>OX104068.1:57218420-57291077 GCA_944474145.2 Dicrocoelium dendriticum
TTTCGAAGATACTTTGAACCCAACAAAATCATGAGTTCAGATAGGTTCTGAAACGAACGCTCGTATGGTTGATGGACAACTTTTCGCTTTAGACACTAAAGCTCTGACAGGGCCCAGGGTGAACAGTGCGCAATTATCAGTGGCATTTACAGTGGACAAGAACGATAACCTGCGTATGACACGAAACACTTGAGCCAAGTGTCAATACAAAGAATTTCGCAATGCTACCATAGTAGGATAAAACACAGTTGGGATTTAGGCCAGGTTTTCTTTTGCCCTTCAAGTCCAAAGACGAAAAGCCCAAAATGGTGGATAAATGAAGTCGAATAGCACTTTTCCAAACTGTGATCCACGCACTCGAAGCTCTTCTGGCTGATTCGCTCTAAGATCATTTGCCACGACAGTGGAGAGCTTAGCGCTCTATATATAATCACACGATTCCTCGATATTGCAAATTCCACAAACTCCTCGTCAATCAACGCTTGCAGTTGGTTAACCGAACAGATCTCCACATGTGACCGCTGGGTGGTCCGGGTTAACTCGCTCAAGGTAATATTTTTGGCTGCAGCGATCTCTTCATCTCCAATAAAATGACGTATATGTCTGCTTAAAAAACACAGTTACGTAGCGCAACAATACTCACCACAAAATAAAGCTCTTCCTTTAAAGTCATACCCTAAGATCATTCTCAATTTCGCGAACGTCAAACCACAAACAAAGATTTCCCCTGATCCAATCGAAAATGGCTAATTTTGCCGAACATTCACAACTCACAGAAATATTTTACAATATAACTCAACATGAATTGTTACACATGAACCTAATTTACATACTACACAAACAGTACAGACATATAACCAGTATGAACTGGTTAACAAGAAGCCGTTTTCTGAACCATTACTTTGTGTACTCGTTTGTATTAACATGAGCATGTCTCAAAAAGGCGTCTCGTGAAGTCGAGAATAGTTTCAATTATTAATTTTTTTCATTGAATAAAACCCCTAAAGACTAACGTATATAAAACTCTGACCTGGTTGATTCATGTCTTAAAAGAAATCGAAGAAGTTGGCCGAGTCCGTAATAATGCCTGTGTATTCAAACACGTTTATTAATAGAACATGAAGTGTCGCCTTCTGCCTCTATGGAATTCGCATGCTTACCACCACTCGCTGGTTTGGTTTATGCACAATTGCGTACAGTCCGTTTATATTAGACACTGTTCATGCACCAGATGAGCGGGGGGGACAAGGGCAATGATCAGTAAGTAATGGTATAGTTCCAACGCCGGTGCGACTGAATGCCGAAGGCTTTGGAAAATTGGCTACAATCGAGGATAGTGTGAATCTAATATAGGCTAAAAGCTCTTCCTGTGTGGCCAAATGATTCTTAAAGCGGCCAGTCAATGGAGCTTCGATGCATAGGAATCAGAATGGAAAGTGCTATTCGTACTTCATTTCTCACCAATATGTCTTTATCCGTCAATGACCTTGAAAGCGCAAAAAGAAAACCATGGCCTAATCCACTGTGCTTATAAATCCACCTGGGTAGCATTGGCGAACTCTCATTGTAATTCCACCTGGCCTCAAGTGTCGATAACGCGGTTATCGTTTTCTTGTTCACTGTAAAAATGCCACAGTACATTGCGCACTGGTTACACCTTGCCAGTCAGAGCTTTAGAGTACAAAAGCTAAAAGTTGTCCCAACAACCATACCTGACCGATCATAAATAAACATGGCTGAATCTATTACAGGTGCATTTGCACCTACATCTTTTTATTTCGTGTTTGAATTCGGTCACACCAACAAGGAAAATCCCCTCACATTTGATGTGAGTTAGTGGCTTCTTCAGTGCTTACAAAGAATTCTGTTGAATTGTCTCAGATTTGTTCGATCAGGTTAGAGGATATTTGGTCTATCCCATTGCATGGTTTCCGTGTAGAAAAACGATAAATATCCACTACTAGGTCAAGTGCCAAACATAAGAGGCCGAGGCAATTAACCTTTTCACTGTAACCGGTCAATAGAGTTTGTAGAGATATTGAAACCGTCCTACGGGATTAGATCCAATACCTATTTTTTACATTGGACAATGAGACTGTCGGCCAGGATATTTAATGGCTTATCGCCTCACGTGTCATATACTAAGTAAGTAGAACGTGTCCTACGGGTTATATCCCATACGAACCCTTTACATCTATTCAACACGAAATACAATCGTAAAGACGAATATGGCATTAGAATGATGATGGAAAACATTTAAAACAGATCCGGACCGCATTCGTAACCGGCGCTTGGAAGTGCTGCTGCAGGCAGCTCGCCGCACTGGTCCTGCGACAGAGGTTAAGATAGGTAATGGGCTGTTTAGGAGCAAATCTATCAGAGGTACACTAAGCTCGCTTTTCCGACGCGACGAATTCGATCACTAATTTGAAAGTACTTTATAGTTCTACAAACAATTTCGCTGGTCGAAAATGGAAAACATTTGTGAAGCAGACAAGATGGTATAGTGCAAAGCGAGTGATGCAGAATATAGGAAAACACATTCATAACGTGAGTGTCATAAAGCGATGTTTTTCGCAATATTCGGAACAGTACAAAAGGAAATATACAATAAGACGTACAATTTCCCAAAGCATCGCCAGAATTGGTTCGCCGCAATTGACGCCGTGTAGTTTCATTAGAATATATTGTGACCATAAACAATTATGCAACGCGTTAAATGTAATAAGGCCGGATCTTAGTTGCATTTTCGCTTTAATTTTGTGTCTGCGAGTATAGGTGATACCAGTACCGGCAAAACATTAACTGTGAAGATATGTTATCGTGTAAAATGCCGTTCCAGCTGAGAATGTTAGAACAACATAGATGACACAGTGAAAAGTATCTTCGAATAGACCATAGCATTGCTGTGAGAACCCATGAAGCAATGGAGAGATATTACGGAATTAGCGTGCAACGTAACTTATGGGGCAGGATTATCAGCGCGGAGATTGTGTTGGCGTCATGTAACGAAGACCGTAGTACGGCCCACCACAAAAGCAATGGGTGGGGACATAAAATATATAGGCCTAGTGGAAGACCAGTTCAATGTGGACGAGAGGAGATGTTATGCTCAGATGCTGAAAAAATGGGCACCCGAAGAGGAGTGATGCTTAGGCGAGGCGGCAGAGAGTGCCGTCTAGTGGCGTGGAACGGAGCGGTCGTTACCGCAGTCCAGACGCGCGCCAAAAGCGGAGAATGCGGTTCGTGTTTCAAAACGAAACAGGGACAGACAGCGTACCAACAGAGCAAACCGCCTACCTCTCCTAATGCGCTGGAAGGAAGCTTATCAATTTTAATAAATATTTAGAATAGTTTAAGCATAGTCCATTACGGTGGGAACACTCGAGCATCACTATAATGGTCAATTACGAAAGAATCTCCTGTGGACAGGCTGGCCCAAATCTCTGGGGAAAAATATAACGTCCTGCAGACTGGAGTCTTCAATGTGCAGTCAACACCCCATATTTTGTATTATTTACAAGGTAAAGTCAACCATTCGTATTGCTGTACATTGATCGTCGACGCAAAACCAACACGGATTGTTTCTTCCAAGCTAGAACTGCTCATCGTGGGTGTATAGTGCTGCAACCGTCATCATTAATCGTAATGCAAAAAAAAACTAACTCCCAGCTTTCTGTAATACATGAGATAGTTACCACATCCGTAACCTAGTATAGCTTCTATCACAGTTTACTTATACAGAGTCCGCGTTTATGGGATTCACGTGAAAATCCAGATCATATATAAATTGGTCGTAAGCATAGGTCGCAAATGGATCTACGACAAGTTTTATGAATTATACGGATAGTGAAATAATGCCAGTGATATACAATACCAATTATTTGTTGCATGCTGCCGTTTGAAAGAATGGTGAGTGACGAGTGTTCCACCGTATCGTTCTATATCAAAAGCTAACTCACGCTGGGACCGATTTGGCTGACGTGTATGCTACACAGTTTTTGGCGGCGAGCGTGTTTAAATGTATGGTAGAGGAGCACGACCACTTTTTAGGACTCTTACTCTGTCTAAAGCTTTTACTGCAAGTTTCCCTTATGGCTCATCGTAAGAAGAAGTCCACCATCCCTTGAAAGCTGGGTCCCAAGAGAATTTACAACAATAAGTAGATTCTCAGACAGGGGGTTTCAATGGGCTTTTACTGGACATCACCTTCACTCACAGACCTAATCAACCATGCGCTAAAAAATTCATAACAGGACACCAGCTGCACTACATATGAAATCCAGCTACTTACAATGTATTTCCAGTGGAAAGCACAGTTTTTACTTAATCTTCTATACTCTATTTATATTACCAGACCAATCGTTATTTATCTATGCGCCCAGCGCATCAGACTGACATTCCTGCAATGATTAAGCCCGACAATTACATTGTCCAGCGAGCCAAAGACTTTTTCCATTGCTGACCATGTCAATACTGTAACGAACGTATAATCATTTTTCCAGGTAAAGAAAAAGACAAAAAACGCGCACATTTAACTGAGTGCGATTTGAAAGACATGCCTTCACGACTAATGAAAGGACTGACTGCAAACCTTGTTTCTGCTGCCGCACAGGTAACTTTATAGGTGAAAACATTGAGCTGTGGACTCTCCTCACATGACTGCAGCCGTTTTATCGTCCCCAAAAAAACTACCCAAACAGATCCGATAGCATAGTTAAGGCGCTATTACGATTCAAAACTAATGTGGATGCTATCTATGATGAAGAGAATCTGCACAACGAAATATAACTGTAATAGAAATTCGCTAGACCGGAGTCACTGCCGACAAGGGAGCGATAAAAGAGTCTAGGAAATTGGCACAAGGCACTGAATCAGAGGCAACACGTAAATAACGTCTATTGGCCCAATGTTAAAGCTAGCTAGTGACTACTACACATCCGATGACAAAGTCCCGTTTGTCTCGACTATAACTAGAGCGAATCGAGCAACACGCTTGCTTAATTTGTCAGTCGCTGTGTAGAGCAAAGCGGACCTGATAAATTGATTCACTCACGGTTCCCTCGTGCATTACCGCTTAGCCTCCCCAGCATCACAATACTCCCTCACCTTGCATCTATACAGATGAAGTTCATACCGGACACACAAACTGACACAAGTTGAGCCACAACAGAATAGCATTCAGACGTAAGTTGAAATCTGAAGAATGTAAGGTTAAATTAGTAGCGGGCCTCTATATCACAAACATGCAAAACATACTTCAAATGTCCCATAGCAAATATGTACCGTATGCTTAGGTCAGATTAGCTGAAGAACATTGAATGGGTTTCAAACAGTACTCCTTATAATCTCCTTATCTACTAATCTCCTGAATTATGCCTTTATGTAAGTATGTGAATTGTTGGAAAGATACCAATATGAACAGGGGTGAAGATTCAAAGACCATAAGGTATCCCATCAGCTGGCAGCATCCCGCCAACGGACAGATGATGTACCCGAATAGTATATGAAAGTGCACCGTGATATGACCACCCTTTACTTCGCGGACGTAGTTGTTCCAAGCGCGCAGGCGATGACACAACATGGATCACACATTAATGCACACTAAATAACCTGCTATTTGGGTAAATCTCTGAGTCGGAAACTAGTATATTGCGAATGTGTAAAATCAATGGCTGCTGCGGGGCGAAAACGCACAAACCCGAATCGTTAGATGGAAGTGGGCCCTTCAAAAGCATGTCACAAACCCTGAGGGTGAAAAGGACAGGAAAAAACAAGATACGGATTAAGTGAGCCGACCGTCGGAAATTGAGCTGGAAAAGCGAAACGCTTCCCACCTAGAAGAGAAGACCTAAGATAGAAGTGGACAATGTACATACACTTACTGATATAACAAAGGTGTATTTGTGATTTTGAAACTAGATAATGTCCTAAGATCCAAAAGTTTGAGGGTTTTTAAGATGAAACAATAAGTCATTTTTGGGCTTATAATAGGTACACAGATTACGCTGCATAAAGACTAAAATTACTGTCCCATAATGTTGATTAGTCCATCGTAAAAACTAAACAATGCGGTTGTGCGTCTAGGAAAGGCATCTAGTCGCACCTTATACCTACTATATTTTTAATATTCTCAGGCATGTAACAATAGGATTTCGTAACCACCTAATAACAAGACGAAGACGCAGATTAGAATACTTCCCGTGCCTTGCAAACGTATAAGTTATGTATGGCCATGCACTAGTAGACCTGTTGTCAACAGGCACGAGGTTGTCTGGCCGAAAGCGCTCGACACAAAATCATAATCCAATTGGTCTCAGTGACAGACCATGGAAGTAACCTGTAGAAGCACAAAGGCCAACTCACACTTATCATCACCTAAGCACGCGTAGGCTGGTCGGCAACCGACAGGCCAATGAGCGGCATGTCGTTCCCTAGGTGCGCACGAGATGAGTCATCGATGATGGAAGATGAAGACGAGCACAGTCTTGAGGACCGAACGCAGCCAGATCCCAGAAGCCTGTCTACTGGACCATTGATGTCTATCGAATGTAAAGGTGATTCGGCCAGAATTACATGAAGAGACGTCAGGAGGAAATTGACCTTGGAATTGCATGACGGAATTGTCACAAGATCCATCGTTACTTTGGATTACAGACTAAATGACGTTCGGTTCCTATAGGCACAAGAAAACCGTGTTATAGAGTCACTATAATTACAAGGCAGAGTAAGTATAATCAACATATCCAATGGCTCATGCTTGTTATAATGCATGCAAGGCAACAAATTTCTTTCGGGATTATATAGTCAACTGTGGTATACGAGTCCCACAGCAGTCCCAACTCCGTCTTCATACTGTACTTATCAGTACTGCCGTCCATCATGTAACAAAAGCTCAGACGAAGGTGATCGAATTGCAATACAATGAACGGTATTAATGTCCAGCATAGGCGGCTAACACTATTCAAAATTCGAGTCATCTAACTACGTCTCGAACTATTTTGCATGGTGTCACTGAACAGTCGGCTTGACGCCAATAATACTGAAACGCATTGACAAACCGATTAAATACTAAAAGGTTCTGCGACATTGTCACAAAATTGGGGTTTGAGTATGTCAATGGGTGTAATGCATTCATCTAATTACATGTAAATCATGAATCAATTAGGAGTGAATGTGGTGCAAATCTTTAACTTATAATACTGTGTAATAAAAACACCGGTCTGTATAGGAGTTGATTTTTCCGATGTGTATAAGCGGACCTTCCCCATCGGGTTAATAACCTACAGTGTTTCATTGACGCTATATTTACTGAACGTAATCCAGACGTTTTGACATAGTTGCGACAGTCTTCTGGATAAATTACTAATGCTTTTCAGGATTTGATACAATACAATGCCATCGTTTCATTGCCATCGGTTAATTTCACGAATGCTCAATACAAGTGCCTATGGATTTAAGTATATACAAATTTTAAAGTAAATCTTTACTTAACGTTTAGTTGGCATTTGTATTGAAGATTTTAACTGCGGATCTATTAAAATATTGAAATCCAAGTCTCAACAAAGATGTTATTCTGTATCATTACTAAGATTCCCTTAATACTTCTCAATTTCTGTGCAAATCTACAGAAATCGATAGTGCTCACTACAATATTATTCACAATACCTTTAGTGGAACACGGAAACGTGCAGTGCGAGAGTACACTTTACAAAAAATCTTAGTGGTTTCTGAATTTCGATATCGCATGATCATTTCGCTTACATGGAAACACCGTAAACTAGTTTTCAAGGATTTGGGTTGCAATTGCAGGCGTACATGCCGGATCCCGGAGTAATTGATTCTGTTAAACCTCAGGATTTGGCGAATATAGACTAATCAAGTAGCATCTACTGCCTTTTGAAAATCAGTAGGTGCGTCATGCTCAATGTCCATAGTTTGACTACATGCGTCAAACATCATCTAAATCACGGTAATAAATAATAAATCCTTTCACATACTATCTAGGATAGAACGGTTATTAAGCCTAGGCTCTCAGCTGCATCCTCCGCATGGTAATGATTTTTCAGAAGTCAATTCACCAAATAGAATTGCATACTTTAAATTCACCGACCATTCCAGAATGCCCGGTTATGACGGCCAAACCACTCACACATCGAACGCATTCTACCATAATGACTTAACATTTTCGTACTAATACTTAACGCGGTTTTGCTCAAGTAAGTCATCCTGCGTTTTAACTGGTAAGTTTGCTCCTTCTGTACTAGGTACCAGAATCACCGACGAGGGGTATATATACGATTTACTACATGCCGGGAACCGCACAATAAATCTGCTACGTGTTTGATTTTGCAAATAACCGGGGTTCTACGTGGTCTCTCTATTCTTCTTGATAATTGTAGATTATGCAGCAGGCACTTTGGATGTAAATTACTTTAGCCGCTAAATAGCTTTCGTCGAGTTATTTCGTCTTTGCGAAATGACTGAAGCGGTGGCTGTCTAGACAGCCAAGTATAAATATCTGGAATAAGGTGAGCTCGGAAAGAGAACGACGCTTTCTTTTACCATCTTTAATTGTAATTTTTTCTATTCATTCTTGTCCTTATGAACTGCGTCCTGATTTTCCTATGCACATTGAAGCAATTGTAACTTAGGTACCAGTTCATCAACGCATTATTACTTGGGATTATCATCCATGCGGTTTGAAGGTTGCATTTTCACTGTCATATAAAATACATTTATTTATTTTTTATTATTATGTGACTTGAATTAGGTGGTTGATCGGATTACACTGTTCGATGGGTTCTCAAAGAAAGAAGTTTATCCAATTGTTCAAATGAAATGCATTTCCATGACGATTTTCCACAGTTGTTCGTCTATTGAGGGCAGCCAAAAATTATAGTAATTTATTTTGGCTAGACTTGAACATCACTCATTTGATTACGAACATTTACGCTGGTCATCGAAACAAATAAGAAATTCTTTGAGTGGGTGCTGTAAAAAATAATCAGGAAGACACATGCGGCGCAACAGAAAAGTGTGAATCTCGACTGTTCGATTGCTCACTGTAACCAGATTACAACAATTGATTGACGAATCTCGATGTGCTGACTAGAGCCGCAAACTAAGTGCATTGGTCTCTGCTGAAATCTTTATTTGATGAGATGTGCTGGTCAGTTAAAAAGAATGTTATACACACCGTGTAACTGGTTTTTGCTTCCCAAGTCTCCAGAAGTCGGACCTGTAATGCCACATTAGTTCGCCAGAGAACATGATAAGCTAGCTCGGTGGCGACGGCATTGACTGCAGAGCAAGTTCTTTGTCATTGGCTCGATCGACGACAACGTGAGCGTAGATACTTGCAAAACATTCTCAGCCGTGCAGAAAGGAGCAAAAGTATGCATTTCGAAGAACCGCAGTCAACTGCAACAAGGATCACCCCGAAGCCTTATTGTTGCGAAGACGAAGCAGTGAGTGAGGGCGGCAGGCACATACGATTGATAGAGAGCTTGGAGGGACAGCCTCTGACCTCCAGCCGTGAGTGTTCGCCTGCATTGACGGCACATAATGTTCCCGCGTTTTCGAATGACTCGGTGTCTGTAACCCACCGGGAAAGGCTGGATTGCACTGCGGAATAAGTACGTCAACAATTCGACAGCTTGACAGCTCCAAGTCAGCTGGGCCTGACGAGCTTGACCCCTTGATCCGCAAGCCTTTATTGGTCGTCTCGCCTGTTGTGAGCGACCTGTTCAAGAGGTTGCGGTCCGAAAGTTGGTTGCCGACTGATTGGGCATGTTAGGTGGGAAGACCGATTTCGAAATTCAGTGACCACTGCAAGGTAGACAGTTATAGGCCTATATTCTGACAACTACTTTAGCCAAAGTTGCTGCGATAAGTGGGAAGTTGTGTTTGCAACAGCTGCTCATGTTTAAAGAGCAGTTAAAATAACAGCGCAGTTTAATAACAGGCTATTCGTACATCAAGAACTTGCCATTGAATAGCTCTTTTTGGGTACATGCAGTAAACTAATAGCAGTCCATCAACTCGATCGACATCAATTTCCGCATAGCGTTCGACAAAGTATACCATAAATTCCTCCTCCTCCAGCTGAATGTGCGCGGTGTTGACGGCTCACCGCACCAGTTGATCCGTGAGTTTCTCCTTGGACAAATTCTCGCGGAATTTTGTGTAAGTTAGTTAAAGAACCTCCATAATAGGATCTTAGTGAACGACCTTTTTGATTTTTCTAGTTGCAGGCGATCAATTTTCTTGCGCCCATTTATCGCAGTGTTCAATAAATAAACAGCCGCCGGGTTTTCAACTTGCACATGACGAGTATGAAATAATTTATTGCAAAATACTAACCATATAACTGTATGATTAAAAAGGTGTTATCAAGTACGTCTAACGTTTACCCCATGAAATTTAAGATACCGGGATTTTAATGACGGAAGGACGCTAAGTACAATTATTTCCTAGGAACTGCATGTATGCTTTGTTACTTTGATCAACGAACCCAGACCATACAACCTGTGCGAGCAGAAACCGCTTGGGACAGAAGACATCGACTAGTATTCCTATAACCTGGTTCTAAAGGGTAGAATATTTTACAAGATGGATCCCATGACTAGGTTTGCAGCGTGCAGTCAACGAGCGGAAAAAGATAACCACAGCGGTAATGTCATTAGCGGACTGATGAAAGCGTTATCTTGAGAGAAGCGCATGCAAATGAAGTGAATGTAGTGGTGTGCATGTAGTGGTCTAAAGCGCGAACAACGTGTGTTTACTTCGGAATTGGGAATACGTGGGCATAGGTGCACTGCGCCAGCAGGAGAGAATAATCCATCTGTGCAGAAACTCAAACCTCTTTTGTATTTCACACTTTCTCAAAGCTCATCCACTCCAATTTTAAAACTTTTAGTGCCAGCGTTCTTCCCGGTCGTCAGATAACAACTGAATCTAGTCGATGTTCTTATCAACCTTCTTCAGTGCTCCTAACTGGTGTTCGAGTTTTCCATTCTTCCTAGTAACTATATTTCCCTAGACATTTCGATATACGTAACATGTTGACTACAGCTACATAGCTCACTTTAATATACCTTGCTACATATGAACATTTAATTTAGCTAGTTCTATAGTGTTGAAAAAAGCTGAGTTGCTCAAATAAGCAGCCACTGCTTTCCAGAATTTCTCTAAGGCGTAATTTGTAGTCAGGGTAATTGTTTTTTACTCGTTGATGTGGATTATAGAGACACAGATATTTCAAAGCCTTATTCTTTATATCGATGAGCGTGCCCACACGGTCCCACAGTGGCGCCGATTCAAGACATTGCTTTCTCTACTCCTGGTGTGCACTGTTCGAAGCTACACTTCGCCCCAGTTGATTATTCAATTACTGTAGAAACTGACGTATACCACGTAAAAAATTGCTCTGGTTGGTTCTTTAATTTGGTCAAGTGTGGTTATCAAGCTGGGTATGGAAACCAAGTTCTTGCGGAATTTACAGACAGTGTGAGCCTATTTGTTCTCGTACGCTTTTAGGTTATTCATTTTCTACACAGAACCAATGTGCCAGTTGCGATTGTGCACTGAAATGGAAGGGTTCGATAATTTTTTTTAATTGCATAGGAATTATTCCTTTTTATCTCTAGGTTATTTCACCAGACATCATGACGCTCGAAATGTGACCCTGTCAAAAACATAAACGTTAAATCAATTTTCCTTTTTTTGGCTAACAAATATGAGACACGGTCTCTTTTTGCGTCAAAGCTGTAGTTATTACACAACAAAAGGAATATTGCTTCTAGAACACTGCCCTAAACTACTTCGCTCAGTAAGTGCTCTAAGCCTTAAGTGATTCAGTTCGAAAAGCATGACTTGGATTACTATATTATTGAGCCGCTGATTCCAGATGATGCAAGCTTTATCTGGACGACTTTGGTGAAGTAAACTGATAAATACGTACTGTATACCTAGGAAACCATCAATGATTATGGAAAGCGTTGGGAAATTTAATAGGACTTGTCACATATGAACTCGTCTTCAGAACTCCATTTCATGCGCTCTTATTTAGGTCAGGAATTCCATTACTGTTGAGAAAACTTGTTACATCATTTGGCAATTATGGAATCGTGCCAACTTAGCTGTTAGTTTCTAATATTGTACCAGAATCTCACTTTTAGCTTTGTAGAACAGCGTCTGCGTAGGACATTTACGGGACTTCGTTGAGCGAAGAAATTCAGCGGACAGTTAGACATCGGGTCACCCTGAATTTAGCAACGTTGAATGGTGAGCATCAAGGCCTTCGTAGTAAGAATGTTTTGCAAACTACGGTTGCGTTTTTACTATCAGGATGTAAAGTGGACACTAGGAGCTGGTTGGCGTATAAACATAGCAAGTCAAGTGAAGGAGAACCAGGGCATTAGCTATTTGCCAAGGAGTGCTGGTTAAGTACCCCAGTATTCGAGATAGCTTATTGATTGACACGGCCATTGGAAAGCGTGACGCAAGTTTTTCATACGTGGTAACATTTGTGTGTTATTATTTCAGCCAGTTTCGATCGTTGTTGCTAGAAATTGCTTAACTTAACTTCGCCACTTGCCTCAAGTGACGAATTGCTTAGTACCTGCATAAAATTGCTACTGTCGTACAGTCAGCGACATAACAGCTGCCAGTCTGTATTTTTGTAATAGGCTTGCATCTTTCCGGTGCGTTTAGGCAGGAAACAATCAGCATATTATCCAATGAGAGCTCAAATGCTACGATAATGTGATGCCATATCAACTCGTTTTATAATGCAGTTAAATAACTAATTTGCAGAGATATAGAATTCAGCAATTAACAAAATGTCGTCCATAGAACCAATCCAATGGGAGACAAATGGCTCCCACTCGGTTTAACCATACTCATGATACCAGATATTATATATTAACATGTTAGCATGGTTTGTGGTCGATGGAATGAATCGAAGCACAAACAGTTTATCATCGATTCTGGGAAAGCTGCTTATTATTTCGGCGGGTGAAGATGTTTTGGAGTATGTGCACCGCTCGAGTTAATGATCGTACGTGTGAAGTCAAATCATGGAACTCGATGAAGGAAACAAAATTGATCTATTAAATGGGCGATTTCGAAGTTTTCTTTGTGTGATTGGATAGCTACCAGCAATTTTATATGGAAGGCGATTCGCATTGAGGTGAACATTAGCAATTTGATCAATGAGAACGAAAACGAGGAAGTAGCTGTTTACTGGGGATTGCTCATCTTAATACTCGAAATGACCAAGTTTTGCTGCAATGTGGTCTACATTGAAATTGCACTTCGTAGTCTATTACTAACAACAAGTGATTCAAAATGACACACAAAATATTTCGTAAAGATCTTTGTCCGAATATGGCAAGTCGTCGTTTTGGCAGCTTCTAAGTGAACAACTCCCACGCATTATGCTCCTATTGTCATCTACGTGTTCTATTTACTCTATCTATCCCTTCCAATTTTACTAACTAAACGTGTCGTTTCCAGCTTGAAAACGAAGCAACAAAAACGTTTTTTATACCATCCCGTCTCTTTGCCAGGTTTTTCCAATTGTTCAGTGTAATCGTTCCATCACTAACACACACTCTGTACTCTAAAATTGCACGCAGTTTGAGCTTAACTTTCAAAAGTTAAGAAGGGGCTGATTGTCAAGTTTTATTATATAACAAGGCCGCGCAAACTACCGTAGATAACACACCGTTTAAAGGCAATGTACATTGATATTGGCCGGGTGTTGCACCATTAAAACAACCAGATAGCGTCCAGGTATCCGGAATAGTACTTATTGGAGTGATACCTTTTCTTTAGCTATGCGCATCTGTAGCGCATCTGAAACTGCTAGTCACACCGTTATGGGCATTTATTCAGAATGTCAACGACGACAGCCTCCATGACAGCCTAACTATATATAAAAAATAGCGGAGATCTGCTTTGACACGTGCAGTTTCCGCCTATTGAGATAAGCTATAACTGCATGACATCCCCATGACATCCCATGACATCCTCAGCTATTGTGCCGGAATACATAAATGTAAAGGAATATAAATACAACACTTGCATGCCAGCTGAGCTACCAGCAACGGATAGATATCACTACGGTAAGCTACCAGTCGTCTACCAGAAAACAAAAAAATTTATTATGTAGAATTATATTACGCTACGAAATGACGTCATGGATGGAGGGGGAGGCTAAAGGGTTGGGGAAGGACCAAGAAACTCAAAGTACGGAAGCCACTGATATTGGCTGCTTGCCATGTAAGCACGTGTATCTAGCCAAACGTGTTTATCGTCTTTTGGACCCCAACCATGGAGCCCAGACGCTCCAACCGAGGCCAGCTCCGAAGTGAGGGCCTTCATTCCTCTGGACCAAGTCATCGCTTGACCACCCCTCCTCTTCTTCCATCCACACCCCCGGTGAGCAAACAAAGCACGTCGCGGAAGTCGGTGGGCAAACATGCGCAACACGTGGCCCAGCCATGGGATCCTGCTGCGTGAAATAATGGCGCAGAGCGTATTAGTTCCTTTTTCTGTGCCTAAACAAAAGGCGACGAAACGCTCGTTATTCAAACTGTGTACCCATCAGATGAAAGCCAAACTGCGAAGGCACAAATGGTCAAACGTAACTAACATCTTCACGATGGTGAACTGCACTACATAGCTCTCGTAATCAGCGACCGATTGAATTGTAAGCTAACATGACCAACCGGTGGTCGATTCCAGAAGGAAAAGGCACTCTGATTTAAATTTAGGATATGTAATGGATGTGCTTCTGAGGATAGCCACGAAGACACCTAACTGAAACCATGCGAATGACCAAAATCTGTAAATATAAAGAAACGGATAACGAAATAGTAAGTTGTTTCTCTGCAGGCGCTTTGATGTTGTGCAATGATTAATCTGCTGCTTGGTTTTCTAAATGCTTCTCTACGCTAGTAAAAGGTCTTTAGGAGCATAAAAGTTTAAGTAACAAGTGTTCACCTCCAGACTCCGTCAGATATTCATTACACGCCCGACAAAACTGTAGAGCATTTTAATCATTTAGGAATCGTTAGCAGTGCACATAAGAATTGGGCCCTGTGGGATCAGAACCTAGGAAATCGAATGTTTCCATTTGTGTCTTAGATTACTAAGCTGTGTGGAACGGTAATGATCGGTGTGACATAGCGCTGCCAACTGAAACAATATCACTTCAATTTAGTGAGTTGGCAGGTGACTGACAAGTAGGCTAGTTTAAACTCCTAGGTGATTTCGTATTAACTCTTATAGCCAAGAAAATGGAGCTACCCGCTTCGAAACGGTACAGGCTACAAGCTACCCAAATGGTGTTAGTGTATTCTTTATGCTTACGTTTTGTTTGAGAAATTCCTGCGCAATCTTTGTGCAAATGCAATAAACAACGATTTATTTAAGGTACAGATTTGGTGCTTGGCAAGTTTCGTACGAAGGCTTGCGTGAAAACTAGAAAAGCTGATTATATGTGAGTCATCTGGATAGCGATAATGCAAGATGAGGATTGATTGCCTACCGACAAAACATGTTAGAGAAGGTATAAATGATGTATTCTCTAGGAAAATAACAATAAGAAACTCTCATTATCCGCTTACCTAGGTCCAAAAAATAAATAATTTTTGAGAAAAGGTTAAACATATTCAATGATGGAAAAGCGCAGATGGCGAATTACTGTGTGATATCTAATGTACGTAAGCAGTTAACTGGGATTAGGAGGGAGTTACAATATTGGCAAGCCAGTGGCTTCATACTTGGTAAGGTGGCACTACCTGCTGGCATATGAATTCATGGGGGCGGAACCCAGCAGGTGTCCGCTGGAAGACGCCCCACCGATAAGACACAGAAAGTAGAAACACAGGTGTCTGGGAAATTTCCAGACTAGCCCAAACCTGCTGACTGAGAATAGACCGTGATATACTATATGTAATCATGCCAAAGCCCCACTACTCGTAGGTTATATATAATCTGTCCCTAAATCTTCTAAGTCCCTGCATTGAACCAAGGCGATATGCGGAAAACCTAGCTCGTGTGGCTAGCTGTACTCCTCTGCACAGCTCGTAACTGGCATGGCCTAAGGATACGAGCCGGGCGATATCGCAGACAACTGCCATTCAGGCAGTTCTGCGACTGTCACCCACGGCAAAATAACATTACCTCCTAGCATATGAACTAATGGGGGCGGAACACAGCAGGCGTCCTCTGGAAGGCGCACCATTGACGAGAACCAGAAGGTAGAAACATCGGTGTCTGGTGCTTTTCCAGACTAGCCAAAGCCTGCTGACCAAGAGGGACCGTACTGAATTAGCTTTAACCATCTCAAATCCCCACCACGCATTAGAAATATGATTTCATCAACATTCTAGATTGCAGCATTTTGCGGTATCCATCCTTACGCCACGCATTGCCTAACCATGGATAGTAGCAGCAGTACACAGAACTGTCCATAGCTGCAAATGCGAACAAGCACAGAATTTCTGCACCTACACAGCATCTAAAAGTTCACTTCATAGCAACACCAAAGCACCCCATATACATTGTTAAGCGGAAGAAAAAGTGTTAGGCATGCGGATATGAGTTACGTATGATTAGTTGCTGACTCCAACTCCTTCGATATTCATATAATTAACGTAAGAATGATGGAAACGGGTAGCATATGGCGACAGGGCAATAGCCTGTGTGCAGTTTGTTCCATGTTGAATCTACTCTTTTGTGACATGCACTGTCAGTAGGAGTGTGCTTCCGTTCCCCTCTGGTAAATAACACAAATCATCCGGATCTGGTAATCGAGTTGCCAATATCGGATGAGTGAGCATCATGTGACATTCGAAACCAGTAGTCGGAAATGAAAGATAAAGCGCTGATAGATGTAGATCACATGTTCACTAGTACAGCGTTGGCCAAATTATTACAACTTTTTTGAATTCAGCAAACTAGTCTTATATTCATTCACATTTCACGTAAGAACCAAATGATTTTAATGTAGAATGATTGCATTTTGCCAGTTAAGATATACTAATTAAAATTCGAAAACATTTGTATTTGGTAAATGATTATTTGACAATATTCCGAGTTCTCAAGCAAAAGCATGCGGTGAATAACTTTCGAAAAGGATGACGAATAGTTTAAGGTTACAGGTACAGTAGATATATAAGCCAACGTTTACCTTTTTGTTGTACTTTGTTATTTCCTACTGAGGCCTGCAGGCCTGGAATACATTTAGCTGCTTCTGACAAAATTTTTATATATTTTTAATTAACAATAGTTTTATTTTTCAGGATATCTTCTCAAGTAAAGAAACAACCGTATGGGTCGACAGGTTCCAGCTTTTACTAGCATATTCTTGGGAAAATTACTTCATGGAACCCTCAAAAACGTTCGTAAACTGTACTTTGTTTAAAAGGTGTTAAAGCACTAGAATTTGCTACGAAGATTGGTGCTAGTCCAGCTACTGTATGCCAAAGTCCAAAGAAATTTAAAAATTCACCCCTGTCCCCTAAAAGTTTCGGCAAATGTGGTTGCAGAAGAGCTACATCAGCTCGAGAGGACACACTTCCGCCGTTTAGAGGATGCCGAAAGAATTGCAAAAGATTTAGCGGGCAGCAACAAGGCATGTTAAGACAACATGGTGTTGCAGTAAGCCCAGAAATATAAGAAGACATTTAAATACTGGACTTCAAGCTGGTAGACGTCTGATGAATCAAAAGCTGACCGAACAAATGAAAGTAAAAGAACAGAAATAGATCGGACGGCCTGACAAAGATTAAAAGAATATTGACAATGGATTAGAAGCAAAAGCTTTCATTTTATAAGGAATTTCGAGAAAAAACTGTTATGATATACCCAACGGCTATTTTTCTTTGATTTTAAGTAGTTTTCGGCAATAAGTGTGGCAGCCATGGCTCTGAACAGCAATCACCGTACTATTAGCAATTACCTGGAATACAAACGAGGGAATACTACCGTTCAACGAGTCAGGCATCCCACTAAGTTCAACCTATGGAGAGTTATGAGCACTTACGGAACTGGTCGCCTCTATATCGTCCAGGGCAACATGAATTAGCAGCAGTACAAAACTTTACTAGAGCACCAACTAACCCCTCAGCCGTGTGAATGGGCAAATATAAATATTACATAGGAAGGATACTACATTTTCCTACATGACATTTCGGTATGCCACAGAGAGTTTGAAGTTACACGTTTTCTTTTGGGGTGTGGTATTAAAGTATTATCATGGACTGCTAATGGCCATGACAAGAAATCAATACAGAAGTTATGTGCAATCCTAAAGTCAGATAAAACAATATTATTACAAATAAGCATCCGCTAATTGAACTCATTATATTGCCCTGGGAACGCAGTGAAATTATGTTTGAACATAGTTGAATGCACATTCACTTACCGCCTTTGTGTGTTAACTCCTTAAAAATTGCCAATCGGTCATTTGCAAAATATTAACATTGATGCATTTATAATCAATATATGATTTCCCTGAAAAATATAATCAGTTTGAAGCTAAATCGACTGGGATTTTTTCAAAAATGTGCATAAATATGAGAACAGTTTGATAAAGGTAATACAATTGTAATTATTTGGCCAACGCTGTTGAGGTAAAACACAAGCGCAGGGATGATGCCACACACGTGTAGTATCAATTGCAAAACTCATACGTGCCAAAACTGCTTACACTTTAGCTGGCAAAGACATGTTTTGATGGCCTTAGAAATCAGATAATCCAAATTTTGGTAGTTGCATGTGGCAAGCTGAACGAAATTCGAGTCGGAAAATTCCTTGCTGGCACGGTTCACGTTATCCGCCGGTAAATTACTTATAGGGTTTGGTATTTTAATCTCCAGGTTTACCGTTGAATTGAACGTGATACACGATCTACAGAAAAACATGCGAAAGACAGAGTTGCTGAGACCAAATAAGCCTACAAACACCAGTATTCTTTTTGATGAACTTCTGACTCGTCCACTTACACAGATGAATTGGGGACCACGTAAGCTTTTAATATCACATAAACCGGAGGCCAATGAACATATATCATTTGAGTGCGAAAAGAGACGACCTTCCACATGCTTTTGTCTACAGTCAATTGCATGCTGTTCGCATACGATGGATAGGTGTACAGGCTCGTGGTGGCTGCATTTGATTCAACAGTGCTCAAGTCCGGACTCCGCACCAATACGAACACAACAGTGTCATTTTAACCATTGAGAAGAATAAAACCCGCATGTTTCTTGTAGAGCTGATTAGAGGACCAGGTGCTGCCGAAGCGTCTGACAGTATTATTCATTAAAGTGATACAACCTGAACACGGGCGCCCTGTGCAACAGCAGCGTTGGCAGCTTAAATGGATAGGTACAAGCCGACAACTTTCCTTCCCGACTCAGTTAACAAGATCTGAAGGCACGGTAGTTGACACGATGGTTGTGACAAATCATCGCCAAACTCGGGACTATGCATGTGCGATTGAACACATGCCCTATACACGGTGAATTATCCCACCTGATGCACCGAACTTGGCTACATAGCACGTCGACGCTGAGAGGGAACTTTTCCCTTCGTTGTCATCATATAGGCAACCGGTTCAATGAGACAGTTCATTACTGTCCATCAGAGTGGATGTTCGTGCGACTGCGCTAAGCTCAATGAGTAGCTACAAATTAGCCACCATCATGAGTATTACAAGCACGCATTCATCTACTAACAATAAATGCTGGGGTGGATAGTGAACACCGATTAAATGCACATGAAATATGTGTATGCTAATCTGACATGCCACGCATGTGCGAACATTTGATCATTCCATGTCCGTCATGTGTACTCTTAGGCACTATACATATTGGCCCGGTGTCAGAAACCCTCGAGATGTGCTATAATAAAACTCAGCTGGATGGTGGTACAAATAACAAGAGAAGAACAAAAGAAAAACACTACATACTAGGTTTTGCTTTATAGTGTGTCTCGATGGTTCGCTAAGGCGGATAGATGGGAACATGCGGGAAAAGAAACTCACAACACCAAGTCCATTAAAGTCGGCTATTCGTCACATCCACTAGTGTATCTAACCCAACGGGATCATCTTCCTTGAGACATCAACCAAGAAGTTGGAAGCACCAACCGAGACAAATTACAAAGAGAGGGACTTCAGTAAATTTGACCAAGTCGTCGAGTATCCCCCTCTTCTTCAACCACCCTTACCCAGGTCGCACAAACTACCTACACGGCAGGGAGTGTAGGCTTTTGTATGTGTAACACATGAGCCAGCCATCGGAGCCTGACGTGTGGAATAATGCTGCTGACAGCTTCACTTCCTATTTCCCGTACAAAATATATGGCGCCGAACACGCTGATTGCTCACCACCAGATTTGAAACAAATTGCGAAAGCAACAGCAGTGAAACGCAGCTACCATATGAAGGGGTAGGTTTCAAAACTTCGTAGTTTTGTTGTACGAACGTTTGCTTTGTAGACTGGACACATCAGAGCGATGGTGATGTCACACTTACGCCACCGATGACGGAGATCAGCAAAAGCACATGGGATTACCTTTATACGGTTTGTGACCTTATCCTCTAGTCCATAGTGGCTTATACACCTGCCAAGATTGTTGAATTTCTGAACGACGTCCAGTTGACTCTCCACAAGTATCAGTGTATGGGGTAGTTCACACCATTCGTGGGGAAAGGCTTCCAATTAAGAGGGCGAAATTCACAGCCGAAACATTTGATAGCAATTGCTAGCTTGGCACACTTGTGAGCTGTCAGCATTCTTCAACTCAAGAATTCGATCACCTGGGGGTAAACCCAAACCCTCTAATTCAAGTTCGATGATAGCAGTCTTCATAACTTCATCAGTTGCGAAATTAAAAAGGATAGATGACAGGCGGCATCCCAGTTTTACGCCGTTAGTGATAATGAAGAATGGCGACGGTCTCCCGCTAGCACTCATTCTGCTCGAGCTATGCGCGAATAGTGCTCTAAATAATGTTCACCTAATCCTCGGGCACAAAGCTCTTGATTAAACCGTACATCGATATACCGAATCGAAAGGACCATTGATGTTGCAGAAAAAGACTACGGTTGTTTGCCAGCATAACTGCCAGTAATCCAATAATTGGCATAAATATTAAATGTGCTCAATGCAGCCTCGATTTCGATGAAATGCGACGTGCTCTTAAAGAACCTGGCTTTTGTGTAGGTTAGTCCATCTGTAAAGAACAAAAGAGGAAATAAGATGGAGACTACGAAAATAAATCGATACCTCCATGATTGCCGCACTGCGAACTTCAGACCTACTTAAACACCAGAACATTAACAGGACTTTTTGCCATACTGTTCGCTGAGCTTGGCAACTTTACCACAAAAGCTTCGTCATCAATCAAGTCGACATCATCAGTGTATGGATGTGCAGCGGAACCGTGATGAATGGTTGCGGAAAATGTACAAACTCAGTGAACATTCGGCTAACAAACGAAAAATCTGAGCTACATCAGGTAAATATGATGAGCCCTCGAACCCGAGGTCCTTTGGATGTCAGTCGAAACTTTCATCCCTGAGCCATTGAGTCAAGACAGGCAACACATATCACAAGATCAATGACTGACTGTATGGAGATATTTTGTGACATTGGAAGTGTGGAATCGATTGTGAAGCGTAATCATATGTGGACCGTGATTCTCATTGAAGTGAACTTCGAGCAATTCGATCAACAGGACGGTAACTGATGAAGCGGCTGTAGATTGGGTGTCGCAAACCCAAAATAACGGTACTTCACGGCACTTTTCGTAGTTTTGATCCTGTCAAGTGGAGACAGCAGACACTTGAACCTTCGAACTTTGGTAAGTCAGACTAATAGGCTACACCCTCAACTACGTTCTCAATGGTCGGATTAACCATGCTTTATTTCAATGCAAACCGCAGTCCACTTTGAAATTGCGCGTCACAATCTGTCTAGCAGAAAGTGCTTCAAAATGACGCTCCAATTAACCAGAGCTGGCTAGGATTTTTACAACTATCGTGGTAACTACAATAGGTTAAGGAAGTTATCTGCCCATACGGCTTGCTAAGGAAGTGTAAGTCAAACAAAAGAGCAAATCCCTCGACGTTGCAGGAAACTTAGAGCAGTTCACCAAGTCGGAGTTGCGTTATTCAAATTCACCCGCAGGAGCCAATGTCTGAATTCAGCAAGATTGGACATCATCATCATCATCATACACGATAGCTAGAGGTGGGAAAAACCTCAGCTACTGTGCCGCAATATATAGAAAAAAGGAGAGAAAAATAACAACTGGTGAAAGCTGGCTAAACTACCGGTAACGGATGGGCATCGTTCCGGTAAGCTACCAGCCGGCTGCTGTGCACCCAAAAAAATTATTATACAAAAGCATATAAGGCTAAATAATGAGATCGTGGTTGGAAGGGAAGGCTAAGAGGGATGGGGTGGGACAAAGAAACTCAGAGCACGATCGCCAATGAGGTCGGCTCCTTGCCATATCAGCAAGTGTGGCCAACCAAACGCGTTCATCGTCTTTCGGACCCCAACCAGGGAGCCGAGACGCTCCAACCAAGGCCAGCTCAGAAGTGAGGGTCTTCATTCCTCTGGACCAAGTCATCGCTTGGCCACCCATCATCTTCTTCCATCCACACCCCCGGCGAGCAAACAAGGCAAGTCGCGGGAGTCGGTGGGCTGGCATGCGTAACACGTGGCCGAGCCATCGGAGCCTGATGCGTGAAATAACGGTGCTGAGCGGTTCATTTCCTTTTTCTGTGCCATAAACAAGGCGTCGAACACGCTCGTTACTCACGCGGTGTTCCCACCAAATGTGAGCTAAATTACGAAGGCACCGGTAGTCAAACGTAACTAGCCTCTTCAGGTCCGCTGCTCTAAGCGGCCAGGTTTCACAACCGTACAGTAGGGTCGTACTTACTGCTGCATTGTACATTCTACCCTTCAGGGCATGAGTGATGTCGCGCCGGCGCCATAAGTGGCGAAGGTTAGCAAAAGCGCCCTGAGCTTTTGCTATACGATTCGTGATTTCATCTTCAATCCCATAAGCGCTGATAAAACTTCCCAGGTAGTTGACTTTTTGGACGAGTTCGAGCTGATCCCCACCAAGGGTCAGCGTAGGAGGCGGTCCAGACCAATCTTGGAGAAACGCTTTGCACTTCGAGGGTGCGATGCAAAGCCCAAAGTAACGGACAGCTAGTTCTAATCTGTCCAGTGCCGCTCGACACGTTTGTGAGTTGTCACAGATCAGGGCAATATCATCAGCATACTCTAAATCAAGAAGTCGTTCTCTTGGGAGTAGCTCCACACCTTCTAAGTCGTGTCTTGTGAACGCGATTTCCATGACTTCGTCAACAGCGAAGTTGAAGAGGAAAGGTGACAGCGGGCATCCTTGTCTCACGCCGCTAAAGATAACAAAGGGCGACGACAACTTGCCGTAAGCCCTCACTCTGCCCGAGCTACGAGCATATAATGCTCGGAAAATATTCACATATTTCTCAGGTACACCTTTCCTGAGTAGACAGTCCCAAAGTGCATATCTATCCCCGAATCGAAAGCACCTTTGATATCGAGGAAAACGAAAACGGTGGGCCGCCAATATATGTGACGGTGCTCCAACAACTGACGCAAGGTGAAGATGTGGTCAATTCAGCTACGACCTCGACGAAATCCAGATTACTCTTCACGAATCTGGCTTTCACGAGTGCCAGTCAGTCTGTGAAGGATGACAGAGGCAAGCAATTTGGAGGCGATGGAGATCAGACTGCTTCCTCTATGGCTGCCAAATTACGATCGTGAGCCTCCTCTGAAAATTGGGACTATGATGGAGCGGCTCCAATCGGTTGGGACAGTTTCCTGCTCCCACAGTCTCACTAGTAACTCGTGTAATTCATCCACAAGAGCAGGTCCCCAGAATTTGAAGAGGGCTGGAGGAAGGTCATCTGGTCCCGCGGCTTTATTTAACTTCAACAGTTTGATCTCATGTTCGACTGCTGAGCGAGAGGGTGGATCCAAAGGAACAGCCCACGGAGCAGGGCGATCAATGGTGGGCGAGAAATCTAACAATTCCGACCGGTTACATTTCCTTTCAAAGTGTTCAGCCCAACGTTCCAGGCGTTTTGATAAGTTGTGGATAGGCTGTCCACTCTCGTCACGTATAGTTTCACTAACACCAGGTCTCCTGCTGCCCGTTTCCCGTATAAGACGGAATAACTCACGAAGGTTACCAAGGGCAGCGACCATTTCCATCTCTGATGCACGACGAGACCACCAGTATTCGCGGTCTCTCTTCAGGCTAGCGCGGAGTTTTGCCCGGAGCTCTTTGGGAGTTTCATTGTGTTCGCTTCCAGCCGGAATATGCCGGCGAGCATCTATTAGTTCCAAAGACTGTGAAGAGACCCAATGTTCATGTTGGCGATTAGACATACCACATGAGGATTTGCATGCTGCTAGTAAGGCCTGTCGCATATGAAACCAGTGAGCTTCAGTTGCATCCAGTGAGCGTTTATCCAACTCGGATGACAGCGTAATTTGATAGGCGTTCAGAACAGCTGGCTTCATTAGTCTGCCGGTGTCAATGCGCCCACAACATCGTCGCGGGCGTCTGCCAAAGCGCATCCGCAGGTCAGCACATACAAGTACATGATCGGTGTCAACACCTGTGCTCCAAATCGAGCGACAGTTGTGGACGCAGCCTCTCCAGCGGTAACTGATAGCAATGTGATCGATTTGCGTCCATAGCTGGTTCGAGGCTGGTGGGCGCCAAGTCACCCTCCGGCGGGTGCTGTGTCGGAAATTAGTGCTCGCAAGAACTAAGTGAGCATCCTCCCACAAATGAAGTAACCGCTCACCGTTATCATTACGGAAGCCTATACCATGTTGGCCGCCCAGATGCAGCCCATGTGCGGATAATTTTCCAACTTGAGCGTTCAGATCCCCAGCAAGCACTACAGTGTCCGAGCTTCTTCTGTGGCGAAGGAGTTCGTTCAGTTGGCGCTAGAAGTCGTCTTTTACCGAGTCATCGCTACAGTTTGTCGGTGCATAGGCAGCGATAACGAATAGACACCTGTTAGTCCCACGCGACTTCGAAGTTTTGAACGAGCCAGCCAATCGGACCGTACACATCCGGCTACTGATTGGAATCCAATCAACCAGAGCAGCTTCAACCCGGGGACTCAGGGCAATACCAACACCGGCTTGGCCGGTGCTCGAAGCTGCATCGTCACCGGATAGGCGCAATGAGTAAGTGCTGGTAGTGTTATCTGAAGGGGATCGCAGAGTGAGTACAGAGCTCGAGTCTTGCAGGCGGGTCTCCGATAAGCAACAGATATCGATCGAGAGGGTCTCTAATGTTCGGGCAAGTGCTGCCTGTTAACCAATCTGAAGCATTGTGCGAACATTGAGGCATGCCACTCTGAAGGAGGATCGAGGGCTCCAAATGGAAGCCTATGAACTGTAATGGGCCGCATGCTTGGACATGGGCCTGTTGACAATGCAGGAATGACGCTCTGTGTTCACCTGTGAGTTGAAACTAAAAGGCAAGCGACTATTGAAGCAAGGTGGGGGAGGGCCGAGAATTGGGGGGTTGAAAACAGTGGGGATAAAAGTAAAGCTGGAACGGGACGATAAGGGTGAAAAAGCGCAAGAAGGGGAATAAGAAGATGGGAAGGCCTGAGCAGTAGCATCCAAACCCCTATCCACCCTGCTCGATGCAGCAGATAGGGCACCGTTGATTATCCTCTGCGGTGGCCAGAGCATCAGAAATTTGTTTGGGGAAGGATTCATTGTATTGCGTGGGCAGGATACTGTCAGGTTGCCCAGGCCTAGACAGGAGAACGATTAGGGTTCTCAACCAAAGCCTTTGGTTCAAAAACCTGGCCGCAAGGCAGCGGGTTTGGCACTGGACTACAAGGAGTCCGTTTTAAGGAATAAGGAGCCACCCTCAACAAGATTGGACGGATCAGTAGGAAGCAGTGTGAACCTTTACCAGCAGCAAATGTTTCAGATCCTGCCAAATAAATTAATTTGCAAAGTGCTCAACCCAACGCTCTAGGTATTTCGACAGCTCGTAGCTAATCTAACCCCCCTTATTGAATGTAGTTTCGCCTACACCAGGATTCCTGTTTGCTAGGTCGCGCATCAGAGGCAATACCTCCTGGTGGTTACCAAAGGCATCTGTGCTTCATATCTATGGCGCACGAGGAGATCAACGGAACCCGTTGTCT
The DNA here is from genome assembly GCA_944474145.2 of Dicrocoelium dendriticum. Taxonomy (NCBI): domain Eukaryota; kingdom Metazoa; phylum Platyhelminthes; class Trematoda; order Plagiorchiida; family Dicrocoeliidae; genus Dicrocoelium; species Dicrocoelium dendriticum. The sequence continues at coordinate 57,244,699 of OX104068.1, forward strand.
TTCTTCAGTTTAGAATGCGATTCACCCTCATGTCTTTGCGTGATGTTACATTCGCTTCCGGCCCAAATGTACCGGTGAGCATTAAGAAATCCCAGAGAATGCGCAGAGGACCTAGGTCCAGAGTGGTACTCATAGTTGCCACATAAAGACATACTTGATATTAATAACATCAGGAAAATTGTAACCAGTAACACTCAACTATTATTCGTGAGCGCTTACTCAATCCGGATGGCAGAGTAATTTGGCACACCTTTAGCAGGATCACATTAAATAAAAAGATTAGATGCTTGGACTGAGATGTGCATCGAATTGGACCTTGTTCTATTCGATTAATGGGATCATAACCGATGAGGTGGCTGGATATTAAGTGTTGATGGACCAAACTCCCTGCGGGAGCAGAAAGATCTATTGACGCCCGCATGGCATGGCTTCATGAAGCGGCAAACTTTCATCGTTAACCTGCTACTGACGCGGCATGAATTTTTGCGTGTTGAACATTTGGAAGTCAGACGATGTTTTCCATATTGATTTTAGTAAAACTTTCCATAAAGTAACCATGAGGTGTTGCTCCACAGGGTGAGGAATTGTGGTGTTGGTGGCGCATTGCAACAGTGCATCAGCGTTTTTCCTATTGGGAGAAGTTTGTAAAAACAGGTGGATGACCGCCTAATGTAATGGTACCCGTCCACTAGCGGAGTACCCCAAGTAACAGAATTAGGAAACAGTTGTACCTAAAGAACATAATAAACGTTATGCCTCAGCTTTTTCGGTCGCCCTGCGTATTATTTGCGGACGACCAGAATATTTGGTGGATTATTGATTATCTGGGCAAGTGCGAGATTCTTCAGCAACATCTCGACCGTATATTCCAGCGGTCTAGAAACTTGACTTACTGGACAATCCAGCCAAGTACCTTTTATGAGACTGCGGATGAGGTTTACATGAGAGCGCTTACACACTAGCTGGCCACAAACTGCACCCTACAACTTCATTAATCGATCTAGGCGTACTCTCACACTGCGATCTGAATTCTGTCGACAACCCGTACAGACTGTATTAAAAGGACTACGCCTGAGTTGTGCAACTAGACGCAGCTTCTGTACTGGGTCTAAAGAAGTTGCCACCCGTCGGTTATCTTTCATGAAAAGACCGGTGCTTGAGTAGGGCTCACCCGCTTACTGTCCAACCAAAGTAGTTGAGGTGCTCAGACGGGAACGGGTACAGGATGTTGCTATCTGGCTCTTCCCAGTTTACGGTGTATGTCGCACGAATACTGAAATAAGAGACTAGGGCCGTATACCCTGTCATGTCTTTGGCTTCGAGTTGATCTCATAATGACGCACCGGAAACTGCACCTGAGTCAATTTCTTATGTTTAGACCGCATCTGAACGTTCGCGCCCCAAGGAGCACACCCCGACACCGGTACAAATTAATTGTACGGGATTAGAAGCGCATCACACACTCTTTATGCTTCGAGTGGTGCGATATTTGAATGAGTAACCTGGGACAAAATTGGAGGCGAGATCGGTGGGGCAGTTGGAGAGCCTCATCGACGGCCACGCTGCGAACTACAGGTATAGGTCGCGTTTCGCACCGGGAGCAAATGTATTGCAGATTTAGTATGCTGAGACCGTGCAGGAATCAGTGAGGTGATTCCACGCATACGCTAGATCCACTTACGATAGAGGGACACATATTTTATCTTCTTGCCTTCTATTTTCAGTATTCAGTATTCCATGACTGGTTAGTTGGATAGCGAGCAACGATCCCTGCTCCTATGGGATGTTAGCAACGACCTCAACCACTAATAGTCTATGACACAATAGGTAAGGGATGTAATATTTTGCTTCGTAGATTTAGGATTCCTGAATTTGGAAACGCTATGGATGAATATAACTCACTTGACCCTTCTCTTACTGTTCAGGTTCGTGAAAAGACTACAGCAGTATCATCCATAGTGTATCTCGGTAAGGCATTAGCGCATCGTCGGTGGGGCTCAGTGCATTAAGTTAAGCTCATCGTCTTCTATTTGTAATAGTTTCCACAGTACGAACAATTGCCGGATGCAACGTGGACGTTTTGGACTGTACCTAAAGTTAAACTGACTCGAGGTGTCTCGTTGCTGACCTCTAACTAGATTTCAACTACGTTTAAAAATTTTAAAACACAAAGGAGCTACAGTGTGACGATTAATTGTTAGGCTAATACTTACGTTTAATTGATCAGTAGAAACAACTTTTCGCTTATTATTTCAGGTGAAATGCTAGATTTAGAGTCGCATATGTGTTAGATTATAGCGATTGCATTTGATGCTGGATCCGTAAGGAAGGACTACTACTTTCCTCCGTAATAAAGAGGTTGCAAATATTCGGTTCGTTTTTGCCTAAATAGGATAGTTTCCTAACACTTTGTGGCCTGGCAGCACCATAATAACGTTGTGCAACGCTGTTTTAGTACTGGTTTTATTCAGATATCACGGAATTCAGTATTGTACACTACACATTTCTATCGAGTGTAGCAAGTGATTCAGTTTCAGAGAAATCGCTAGCATTATCTTGCGCTGGAGATATGGCCATTGCCTTTAAAATGCAGCATTACACTATATTCATAAGGAGAAAGAGACACATGCTTCCTAACTGCTGTTTGCCATAGTACTTATATTTATGAACTTTGCCTCTACTAGAAAGCAAACGAACCTCAGATGGGGTCATAAGCAGAATCTTTTATTTTAAATTCAGTATATTTTCGGAACATATTTGCCGAAACTTCACAGTATGGCGGTGCTAAGTGGATTTTGGGCTATGAAATTTTGCCGAGCAAACGCAAGCACACCTTCTCTTGACAGGTTGTTGGTGATTGTGATAGCTAAGGTGTGTGCAAAACCATGCCCGATATATAAAAGCTGACTAGCCATATTATATTGACCTCTAGTGGTCATACAATTAGTTTTGGTACCAGTGTCCGTTACACCACAACTAACAGCGCTCCTTGTTTCTGGTGAGATGGATGACAATTATATTGATTAAACCTACGTGAATGGCCTGTGGCTGCATAACAATACAGACAAATATTGGTTAAACATCCACTTATTGCCTGATTGAAATGTCCGAAAGTCTTTCATTTTAGTTCTGTACTAAGCACAGTTTCGCTTCTGAATCATGGCTTTCCAACGAACACCCAGTTGAGTTATGGTATAACAAGTACTCTCTTTACACCTACCTGTTCTTCTCAAAGAATAGTACCATTCGTAAAAAGTATAATCGCGCTAACTATGCCTACGGGTGCTTCAGAGTCAAAATCAACTTCCCCGAACTTGAATAGTGAAGCCTGCCGTTTACAGAATTAATCTCTTCTTTGAACAGCATAATCGTTTGTGCCTGGAGGCATGTTCCACTATAGCTGCATTTGCACCCATTCGACTTACACTGTACAATGTGTGCTGCCACAACCGTCATGTGGCCCTCAGATTCAATTCTAGCAAAGAAAATCTCAATGGAATCCGGATGGTCACCTGGTGGGCATAGAAAATGCTCGGGTACCCTGCGATTATAAATATTTTAGATAGGTCTTGGGGTGTCATAGGATGCCGTCGTGTGAAAAGTTGGTTATGATAACATAAATATCAAAATTCATTTTAAAACTTTTTTCCTTTGCTTACTATCCACACACTGACCTCCACCGTTAACCATCGGTTAGTGAAATGAATTACGTGCGCATTCGGCTGTTTACGAAATCGCAACAGCCAGCCAAACTTGCGCAGATTTCTCCGGGTTCAATTCAAGTATACAATCACCGTACAGCATGGAATTCAAAATCCGGCCCGCCTTGACATTTCATCTGGGCAGCGGCCTCATAATCACATAATAACTCTAAGCTTGGACTTTTCGCACGGATGACATTATATAGATTACAAAATATTAAAAGCCTTAGAGTAAAAATCTCAGTCGCTTCAGATGCTAGCAAAAAGCAATAATTTAGTATCCTTTATTGTAAACCAACTAGGAAAGTCAATCAAGTGCTTCACTAAAGATGTGTTAAATACAAGAAAAAGTAAATATTATCTCACGATAACACTTTCACATTGCACGGTGAAAACTTGTTATTTTTCGTTCTTGTCTAAATGTCAGACTGAATATGGCTCCGCATATTTTTACCTCAAAAACCTGGCCCTACGTGCAAAAGCTCTGACTACCTATGTGGTGAACCCACTGAAACCTCCGTAACACACTGTGGCAATTACCGCACAGAGCTACCATAACACTGAGTTTTCCTAAGAACACTGCCATTGGGTTAGAACTCATTTGGCGGTCAGTCTTATACTTTGGCTCTCAGTGCAGTAGTCTGTGTTACGCGTATTCGTCTCAGCTCGCGTATGGTTTTGCAGACTAGATCACGATATCCAGCAAAGTTCCGAATTCGATTGGCTACTCTGCAAGCGTGGAGTGCTCTCTGAAAGAACCTTCGTGCGTCCCGACTGTGTCGAAAGCCAGGACGTGTTATAACGTTTCTTTAACAAGCGATTCAGCTGAAGTCTTCGAAATAGGGAGCAGTATTGTCAGCGTAGATCATATGTGTGGAACTCCGATTTCTTTATATATATATATATATGTAACATGAAGATATAATGATCGTATGCCTTGCAAGCGTACCTTGGGTGCTAAGCAAAAGCACTACCTGTGGATTTTTAGCAAGCTGCGTTATAGATTCGAAAAAGCCTACGTTTAAAAACGTTGGTTTCTGACAGGGTAAATGGACGCCAAATGGATTTACGAGGTCATATAAATAATCACATTACCATGATTCGCTGCATGGAATATGTTTGGCTTTTGTTCCATGTTACTTCAATTATACACTTATATTAACTCTTCGACATCAACCATTAATATATTCGTTAGAGTCCCTCCTTGATATTTTTGCAATGACGTTACTTTCCTTATGGGATCTCTATTACAAATCGGTTAAATGTGTTTATGCTTTCCCAATCACCTTGTTTTCGATATTTTGCTCATAACCGTAATTTGTTGACCCTGCCTTCATGGGCTTGTCTAGCATTGAAAAGAAAAAAACGCTTCTATATTTGTCTATCAATGTATTTACTTCTTCCACCTAAACATTAACAATTTGAATGCACCACTGAACAAACCATAAATCTCCACCTCCATGTGAAGGTTGAAGAGAAACCAAGTGAGCCCACTTAACCTCACAACAACTCCGTAAAGTAGATTACATCACATTTGATCAGGTCAATCCTTTATCCAGACAACTCACTCCGCCTCACCTTGCCCCTATCTGCTTACTACCTTACATTACCTGGCAAACAAACCTGTAGCATTTAAAATATATCGATACAAAATATACTGATACAATTATTCTAGGTTTCTGTTCTATTTTGTACATGAATACTACGGCACAACTTATAGATAGCTTGCCTCTATTACTCTAGAATATCACATACGAAAAATTTGCTACTCGTCTGAAGTTGGCGGTTGAGCGTCATTGGTTTATCCTTTTCTTTTCTTCATCCACCCGCCATCACGGTATCCCTGATCACGAGAAAAAGGAACGGCTACTGCTCCTGATCCGATAGGAAACAAAAATGAAAACAACAAAAAGGCTTCTCAAGTGATACTATGGGATCCTTCTAAAACCCCAAGACTTTGACAACACTGTACGCGTGAGCATGTTGTATATATAAGAACGATTCTTTCCTTCGTGAGCACGGCTTCTCAATAAAATGTGAAATATACAGTCTAAATAACTTTATTGCTAAAATTTATAGTCCACATAATATGAGAGAAAATATGTTCTTGCCTTCAGGATTTACAATATTGGCTGACTTGTTTAATAATAATCTAAAAGAGACAGTCCGAGCCATTGCGCTCAGCAAGTGAACTGTTACCAACGAAAAGATGAGATGGCTCAGAATTTAGCAAGTACCTTATTTGCCTTAATTTAGAGCAGAAGATTCTCGCTACAATTAGAGGAACATACTTTATTTCACAACAACGCCCTTCTTGTTTCATATTTTAGATTCTTCAACGATAACGATCGGAAGATATACTTTTTGTCAGGAGAATTAAAACTCATTCAATGTGTTAGAATATATTTGAATTGGTCAACAGCTCTGACTGGAATCTCCATCCCAATGCAGCTCTTAGTTGCACTGCAACATACCCAGCCGTCGCAACTGTCGGAAGATGTATATATATATATATATATATACATATATATATATATGAGGTTTGTTACCCATTTAAAAATATTCTCCCTTATGTTCATACAATTCGTTGTGTGATTCATCAAGGCATTTAATGGCCAAGAATTTCGGCGTGTGCTTAAACGATTCACTGTCAACTGTTGTAATAGTAGTCAACAATATCAAATAGCACCATCTTCAAAATCGTCCCTTCCCTTAGTTATGTGAGGAGAATATTGCAGATTCCCAGGTTCCACCTTTGCGTACAGAAGTAAGATTGCTCTCCAAGCGCAACAGTCATCGCTGTTTGTTACATTTAAGTACACTCAACACTGTTTTCTGGAACTAATCATGAAAGAAAACATTTTACAGCTAAGCCAGACGTATTTTGTCGCTGATATTTTTACAAATTATAAAATTAACTAAAATGTTTCAAAGTAGGTTGATTAATCACATCCCGAGCAGAAAGCCATTATCGCTTTTCTTGAAAGGCTGAAAGCGTACGTTCAAAACGTTGGAGTTCGTGAATTTTCACATTTCCCTATTTTTGATACAGTCATGAAGGAGCTGCTTAATGAGCACTTGATTGCTTATGACAAACATTTACAAATCCAAAAAGAAATATGGAGCAGGTTTCATGATCTGATTCACAAGGAAACCCAAATTTATATTTCAGATCCATTTGGTGTACAGCCCTGAAATGTTCGAGTCAAAATCCAGGAAATTCTCATAAAGTTTCAAAGTAACACGCTAGCAGGATCCAAAAGCACGCAAAAGAAAATAGTTTTTTTCACTAAAGACTAATGCCAATCACAGTTATTTCAGGCTGTGAGAAATAGCTGAAATATATTTCCTTAATTTTCCATTTACATATTGTTTGAATGTGAAATCGGTAGAGTGTTTCCTCTGAAAAAATAATAAACCGATTGAACATCAAAGTAAAAGGAGATCTTAGCCCCTCAATATCCAGTCTGTAGCTAGCTATAAGCGTTTGCTCAAGGACATCGACCTGAAGGTCCGCATTTGTCAGGTCTTTACGTCATTTGGACCTAGTTATGGTCACTGAAACATGAGTGGACACGGAGATCACGAATGCTGAGATTGCACTACCCGGCATGACTTACATATGAAACGATCAACCTAGCAAAGGAGGGGGAGTACTCCTGTATTTCGATCCGACCTGCATGTTGATATCATTGAGGATCCAGAAACGAAAGTCGTCGATTCTCTTTGGTCTGGTAGGCAAGTAAGACGTGGTGGTGTGCTTACTTGCAGTGGTTCACTAACCTTTAATAGCCAACTAAGAAATAGAACATTGCCTCGCTTTTGCAATGAAGCGAGTCCTGGAACGATCACACAGTCACGTCCTTCTGGTAGGGGAATTTAACCTGCATGTAATCCAAGTACCATCATTGTACAGCGATCAATTCAAAGCTGATTTGAAAGAGTTACACGCCAACGTGCTACTGTACAACCAAGTCAGATCCCCCACACGTTTCCGAAAGGGTGGCACCCTCAGTTTTGGACCTTTCACTCTTCAACTAATAGTCGACACCGTGACCATAGATGCACCACTTGGCCGAAGCGATCAAGCAATGTTACTCTTACGTTACCATTGTTAATCGGAGTATATCAGTGAGAACAACGTGGAAACCTATGTCGTTTCACACTACAATATCCTGTCCAAAATCCTTAAAGAAACCGGCTGGTACTTCCTGGTATGGCAGCCGCCCGATGTCGCCCGGATGGCGTTTGTCGCCCTATTCCCTGAGCTAGTTGCAAATGCTTCAGAAAGCAAGGTATTTCGCTCGAAGCAAGTGAACTCGTTAATGAGGAGCCGTACTAGAATAGGCATGGCCTTAAGGGATTTATCTTGGTGCGCTTATAAAGTCTGTCCAAGTAACCTGACTGGGAGTGCTTGCACAACACAACGAAAACAATGCGTCCATTTGATTCGCAAAGACAAAATCCAGCACCAACAGAACTTAGCGGCACAACTAAATACAATTCCCAAGTTGCTGTATAGACAAGTCAACAAGCTCAGCAGAGTGCTGTGCGGAATCCTGGTTTTACGTGCAACAGATGCGGCCAATGTGCTTATCAAACACTACATCCATACTTTTCGGATTAAGTCCTCATTTCATCCGCTTTTTACACAGCTTCCATAGCCACAAGGATTAAACCAGGTATCGCTCATGGTAGCCAATATGCTGAAAACGTCAATGCCATTGCGCGTGCACAGCTCACCTGGAAGGCATCAAACCGAAGGCTTTGAATATAGCGGCCTTGAATCTTGCTAAACCATTAGCTTGATTCTTTCAACGTTGTCTCGAAAAAATGCAGGTTCCCACATTGTGGAAACAGGGACTAGTCCCTTCTATTTCAAAAGTGTGAATCGTTCGGATCCCTTGAACTACCGTTCAATTACTCTCATCTAAGTTTTATCCCAGGTGATGGAACGTACAATTGCAGAGGCGCTCATGGGATATCTTGAGAGCAACAACCTCCTAGTGTTACAGTAACACGGATTCCGTTGCAATCGATCCTGCACTACAAACTGGCTGCTATATCCAGCAAGCTGGTCCGAGTCAGCTGATGCCAGAGTGGCAGTCGACGTTGTATACCTGGACTTCTTGAAAGCGTTCGCTCCTTTGGATTACCGCATTTTTCTTTATAATCTCCGAAGCCATGGATTCGTTGACCCAGTGCTCGGTTGGATCAGCAACTTCCTCACTCAAATTCAGCTAAATATGAGAGTCGGCAGCTCCCTTTCCGACCCAATTGACGTCCAATGTGGCCTGCCCCAAAAATCGGCACTGGGGCCATGTTTGTTCCTTACATTCAATTAACAATCTTGCCAGTGTACTGCAGTCGAATTTATTACTATTTGCAGATGATGTCAAAATTTGGCATTACGCCATGAATGCGGACGATCACATAGCCTTACAGAGCGAGCTCGACAAAGCTTATGCGTGGTCATCCGACAACCGGCACCAGTTCAACGTAGCGAAGTGCGAAATCGTAAACATACGCCATTAGATTACCTATGAATATCGACTTGGGGAGCAGCGGTTACAAATCGCTTCGCAAGAAAACCACCTCCGGATAATCGTGCAGTACAACCTTGGCTGCTGTAGATATGCTGAGAAAGTATTAAAAAGAGCCAGTCAACATCTTGGACTCTTACGGTGGGCTTTCGGCAATTTGGGTCATCCGTTTTCCGCAAATGTTGAACGCCTACGTGAGGCTCCATGATGAATATGCAATCCAGGTCTGGCGTCCGTGACACAAGCGCGTCTTCAATGAACTTGAAGCACCACAATGCAAAAACGACCAAACTCATTAGAGGATCGTTTTATCCCTCCTAACAGCAGAGACTGCAAGTCCCTGAGATTGTACAGTGGAGAACATTGACGTCAGCGGGAAAACCTAATTATTGTTTACTTATTACTGACAAACCTAACTCACCCATTTCGCAATCTATTGCAGCTGAGCCAAAAAACTACCTGAGAGTCCATCAGCTCAAACTGGCTACGCACTACAGTCGATTTGATTGCCAACACAACCTCTACTCCCTCCGTGTGTTCCGTCCCTGTAATGTCCTTCCGACTCATGTTATCCCTGCTCCTACCTTAACGTTATTCACAAAACGCCTTGATAAAACGATTTCAAACTTGCTTTAATTGATCTAGTCCGTTCCACTTGGAGGACGAATTAACACAAATCTAACCATGTGATTGACGGACCTCTCCGCTACTTGGCGATGTGGATACGTGCAGAAGTGTCGATATGAGTAGCCTGGATGTCTTTAAACTGGATTAAGTTATCGCACTGTCAAATGATGCAACACACGAGCAAGCGAAATCGTTTCCTTTTCTCTTTCTCACGCATGTTTTAAACTGTAACAGCTCTTTATACTATCTTTTGTGTGCAGATCCATTCCCACTTAAAAACTATCGTTTTGCAGTAGTGCATTTAAATCGGCAAACGATTGAAATAAGGTTTTACTTAATTTTGTTCTTTTTAATTGTAATTTGTACTCCAACTATCCTACGGGACTTTTAAAGCACATGCTCTTTTACTCGTGACAAATCATTGTTCATTGATCCTAATATATAGAAAAACATACTGTTACAAAGTCACTACACCTGTGGCTGTCCCCATGGAATCCACAATGACAGGCAAATTTGGGTACGGATGCCACCATGCACATAACTCATGACGTGTCTTGCTTGTAAATACCAAAAATAATGGATTGTAATATAAAAATTAATGATGACTTTTGTGTAACTACAGACGACTGGCTTGATTGTGCCACGAAAAGAATATTATCGTGAGACTATGAAACTTAAAAAAGTGGGTTATTTGGTAGGTGTATTGACGTCAATATAAAAATTCAGTCATCATGATAAAAGTTATCAATATAACCAATGGAGATCCCAGATTTACGTCTGTTAAGCGTTGTGGCTTGCTGCAATTTGTGGTGATCATGGGTGTGTGTCACGAGAAATGGAATTGTTGTAAAGGTGGCAACGGCAGAATTATGCTTGCGTATGCCTGCTCCAATACCCAACCCATGGCTAGATAATTGAAGACTGGTAATTCAGGTTGTTCAAATGGCGGTTGCACTGTTCGCTCTGCTTGGCAATGTGGTTGGAAACGTTTCGTCACCATTCGAGTTGACGTCATCAGTGATTAGTTAAGTGGCGTGCAGTAGCGTAGAGGAGCCGCGGTGGGACACTGTCACCGAGCTCAGCGAACACTTCGACTGACATCTGAACAGTCCATGGTCATCACAAATACCCGGCATTTGTGATAAATGGCGTGCTGGTTCTCTGCAGTGAATATAGAGATTGTGTAGCAGCAGGTAAATAGTATATCCGGGATCTTTGTACAAAGAAAGACAACCATTGCGGAACTTGGTCTATTCCCATTTGGTCGACTTCCGGAGAAAAATTTTCACATTCGCCTAGTTATAACGGTAAAACTAAAAGAGTCGTTTGCAAATAGTGACATTACGAATTTTATTCCTTACAAGTAGTATATCCATGAGCGGAACGACCCTTCAATAAAGCTCTGCTCACGCTTCTAGGACGATTGTTTCTTCTGTTCCGTCCAATGAACGCAAAGATCCTTGGACAGTAGCAGTGGTCATATTTTGATTAAACCTATAGTTGTATATAATAAAAAGAAATTGGGTATAACACTGTATATATTAGGTGGCAATGCTTTTTCGAACAAGCAAGTGTGACCGATTGGGTTAAGCAAATTTGCATTAGTAAGGTTTCTCCAATTTAAAACAGTGATGCTAACTTCTGTCTACTAAACATGACTTAGTAAGTGCAATTTCTTCAACACATTCACGGTTTCCCCAATGTTGGTTAAATTTACAACAACTCAATCTCAAACAGCATTTACAAACTGTCCGCAATTTAATCTAATGTCATACTCGACTTTTGTGCCCCGTATCGTTATATGTAAATTAATGAAGCTGAATGTACTGGGTTTAAATTCGCAGAATTCAAGGAATCATATGATACACACTGTAATGTCGGTGGTATTTCTGCGAAGCGTGAGTACCTTTCGGGCGTGGCCCATACATGTATACGCTACTAGTGTTCAGGTGCTGCCTGTTTAGTGCACCAGTACATTGTGGTTATCCACAACCTACAAATGATAAGCCTGCCTGTCAATGGCGAAGCATTACTCCATGACGGGATTTGCTTTTGATTACAGAAAATGAGAACGAAAGGCAGGCTAAAATGGTTGATGGTTTGCTTCGCGCTTGCAAGGCCACTAATGTATACCAGCAGCATTGATAATACGGTTAGAACACGTCGTCAGGTTTGAAGTATTCGTCGATCTTGCAGTGTACTAGAACTTGTACATTCACCCTAATAAAGTCTATCAAGGAAACGGGGTAGGGAGTCAAAGAAGAAAGAAATAGTAAAAGTTAAATGTTGCTCGACGCAGTATTGACTTCTATGTAAAGGCAACATTCCGGAAAATCTCCAAGACATTCACTGCAAACCGGTGATTTTGCAGAGAAGATTCAGCAAGGGGAAAAATACACCACGTTTTCCTTAATGTTTTAATGCCTAAACCCTCGTAAAATTAACCGTTGGATTTGGGCATTTCTCCTAGTGAAGCAGTAGTGTAGCATTCCAATGTCTGTGCCATTCAGCTTTCCTTAGAATCCCCATGACCCGACTACAGGTGGTGTGAAGGGGCATAAAATTAAAAGCTAGAATTCATGTGCGCCACTTGGCTGCGGTGCAGCTGTCTGTATTGCCGTTAACATTTGGCAACAAATGTTGGAATAAAAAGTGTATCCCTTGTTATTTGACCGCACATAGGCGAAACCACTTCGGCGAAGCTAAGTGGCTGGTTCATTTTGTTTAGATAGTGTTAGAATGGGTTGGCGAAAATAAAAAAGATAAGTTGAGGGCCAGCTCCACTTTACTGCACCGCGTGTGGAATAAGTGCGCAGTCAGGAACGTGAAGTGCGCGTGTTGCAACCGAAAACCTAACTGGCCTTCTTTGTCAATGCTTACTTACTAGCTAAAATATGACGTAAAATGTGCATGACATCTCGAAAGATATCGCAAAATTAGTCCACAGTGAATCGTTCACTAGGAAGACCGAAGATCAGGCACGGCAGCAACTACCAGCTAATCGTTTTGTATCTTAATCCAGTTTACTTTCATAGTTAGGCTACCAGATGCGGTGACCCTTGAAGTATGAGCGTGACCAAAAACGTAAAATCAGCATTGCAAACATGATGTAACGCTGCGTGTGCTCTTCAGAGAATCGCGTTAAGGCCCTTCAGATGAAGGTAATTTGCTCTTATTGCATTTGATATTTCCACACAAAATATATAGGAAACTCCATCAAAGAATTTAGGCCGACAAACAGGTAACCCGAAGCAATTTGTTTTTTCTAACCTACCAGGTCATTCCGTTTGTCAACTGGCTCATGAAGTACTGTGGGAGGTTGACTGAGACAGTCGCGTTTTTGAGGAATACTTGTATCGCACACCCAGAGATGATTATGGCTAAGCTTATATCACAACCTGCCAAATTATGTTCCGCCTCTAGGCTGAAGAAGAGAACCGGGTGCTTCAAATGCACTGCAGCGTGTGTGCCTCCAAAGCCTCTAACACACCTCACTCACATAAGCGGACAAGCATCGACCGTGCCTGCCTCCACTTCTTTAAGCGATACAGCTTAGATTAAATCGGCAGCGATAATGACAGCTCTGAGCCCGACTTCGTTCAACATATAGAAATGCCGGGCATCGCACGCATCAGTTGCCTTACGGAAAACGCCTGAGAGAACACCCTTGGCTCCGGTAGCAGCACAGAGAAACATTAAGTTGACGCAGCTTCCACAAACAAACAAGCCGTGAAAAACGGCATCAACTAATAACCCAAACGTGTTACGAACAGCATAAATCACAGTAGGTCAACTGTTGTGTGTATAAATTTTCCAACACAGCAGTCAAATACTATAAGGGGTGGTGAAGGACAAAAAAACCATAGTAAGTTCATTTGTGGTACGCTTGGAATTTCGGTTAAGCCATGACACTTAGACGTGACATAAGTGTCGCAGATTCAGTGCATTACAGTTAACCTCGACTTTCTCCTGTGACACAGTTTAGCTGACGCTATAGAGGACGTTCCCCTATCGTCGATTTGGCTCCTCAAATCATCATGTGAAATATGCTTACTTCCGGACATCCATTAGAAAGGACGAATTAAAGAGAATAACAACCGTGAGGAAGTTCGTAAATCCGACAACAAACGGATGCTATTTTACGGAGATCCTGAGCTTCACTCCCAATCCGCGGAGGAACTAGAAGTCTATGACCGAGAATACTAAATTTGTCAGCGGAAAGAGATTTCTCTCGGTAATAAGGTTGCAAAACGTTTGACAAAAATTCAAGTTTTATCCAATTACACGTGTAACAGTCCAAGTCTGATTAACGTAATGCTTCAGCCTGTGTTAATGGTATCGCTTATCGTAGAAAGCTGGTGTAAATTCCGCAAAAGACTGTTTATAGAAATTCGGTGAAGGGCAGCGACTGGATAGCCGCGGTCGTCTAACAACTTAATTGATAAAAGCCAATGTGGTGAATCCTCCCCTCATACAGCTCTGTAGATGGAATGATCTCACAGCGACCCAGCATCCGACAGAATGCGATTAAATACGAAAGGTTATCATGAGCCGGACAGCCGCGAGCAGTAATATAAGTCAACCCAACTACCAAAGCCAATGATTCCTTAAAAACAACTAGTGGCCTACCCCTCAACGTTCGGTACAATCCCCATTCTTATTTCAACATCCGCCACTCACCTTTAGTTACCGAGAAACTTTTTTGCTCGTTCACTAACGCACGTGGTCTTATGTATATTTGCGTCCAACTCCGTCGTCAAGCTTCAGATCCTTGAGATTTCCTAATGATCAACGAAACATAGCTAAACTGTGTGCTTACTGACGCTGATATCGCTCTGCTCGGTAAGTGACTTCTCCGGAATGACAAAACGGAGAGGAGAGGCGGAGTGACCATTTATCACAACGCTAACCTTGAACTCAAAAACCATTCCTAAACGAGCGACCTTGATATCCTTTGGTGCGAACTGTAGTTGAAGAACGATGTTACATGTCACGTACCCATAGTTTACCGACTGCCAATGTCCTCTCCAGTAATGGACCACATATAAATATCGGTTTTGCGTATTTTGTTGTATCAGAAATACAGGCATACCCTCATTACAGAAGAATTCCACATCCATAATATGGAAACTTCCTCAACCTAAATGGGACGGTTCAAGACGTTTCTGCAAGAGCTAATCTCTAGCACACACTTGTGTAACTACCTCACCGTTCCCACCAGGTTATGACGAGGGAATAAGCCATCAATACTATACCTAGTTCCCACTAGCGATAAGCTTATGGTAGTTGGGTTATATGTGCTGTTCTTTGGGTCGAATCGAGCACATGATGCTACGGTTCGATTGCACTTGCTAAGCCGAATAACCCGAATCAGAGCCCGAGAGGACGCAATATAGTACATATCAACATATGTTGTCCGCATTCATTAAAGCACTAATTGTGCATCCGTGACTGAGTGCACCCTGGGAAACATTTATAAACACATCCACTAATTGATCCTAAAAGCATCTACACTAAAAGATTTCCATCGTTCCTTCAAACCATAATTATTTTGAGAATCAAAACACGAAAATACATGACCATAAGTGATCGAACTTGGCCTATTTTCAAAAACAAGTTCATTTCAGAAAATTTGTCACTGTACTTAGTTTAACAAAGCAATTCTATGCAGTTGGTTCGTGAGGAAAACACGGAATCAACACAGGATAAAAGCAAGTGCTTCACACGTTCTGTAGGGTGGTTGGGGTAAATACGATGAACTCAAAATATATGTGGGCCATCCACCGAGCGTCTACTGATATGAATGCTTTCGGAAATAACGGCAGTGTAAAGATATCGAGTATAAGCGTACAGAAAAACAAGAGGTGAAGTGGTCATTGATAAAAGGCATGCAAAAGTGAAAAATAGTTGATCAGTTGGACCCATTTGTGACGTAAATCCTGTAGAAAGTCATGCTTGGCATAATCCACAATAGCGAAGTTTAGGTAATAAAGTTCTGGGAGCAAAGCTCATCAACTAATTGTTTTCTGTAAACGCCTAAGGTAGGGGAAGACGTAACAGAGTCTGATAGTGCGTTCCAGGTTTGGCTAACTCGAAGGGAACAATAATTACCTCGACACTAGACGACTATATTTTCCATTTAATTTTATGTACTTAACCCTGACCTGCGAATTATTGTTAAGTTTGAGCAAATGGCACCAAACATGATTGGAGTCACTCAATATTTGGTGCACCAATATGAGGCCACCGCGCAGCCTTCGGTAGCGTCCGCCGGAAATTCCCAACAACTTCAGCCTGCGGTGGTAAGAGTGATACCACAGGTCTTTGATATTCTTTGTTATTGTTCCTTGTGGTGCCTATACTGCCTCTACGTGGCCCTTCAAGCAAGATAACCAAGCTTGGATTGCGTATTCAACGTGCGGGCACAAGTTGTAATTGGACACCATCAACAAGATTGCTGGGTCGAATCTCCCGAATGCACTTAGGAGCATGCCTACGTGCTGGTCTCCTCTTTACGCAGGTACCTCAACATGTTTTGAACAGTTAAAGTCACTCTGTACGAGCACACTAAGGTCACGTTCCTGGAAGATGGTCTGCAATCCGTGTGCCCCAAGCAAATATGTGTAGTCATGTCTATGGCGTAATTGCGCAATGCAACGTTTGTCTAGGTCGAATGATAGGGTGTTTTCAACTGACCAGTTCGACACTCTGTTGAGATCTCACTTTAGCCGCTCGTGGCCGCCCGGTCCTCTGATCATTCGCCATATATTGAAATCGTGGGCGCAGAAAAAGAAATATGAAGCAGTTGACGTCGCCAAATTGTTCATGAACCCCAAGAATAGAGGAGGTCCAAGCACCGAGCCTTGTGATACATCACATCAATTGCATCGGACAGAGTATCCCTGACTCTGGCTACAAACTGTTTTTCTTAAAGGAAGTAGCTAATCAAACTCGGGATTGGGATGACAACGCAGTAGTTCCGAAGATTCTGAAGAATACTATGGGATAAGCGGTCAATCGTTTTTGAGATGCCCAGGCAGACAACATCGACTGGTGCTTCATCATAAACGGTTTCTGTCCAGCTAATACGTGCAATTAATAGATTAGTAGTATAAGAACACTTTGAACGAATGCCATATTGCTTTGGGGCTATTAGCTTGTAGCTTTGCAGATACTGCATCAGCGCATCTGCGATGCTTGATTCCATAAATTTGACCAGTACAGGATATAATGTTATTGGATGGTAGTTGGTAGGGTTAGGGCGGCTACCTTCTTTATGGATAAGAGTGATGACCCCTCGCTTCCATACTGTTGGAATATAGTTTTCTTATAGATATCACTGAAAGAAAACAGCCAGTGGTTCTGCGCGATTACTAGCTACCGCCTGCAGAGCCTTTGGTCGGATGTTGTCGACTCCAGGAGAACTGTGGATACGCATGTATAGCAATTTCTTCAACACAGCTTTCGTAGTGAAGTGATGTTTTCTAAACTCGACGATACAGTAATGGAAAGGGGGAGAATATCTGGGCTGGTTATCTACTGGAAAGTTTGGGCGTACTAAAGCCGTAGAAGATCAGCTGATTTCATTGCTGTTCGCGTGCACCCGTCTCCGTGACTAGTGCTGGTATCCCCGTTTCACCATTCGAAGGCTCTTAAGATGCCTGTACTGAAGTTTGTGGTTCTTGCAAAATCGCTTCATCACCTCCTGCTGATGTGTGACCTAGTTTTTGCGGATCAGTTTTACAAAATAGTTACGATGTGTCACGTATGTAGTCCAGGATAAAGCATATGGGCAGTCCTTATTAGTTCCGCATGCGAAGTCCCTCATGGGGCATCCATTTATGTGTACTGCTCCTCAGAAATGACTTGTATCTGTTTATAGTGTGGAAGCACTTCTGTTGCGATACGTGCGCTACCAGTGTGCCAAACATCCTTGTGAACGTTTGCCAGGTAATATCTAGGGGGAGTTTGTTTAAGAAAGTCCAAGATTTATCCACAAACCAACAGGAGCTAGCGACTAGATCTTTTCAAACCACGAGCTTGTTACCAACAAGTCCATAGAATACTCAAGATGTAGCGCGGATGCTAACAACTTATTATGGTTTCTGCCTATATACATGCAACAAGAGAGGTTGTCAAAACCTTATGCTTCTATTACTCACCTAAATTCCAAGGGTACAAGCATTGAACGCAATTCCTGCTTCTATCTCTCCTCTAACCGTTTTGTTCATTGTCACATTCAGTGCAGATACGGTGCTGAGAAAACTACTATACTTGCGTACGCACCGCTACTTGGAATGGATAGCATTCACTTGAAAGCACTGCATGTATCAGTCAAGCACCTAGCCAAAACACTTGCTGGATTCTTACAGCGTTGTCTAAGTGGAAGCAGCGTATTTTCACTCCTACTCAACAGGGGATTGACACAAGTGTGCCTTCACCGCGTATAATGAAGCCTTGTATATGCAGCGCACGTAAGCGGCATTCACCCATAGATGGAAAAGACAGTAACCCAATGTCTCCTATCAATGCGCTAATTAATTAACAGAATACAAGTGACACGATGCTGAGGACACAATTTAACACTCTAGCTGCCAAAGATGTAGCAAAATTCATTGATTCCTTTCCCCAAACCGTTTTCTACAGGGCCATAGTCCATCGCAAACTCTTCCGCTGCAGCCACCTCCAAATCATTTTCCACAGTTGGTAATATATGCACTTTTTCAACTATTTGTAGTCTAGGACTAGACACAGGGCTTGAAACTGTGTTTATAAAGCATCCTAGACGATTTTCCTCACACATAATATCTGCGTAGTTATTTTTGATGAACCGTTCTCTTTATTCTAAGATCCAAACACCACACTCAATGGTTTTGGTGAATAATCCTGATCTAATATTTATTACTGAAGCTTGCTGCAATTATGACATTCTGATAAACACTTTACTATTTTTGGTTATTACAAGTTTATGAGAAATCGGCCTGGCCGTCGAGATAGTGACTGTGTAATGTAGCTGAAAAAATCGCACGCAGCAGCACCTTTCGAATACCCAATGTTGAATAATGTCCAGGAATCACAATGGCTTACGATTTCAGTGAATCAACAGCAGCTGTTAATGGGATGTATATACAGCGCGCCAAACTGCAGCCAAGAAGACTTAGAACTTTTGACGCGTATTTGAATGCGCCGATAGTCTGTCATGTACAAATAAGATTATTGGAGGGGATTTCAAACTGCCTTTGATTTCATGGCCCATAGGAACCGCTCTTTCGTAATGTCAAAATCTTATCTCCTGTATCCAAATGAATGGCTGGCAACAAGACGTCTCCTAACCTGCTAGAGGTGAAAGTACTCTGGATCTCATTTATTCAAAGGGCATATCTGCAATCAGTTTAACCTTCCTGATGCGTTTCCGGGGAGCGATCATCGCATGATAAAATGCCGACTAAGACTACGCATGGCCGATGTACAGAAAACAACGCGTTATCGTCTGTTCAGTTCTGTCAACCGTGACTTTCCAAGAACCTGGTTCGTTCGATGAATTGGGTAAATTCTTTCTCTTTTCATATCCTCAGCCTGCGACGGACCAGTTTTATAGTACAACTGGCTTCTGCATCAATTCAGCAATACAACTTAATTGTGCTTACCTAACTAAACATAAATCTGATCGCAAAGCGTTGAAGGAAGCATGACTGCTTCACAAGATTAGGCAGAAATTCAAGTTAACTGTTGACTTTACGCTATTATTACAGCAGCCAAAGCTCGTCGATAAACGGATCCATCAAAATGACAAAACACCCATTCTAGAAGAGTGTAAAGCTCTGAACGGCCATTGTAATACCGCCGAACATTCCAAACTATTCCGTGCCCGGTATTTGCGTTACAGCAACAATTTCAAGTTTAACACGACGCCTGATGGAACATACTACGACGTACCAGCTGACATCTGCGAAGATTTTAGTGCTTATTTTACCAAATCAATGCTCAATAATTCATCAAACAAACCCGCACTTATCACGATGCGCAACAATGAAACTCTATACACAGTTGAATTCATTATAGCGAAAATCACTGGACAAGTCTCTCGCTTGTCCTCCTCAATGTCCGAAGACTCTGATGGGATACTCCTTGTTTAATAAAAGCATTGGTAGTGACTTCCTTCTACTTTTGCTCAACATCCATACACTCACTTTTAACAACGGAGAATACCCTAATCAATCGAAAACGTCTGTGCTTTTCATGCGACAAAATGTGGCGCTGCACATGAGGGGAAATGTTTCGTCCAGCATCCATCGTATCTAGAATTATGGAAAGTTTGGTGAAAGATGAACTATTTATATTCTTGAGCAATGTGCAACACGACTTCCTGCAAGGTCGAACCCGCGCAATATGCCAGCCAGACTTTTTAAACAACACAACGGCTGTCACTGACAACTGAGGGTTGTAATCTTGTTTCAGGATATGCAAAAGCCTTTGGTATGGTACCTCACAGTAGGTTACTAAACAAACTAAAGTCTATAGGAGTGGGAGAACCGATGTTCCTTTGGCTGTCTTCTTATCCAGTTGCTAGACAGCAGCTGGTGCACATCGGCGACCATTTCTCTAAACCGAAAGCAAGCAATAGTGGTTCATGGTAGTTTCCTTGGTCCGCTTCTTTTTCAAATGAATGTTAGTGATACATTCCAGAGAATTAAAAATGATGTTACATTTATCTTTGCTGATGACATCAAAGTTCTCTAATCAAACCATGTGTAAATAACAAGGAAGCTGCCCGTCTCATTCAGGATGACCTATCTGCCCTTGACTGCTGGTTCTAACTTTGGCAGATGTCAGTTACCGTGGACAAGTGTAATATTTTGTCGTACAAATGCCAAGTACGACCAGACAGTTTATTACTACAAGGTTCATATATCTAACAATGCAGCGCAGTTCGCGACTTGGGTGTGCGATATTCAGTCACGTTTAACTTTTCTGAATGCATTGACTTTCAGGTTTCGAAAGTAATGAAGACCATCGGTTACAACTGCCAATATTTTTATCTTACGAAATCTCGCATATCGCTTTACAAAATATACACATTGCCGTGTATGGAATACTGTTCAGTCGTCCAGTCTAACCTGCGGAAATCTGACCGGCATTCTCTTGAGAGGGTCCACAGTCGCTTCACGAAAAAGTTATGTGGATATTTCTCAAACTTGACATACAGAGAACGAAGGGATAAAACTTGGATTTGACCCAGTTTGGCTTCGGATAAGGAAGCTGAACCTGTTTTCTTAACAGAATCACAGATCATCAAAATTTCTGTCTTGATAACGGTGTTCAACTATCTTTAAATCCAGAAAACCAATCAGTAACATAGTAATTATTATCATGATTACAAGATATAATACGAGAAGCAGAGAACGTTTCTTTCTAACCCAAAACTCAAACATTTGGAACCATCTTTCAAGTAATATAAGAACATACTATACACTTCATGATTTTAATCTCTCATTAGTAAGCACTTAACCATCCAATAGGTAATTAATATGTTCGGGACATCCCAGTCCCTAGATAACGCTTTCGAAACCGGCATCGATGGTGCCTAAATAAATTTTCGAAACACATACACATTACATTTCGGACAACAGCCCTTTCATTACATATTTTTTCGGACCAAACTTCTGTCATATGATTGTGAAGAATCCTGGTTAAATTGCCGGAAAAAATGCTGCACAATTACTTTGTGTTGCCTACTTTGAAATTGCGCTCATGTTTATTTCTTAACAATTATTAATGCCCTATCATGGAAAGGTTGGACAATTATCTGATCTGTTCCATCTACGGCATGGCTTATCGTGTCCTCGAGGAATATAATATTCATTTATTTTTGTTTAGATTATTCGCAGTTAGACACAGGCGGACAGCCACCACACATGTGGTTGCGCGCTACTGACGAGTCCCAGTAGGACGGAAAGGCCGTCTAGCTGTTACCTGGATGTGTGGTGGCTGTCCGCCCGTGTCTAACTGCGACTAACCTACACAAAATCTCAATAAATACCCCTACTACGTAAAACTAAGTTATTTCTTTATTTACTTTTTATTTATATATGAGCCTGCCAATTAGCTCCGGCTAACGCTTCACCCTCTACTTGGCAAAATCATGAAAGGGATCATCGGTGACCCACTAATGGGATACTTAGAAAGCTACGGTTTTTTCCCCGGAGCAGCACAGATTTCGTCAAAAATATTCACGTACCACGAATCTGCTGATAGCACGTGACAAATGTACGGAAACAGTTGAGGAGAGGACAGGACGCGATGTGGTCTACTTAGACTTTTCGAAAGCGTTCGATCGCTTGGATTATTGACTCTTGCTTCACAGGTTTAAACACCACGTCACTGAAGATCCAGTATTATTGCGGATCCTTAACCTTCTCCACAAACGGCAAATGGAAGTTAGATGCTGCACACTTTATCCGGTCAAATTTGAGTGGGGTCCAGCGTACCGCATGGTTCGGTATTTGCGCCTGGTCTTTTCTTAGTTTTATGGACAGCACGCGAGGTATCCATCAATGTTTTTACTCTTTACGGACGATTTTAGGTTTAGGTTGCGAACAAGCGATTGGACGAAGATGAAATCATCTAGTGTGACCTCGGTGAGTGGTAGATCTGGTCGGTAAGGAACGCATTACCATTCAAAGCGAACAGGCATCGCTTTATTAACCTCTACCATGGACACAGCTTCATCTACAATTTCGGGTTGTACGATCTTCACACTAGCTCTCAGGAACGTGAACTTGGTGCGTGGGTGCAGGACGACCTCGGTTGTTACAGACAATCAGATTACGCTTCACATAAAGTACCCAGCATGTTGGTCTCTCGCGGAATGCACTCAGGATTTTGTATTAATTCAGTTGTTTTCTGTAGTTAATGCCCAAGTGCGTCCTTAAGGTGCGTTACGCTGAAGCGTGACGTGGCAACGTTTTATACTGCACAACCTCAAGCACCAAAAATGTCAAGTACTTATGCAGCCTCCCGTACTAAAAACGACTGAAAATAGTCGGAGGGATCAGTGAATATCACCGGCGGTTACATGAGAAACTTATATTATTATACAAAATACTGAGCTATCCCAGTCATGTATGCCGCCAGCAGTTGAAACTCAGCCTGAACACAAACATCTGAGCAATACTCTGAAACATGGTCAAAAACACATTCGTCTGTATTGTCGATGATTATATTTCTTTATTCTGGTCGTCTAAATGCGGGATGTCCTTCAGAAAGCAGTTGTATGTGCGCACAGTTTAGAAGTGTAAAAATGGTGGGTAATGGCGTTGAGTTTCCTACACGTTGTTACATGAATGGGTATACTTGGATATATTCAAACTAACTAAGTACTTTAGAATAACAACTCACAATGACTGGTGTTTCTCTGTTGCTTCTCTGTCTAGGTAAATGTGTGCTCACTTTCTGTCATCCAATGCTCCCTTGCGACAGGCAATTTATTTTGTACGCCCCGTTGACATCAATGTCTAGCGGTTGGCGTTCTTTGGTTAATGCTACCGGAATGATGACAAGCTCCGAATTAGTTTTCTTCGCTTTGTGTTTGACAGTTTCGGTGAGATTGTCGCACATGGACTCATAGATCCATAAGGATGGATATGTGTGGAAACATCCCTCTGGTCTCCTGACGTATAATTCTTCCAGACACTCGCTGATTTTCTCAAGCTCCATCCAGCCTTTTGGGTTGAAAATGACGATGATCCCAACAGGAAACCTTTCACTTGGCAAAGTCTTCCTCTTAACTATGATCATGGGTGATAGTGCCTGGCTATTTGACTAGCAACCGAGAATTATTTGGTATAATAATTTTTTCTTCATTTTTAGCAGTACCGTTCACGGAGATGTCAAAGCTGAGAGGAATCCGTCCATTTTTTGATGTGGTCTGGCTGGATATTCATTTCGATGAGGTTGTTCTCGCTGTAAGTGCGGAATATCGGTAACTTATTTTCGTAATCCTTTGTCAGTTGCTGCTAGGTGGTAATTCTTATGCGGATGGAAAGATGACGTCTTTTCATAAAACGGAAGCACCAAGAAGGACCTCCGTGAAAGTCGTTCACCTTCATATCACGTGCCATCGCTACTGACTTGGATCGAATAGAGACTGTAGAGACACTTCCAACTGCCGTTCTATGTTCAGTAATCCATTCCTCAATTTTGTCCTCTAACTATGGCCATGTTGCTTTGTTTCCTTGAAACTCTCCTTTATCTTCTTTACTTGGCGAAGGTCATCTTGCTACTTCCACTTCCTAACCATTGATTCATTAATGCTGAATTGTTTCGCAGTTGCGCCATTCGCATGCTGTACTGCGTAACTAATGGCCTTGAGTTTGATATCTGCTTCGTAAACATGTCTCTTAACAGGTGTCATTTTACGGCCCTATATAAGGCGCAGCGGAATATAGGTTGCAATGCTGAGATTTGGGTAAATATAAGGATTCATATTGCGCTTTATAGTCCGAAAAATACGATAATATTATTATTTATCATCCTATGGGCTTGTTCCCCGAATCGTTCATTTTCTCACCGGCATTAATAATAGTTACAAGGCGGTCGCTTGTCGCTCACAAGTACATTTTACTATGCAGCATTTTGTTTCCGGTCCACTGTCAAGCTACATAGCTTGGTTGCACAAACCGGCACATACTTGTGAGATGAGACAACAGGAAGTGCAGAAATAGCGCCTCACCAAAACTAGAAAAGAAGAGCCTGGCATTCGTAATCGAAGGTAATAACGATTTTCCATTTTAATCTTTTGGATACCTCCCAAGAGACCACCAACCAGGCTTGTACAAATAAGCTTCTTAACCCGTGTGTACATAGCGCTCATTGATCACTTTAAGTATGTGCACAAAATCCGCAACGGCTGGCTTTTTATTAACACTTCTTAAAAGATTGCTTATGCAGACGACTTCTGATAATATCTAGGTCAGTCATAGTAACCTCGGTATATATTGGGATCTGATACCGCATTTCTCTTTGTAATCTACGCGTGAGTTGATGTGACGTATGCTTTGTATAACTACAGCCATGCTTGGTTTCTCTACAGACAAATTATGTGACTAATATGATACAGCAAGTGCTTAATGCGTTACAAGCAGGTTACATCGTTGGTTTATTCTAATGCGTGTAAATATGCATCTAGATTGCGGTCAATGTAGCTTTTCCCACCGTAGCATCCGGCTTAGTAATAAATGGCTAGTAGGATCAGTGTGGACACCGAGACTCATCCGTTTAAATTCACTCATCAGATACAAGCACCAGGTAATCTTAAGCAATTTCACCAAAATTGTTGTTCCCTATTCAGCCGTAGACTGGTTTTCATACAATTTAAATCGAGGTAAATTATTCTGGGCTGGAAAGTCATTTTCTACACTCACGAACACTACTTACAGCTGCAGCCAATTCATTGTTAAGTTAAAACAAATCGACTGGTTAGCATTCAAGTATATTTTTAGATCCACAGATTGCCTCGAACCGATAAACATGAGGATGCAAATGATGGAGCTCAGCTGTTTCATCGAAGACATGATGACTCAAGTCTTCGATAGAGGGTTAGGTGAATGTTTATCATTATTGATGCACACACTGATTACAATGGAGTAGTTGGGAAGTTGAGTGGTATGAGTGGAAATTTGGCGCATCTACACTTAGAGCAGATAGTCAGCACACTAGCTGAATGCGTTGTACATTCCTTTTGTATTTTCGGAAATCGTCAACAGTGCGCATTTCAAATGACCCCGTGAGGCTCGTACTCGCAACTGGACTGTTGCCAGTCTGTGATTAAGACCAGTAAATAAACTGGGACAGTAACATATACCGTGGGTATCTTAATACATTAGTCATTCCCCTGCTTTGATGCAATTTGAACTCCGAAAAGCACATACCTTTGATATGCAAAGCATAATCTCACGAAGTAGAGGTCGTCGTGTAACTATTGCACAAAATAGAAGTAAGCAAACCTCTCGGACCCTACTTCATGGCAATCGAAATTATGCCTTAACTGATAAGGTTTTTGTAATGATAGTTAGGTTTGTGCTATTTCACCAACGGCCATTAGGCCAGAAGTTGCAAATACACACTCGTCATAAGCCACTGCTGGGCGTTTTAAATGAGACAAATCGATTTTGCCAATGTCTTCATCCTATATGCTTTACTGTTTCCTACCACACGCTAGCTGTTGATGTTTTCTTCAGGCAAGGGTACCGACGTGTGCATCTAACTTCCGCAACGTAGATAAACGGTGCGAGTCTGAACTGTTGCCGGCGTTGATTATACCCTACTTAGTTGGTCGCATAGGGTAGTCGAACGTTTAAGAGCAGTTCACAATCAGAGTTGAACTGAGCCTTGATGTTGGTTGCGCACTGTTGGCGCTCGAGTTATCATCGTCAAACAATTCTACTAGACTTCCATATAGGTCATGAAGGAAGTTCACTGATGAAGGCAATAGTACGCAACTGTTTTTGGTGATGCGGAGTCGACCAGATGGAACAACTCGCACAAGTATGTGCTAGCTTCATAGAATAAGTCATCCACATCTGTATTAATGTCTCCATGGCAATGGCTCTGTGGCCCATGGAAGAGAACGCACATTGATGGAACTAAAAGCATCGACGGCCACGCGGTATATGTTGTAGCTGAAGCAGATTCCAAGTGGTTCGAAGCTCGGGCAACCAAATTCCTAACTGGGTCGACCATCGTGCACATCTTAAGAAAAACATTTGCTAGCATGGTCCACCATGTATTGTTGTCTAAAATGGTAGCTCGAAAATATCCAGCGGCGAGTTCGGGCAAATATTGCAATGAAATGTAACCGAGCACCTTTCGTCTACATCACAAAACACTATGTCCAATTATCTGGTCGAGCTAGCAGTTCCGACAATCAACCAGAATTTAGATAAAAAGCAGCTTGGAATTTAGGAACCCGCGTGGAACAAATTCCAACATCAGTGCCGCATTACACACGAAAATAACATTGATCACCCACCGTGTGAAATTCTAATAGGGCGACGGCTGAACACAAAGTTTTCAAAACGCATACCTGCTATTCCGTTTACATAACGTGGTGCTGTCGGTTTTAATTGCGAGAAAAAACTTTAACCAAATGTTTACATCAATGGCCATTTCTGTGAAGTAGTGTTGAGGAAACTTGCATCGATGTTTATCCGATTAGTTTAATGCGTCACCTGAAATCCGAATTCGCCCTTTTTATGATTGTCACTTTAACCAAATATTTTTAAATACTAACTGATATAATGCTATTTACTAATAAAATGCTCGATTGTCTGAAGGTTTTGCTTTATCGTTCAAGCTTTATCGCAAAGTATTCGAGGCCTAAATTGTTCAAATAAGTGAACACGTAGCATAAGAAACAAATGGTACCCCTTACTTTCGGCGGGTTCTGAAATTCAAACATTGGAGGATATGCTGAAGGACATTCGTAGCGTTGTTCAGCCAAGAGCTAAAGACACCCCAGCATTCCACAAGATCGAACGCACGACTTACAAAGTCAGTCCGCATAGATAATGAAAAGTGATGTAGAAGCATCCGTCAATTTATTAACACAATAGTAAGACAAAGATTGCCAAAATTTAATATTCCTAACGCTGTTGTTAGTCGCAACGCAATACAAGGAAAAACCTGTATAACGTAACCAGCGCCATGACTAGCAAGGTGATTGCCTGAGTTATTTTTAGGCCTAAAACGCTGGACGGATCATGGTTATCAGTAATGTCTCCCTGATTTCCACTAGGTTATAATTCCTATCGGGCTATAACACTGAATGGTGCGTTGTTTGCTCGCTGGGGGTGTGGTTGTAAGAAGAGGACGGGTGGCCAAGCGATGACTTGGTCAAGAGGAATGAAGGCCTTTCTTCTGCGCTGGCCTCGGTTGGAGCGTCTCGGCTCCCTGGTTGGGGTCTAAAAGACGATGAACACGTTTGGTTGGACACACTTGCTGATATGGCTAGAAGCTGACCTCTGTGGTGTTCGTGCTGTGAGTTTGCTTGTCTTACCCCATCCCTCTTATCCTCTTCCTTCAACCACGATCTCATTATTTAGCTTTATATAATTTCGCGTAGTATTTTTTTCTTTTTATGCACAGTAGCCGGCTGGTAGCTTACCAGAACGATGTCCATCCGTTACCGGTAGCTCAGCTGGCTTACACCAGTTGCATTTTTTCTCCTTTTTTCTGTGTATTACGGCAAAATAGCTGAGATGTTTCCCACATAACACTGAATGAACTGATCTGATCCGCCGGATTTTCAGTCATTGTATGATAACTAGGGATAGATGAGATGAGTTTCCTATTCGCTGCTTGATCCCCATCACCTTGTTGACTCAAATATTGCTTTAGCCACTTTGGGAAGCGTTCAACCAAATTTAAAGACAACAGAAGGTCATTCCTGCTTGTGTAGGTGCCACTGTAACTGCAAGAGAACAAATAATGTGTTGGTTCGAACTTTTCAACTAGCTGCTCTGTTGGATGTTAAGAGCAATCGTTCATGTGGTGCGGATGAGTCGTACGTGTGCAGTCGTTTAAGTGCGTGTTGTAGCGAATCTGGGCCACAAGCTTGCATCCTTTGAACGGTAGGAAGAAAGTAACATCTTTTCAGCCGACTGCCCTGCTAATTTTTTATTCTGGGCTCCACTGTGAACTTGGAGCGGTGCAGCAAAGATTTCTAACAGGTATAAAAACAAAGGCTTGACAAATCACGTCGGATTATTATGGTGAAATCTACGATATAAATTGAGTAGAAAAAGGTCGAGCTACGGGACTCACCAACAGGTTTGCATCAGCACGGTTGTGTGTATTCATGCTTGGAGTTTAGATAGGTTTGTTACCCCTCTGAGCTTTTGTTCCAGAAAAATGACATATCTGATGCTACGGGCTGTTTCTCTTAGGGTATATGTGTCTAGATTGCGTCAAGGCGTTTTTGAATAAGAATAAGGTAGGGGAATTATTTACATGCGCTGGGAAGGAGTTCAAGAGCTTATGCACGCAAAGGGGAAAAACCTTCGTCGATATTCCAGTCAGCTGTACTGCCTGGTCAAGTTAAACTGATGGCGCTTCAGAGCTACATTTCTACTGTTTCAAAAGAAGGGAATAAATGTAGTTCGGGTTTTTAGGATCGCCACGTAGACGCCGATTACGTTCGCTGTGAATTTTTGTTGTTCTCACCTTGAGCGAGTAGGAAATGTAAGACAAGCATCCCAGGATCTTTGCCGCCTTACTTTTTACACTATCGAGCGAGGTGAGGTGGCGCTTCTCCCAGCGTTGTGACCGTTGAATGTCGTAACCAGCTTGTGGCCTCCAGTACATGCCAAGCATTTTAGGAAATACTGAGGCGTCCAAATTCTCGAACGCCATACGGAGGAAGCCGAAGTGTCCATATGCTTTATTTGATGTATTTTCATTCTGCCCCAAACAGCACTATCACGTTGCATGAGTAAACCAAGGTTTGACTCTGGGGAAGCCCGCTATAAAAAGGTGAAGACGTAGCCCGTAATTGTGAGTGCTATGCTAGGTTATGTTAAGCAGCAAAGCAATGCTGTAGTTTAATTGTTCCGGTACTAATCGTACGCAGCTTCCTAAGTCAATAGGTTCCCTCCGACCTGAACTTTTACACTTTCATCCTCATGCGCCCCGACGTAGCCCGGGGACCTTTGACATCACCTAAACAGGTCCCGTTTAAAGTCAATGCGTCCAAAAAGAAACTTTTCTTGTCCTTTAACGAGTCTGTCAGTAATAATGGATTAATACTATCTCACCTCGAAATGCAATCGTTACAACGGAATGCCGCTACTTCTGGCACTGTACGCCCTTCGTCCACTAGCACTTCTCCCCGGCCGATGCTGTTGATCCCAGTGTCATGATCCCGGACACATACAGGCGCACACCTTTTGGACGTATACTTGATCTTCCTTCCACGCCAGCCAATCATGACAAATGGCACTTAAAGTAGTTTCGTCTTCTTGACTCATCCTCTGGAATGGGGTTCCTTAGTGCCAGTAAAGTGTATTCCGTGCCTAACCTTCCATTATTTATTGTACACCTTGTTTTAATTACCTGAACAGACACAAAGGTTTTTGAATTGCGTTTAGCATTGTTGTTTTTGTTCCCTAGGGTTGCTTTACTGATATTGGGTTGCAAGGTTGCTGGCTAACTGGCAAACATAATTCCATTAAACTAGCAATGCGTTTGCTATCAACACATACGGATAAATGCAGAAACCTCGAATGAACTTGAATTAACAGATGAACTGGTTAAATCTTGCTTGATTGGTTGACGAAGCTCCTCATTAACATGTGTACGCCTGACGATCCAGCATTTTCTCTGTTTCCATCTACATACCTAGCAGCGAGTGGTGTAGTGTTGTTTTTCCTAAAGTAGGCAATATGGGATCATAAGATAATAAAAATTATCAGAGTTATCAAGTGGTGCCCGATTGCAGACCAAACTATCAGTGCGTCTTAGTTCTTACCTTCATTTCCATTCCATTTATAAGGGTTTATCTAGACTAGCGTGTTCCAAAAAACTGCAATTGTCATAAAACTGTGGACTTCACCAACCTAATAAATCCCTTCATAGGTTTTCATTAGTTTAGTTTGACACCCAAATTCTGCTAAATTATATCATTTGAAGGGAAGTTTATTTCATTTTCCAAATTCAACACACGGTGATAAAATTTGTAGGGGATCAGTTCCATTCATTCCATCGTCAACATAACTGCAAACCCCTGCATACCTTCACACGTGCCTTGCATAGCTATTTCAAGAGTGCATCAAGTGGGTGATAAGAAGACACACTTTACCGACTGTAGCCAAGTACACCCTCATCGCAAGAGAGCATTATGGAACTGTCATGAATCACTTTCTGCGCGCAATAGTGGGCCGATAAAATAGTAATCAATTGGTGCATCCCAGGGTGCACCTAAGAAATCGACAGCTTCTATGAATTCCGCCGATCTACAATTCACTCAACTGTCAGTTCATGCATCGCGCCCCAAAGAAACTCCCATATCGAGTCAGTATTTAATGAAGAGATAAATGTTTGCACTTAAGCATACGTTTGGGAATTAAGTCACAGAACAACCGTGATTATTGCCATTAATATGTATGGCTGACAATCAGACAACTAAAGAGACAGTACACTAATGTTACTTAACATCCATTAGGTGTAGCTTTACGTTGACCAATATACCTACCCTTCATCTGCTTCAGATGAAGTAATCTTAAGCCTGGTTGAGATTGTTTGCGAGAAGGCATTCATTTATCGCCTGAATGGAAATAATCCCAACCTAGTAAATACTAATTTGAGAAACCTTTCTCTTCCCTATTCATGGGCTTAGGTGTAAAGGTTTCTGGCGGCATCCAAAAAAGTATCATGTTCGAGGCCCAGATCACGAAAAGCCTCGTGGAATGCACTGTTGCGTAGGTTATCTGAACTGTGCTGTGTTTATTTTGGTTACTGACCCACATTATTCATCTATATTTTTAGCGTGTTGTTGCAAATTATCCTTTTGAAAAAGTACACATTAATGCCAGCAGTGACCTGCTTATCACCCTTGATAAAAGTATTTATTCATTGATATCTGCGACCTGTTATGTGCCTATATTGATGTCCATACTTGCTATTCTAACGGGAATGAAATGCCGCCCTATAAACATGACATGTTTTCCACAATATGTCGGCCAAATTCACGTGTATTGAGTTGGCAAGAAGAGACCATAATGGTGCTCTGGTTAATATTACTGAACAACTGACAGCTACGCACTTGGTATTACGAGACCCAACCACCCAATAATTGTTCACTTCGCCCATGTGAACTCAATCCTAAATTATCCGTTTCCGCCACTGACATGTAAAATACAAGTCTGAATACCTTCCAAGTAGTTAAGCTCTCTCGGTGAAACCATCCTATGACGCAATCGGTCGTTTAGACATCCAGAGTTTTAAGAAGCGGGCTAAACTGAAACTTCTTATAAACTGTTTCGCTTTTGAGAAATAATCATTTAATAAAGTGCAAGCGTATAAAACTAAAAAGCGGAAGATTAACATATATATTTCTAACTACACAAAATGTGACCAATTAATCACTGGAGAATTCAGAGCAGCAAACTGATATCTTACACATATTACCTCGATTAAACATGAATTTACAGAAGAAAAGTAGGAGAGTTGAATTGTATAGGTAGAAATTAATCACATCTAGACTCACTCAGACAGCCGTCACACGCTCGCAAATGCGTCGTACGCGCGTTTCATCCTTTCGGAAGTCGTCAGCAGTGCGCATCCCATCGGACCCTGGTAGGACTCGAACTCGCAACTCGGCTGTTGACAGCCCGTGGTTGAGACTACTGAGGTACGGGGTACGACAACGACCATTGTGAATAAGTTACTAGATGTCATACAGCGCCGCTCACTATTCACTGACTTACACTTAATGCCGTGCAGAGGACAGGGTAGCCCCTGATGATTCCCGAAAGGATGAAACGCGCGTGCGGTGCATTTCCGGGAATGTGATGGCTGTCTGAGTGAGTTTAGATGTGATGAATTTCTACCCACACAAACAAGACTTTGTTAAGTAAAGTTAAATGAAGTGAAAATACTAACGTTTGACAATGATTCCAATAGAGTAGGCCAATATTTTGCACGCGAGTAGCGATTAATGCTTTAGACTGTAGCAACGCATATCTTTTTGCGGTATTCTTGAAATAATGATAAATTCAACGGACTTTTGATTTAATGTTCATGAACTTTGCACCGTACAAAGCCGTGGGCTATCCCAATAGTGTTATATAATGTTATGCAAAATGCGATCCATGATATGAAACATTTATATGACACTAGACCAAACACCATACTGACTTAGAGAAAGGCTTTCGCATCTGCCTATGGATTTCCATACACCTGGCTTCGTCATGCCATCTGAAACACTGTGCGAATACTGCTCACTATAATTTTTTTAATATTTACCTTATTCGAGCAAAATCAGTGCTTTAGCTTTTGTTTTCAACCAGCTAAAATTAACCGCCGACTATGTTCAACGTACAACAGAGAGAAGATGCCCAGAATTGTTAAATTTTTGTTGAGGGTTAACTCGTCATATATAGTTTTCCTAGCTTCCGATGATGATCATAGAATACGTGATAACCCACGCTCTTTTGGGTCTAATGAATCATTCGTTGAAATGCATTGAAATACTGCAGGCAAGGAAATGCTCTTCCTTTCATAAACCACGAAGCTTTATATTTAGCAGAGTTCCCACTTTCCTGCTCTTTAATAACTCTAGCAGCGCTCATGGATTACCTGTTTACTGGAAACCAGTATCGTGACGAAACATCAAATGCATTCGGCCAGAAGTAATGCATGAAGTGTAAGTGGGAATATGCCATTTATGTAAAATGGAACTGCTGGTGAAGAAGGCGGCACCCTTCCTAGGTCAGCGTACCACTGACAGCTCTGTATAAGCAAATCCTTGTATAATAAAAATCTAGTAACTTGAAGCATGAAAAACGAGTTATGTGTGGTAAAAAGCAGTTGCGTGAAAAGTTCCGCACCATGGTGAGGGTAAAACTACAATTATCAAAAAATAGGTGAGTTGTCTATTTGTGCGTTTATGTAACATATACGCTGCTGAATAATAGCAATGTAAGTTAAAACGGAATGCGAAAAACGAGACGCAATGGGGACAGTCATATTTGTTATACTCCGTGAGCAAAGTAATAAGTGTAAACGAGAATACTAAGTTCTGTCCTGCATCCACAAGTTTATGTAATGCGGTTTGTAGAGATAATTAATATATTCCAATGGTACACAGTTTGGGCAAAAAAGTGCTGGGAACCAAGGGCAAGATCCAATAGTTTTTAAAATATACAAGGTGCCGGAGGAAACAACGAAGTCTGGGCGAGTTCAATGGTTGGTAGACCCGAAGAAAAATTATTACGCTGGCATTCCAGGATGCTAAACTGTGCACACAACTTCAGCGTTACCTATGAGATTAGTGTTATGCCTGAGTTTCAGGAAGTGTCGGTTGACATGATTAAGGTCGAACAAAATTTAGTAGAAAAATATGAGATAACCGCGCATCCTTCGGTTGCGGCTATTGAAAACATCCAGTGAATTCAGCATTTGATGGTAGGACATATTTCGTGAGACCTTGAAGATTTTGTGTTCATGCCTTGTGATTTTTCTAGTACTTCTAAGGCGCACTTCAACCAAGGTTGATAAGCTTGCATGGAGCATTCAATATGAGGGCGCATATAAGAATTGTGCATCCTGAAGAAGATAGATGGGTCGAATCTTTCGAATGCTCTAAGCAGCAAGCCCACGTGCTGGTTGGCTTTTTTGTGGCTGCCTATGGCTGCTTTGCATGGTTAACTACATTTTTTAATGCGCACACCAAGCTCGCGTTCTTGGGAAGTTGTATGCAATACGTTTGACCCAAGCCCATACACGTAGTCATGCCTATAGAGCAATTCAAGTGTGACATTTTTCAAATTTGATCCGTAGGGTATTTAGAACCGACCACTTTGGAATCGTGTTGAGGTCACGCTGGCGCTTTTCGTGGTCCACCGGTTCTTTAATCGCTAGCCACAACTTGATATCATCCACAAAAATTAGGAAATCGAAAGTGATTTCTCTAGCCAGATCGCTTATGAATGTCAAGAATATACGAGTCCGAACACCGAGCCTTGTAATACGCCGCACTCCACCGCCATTGCTTCGGACAGGGATTATCATACTCTCAAGTTCAAGGAACTTTCGTTTAGCAAATTTTCTATACAATGCAACCGTAGGTCACCATGGTCATAGAGCTGTAGTTTGTGTAGGAGAATTCAGTGGTCTAAGTGAGTAAACGCTTTTGAGAATTCCAAGTAAATGACATCAACTCCTGCTCTACCATAAACAGATTCAGTCCAGCTGTTGCGCAAAATAAACAGGTTAGTAGTACATGAGAGATTTTGTCGGGAGTCATGTGATTTTCCGGATATTGCATAAGCGCACCAGCGATGATAGACCCCATAATCTTGGAAAGCTCAGGGAGTGGCGTTATTCGGGTAATTGCGACTACCTCCATTATGAATAGGAGTGATGACCCCTGGCTTCCATATTGTTGGAACATGGTTCTCCTCCATACAGCCCTGATAGAATATTGCGAGGGGTTTCGATAGATCACTGATGCTGCTCGTAAAGTCTTCGGCCGAATGTAAAACGAAAGAGAGCTGTGCATACGCAGGAACAACAGCCTCTTTGACACAGTTTCTGAAGTAAAATTATTATTGCATAAGGCAAAATAAAGAGGGATAACTGCTGGGTCCGTTACGCTTTGGAACGGTTGTGAGTAATAGAGCAGTAAAGAACGGCTGCTTCCGTTGCTTTTCGTGTGCACCCGCCACTAAGGGCCAGTGCTGGAAATCCGAGTTAAATATTACCAAGATCAAAAACATACCGTCAACTTGTCCTCGCGGATTAAGCTGACACAGAGGTTACGCGGTGTCCCATAGACAGTTTATTTTTCTGAATCCAGGGAGTCCTTTTGAGCTACCCATGCTTAATCCTTGAAGGACATTCATCCACTTTCCCTGCTCCCCAGAAATTCCTTGATTCTGCTTTGGCACTGAAAGAAATATTGTTCAGACGCGGGCGCGACCAGTAAGCTAAATGTACTCGTGGAGGTGTTCCCGGTCATATCTTATTAGCATTAATTAATAAAGTCCAAGATACCTTCTTTACAATCGCGTACAATACGTTGTATTGCATGACTGTATGCAATTTATCATCAACTTTCTCAAGATATTCCTCATAACGTACGCGTTTAAACGGTAGAGTGACATGGTCAATGCGACCCAGTGATGTGTTTGTAACTATTCCGTCTACCATAAGTTCTTCGTTGGTGAGCACAAGACCAAATAACGAAGGCTTGTTGACTGTTCGAAATCTGTTGAGAAAGGTCACCTGGATAATGTAGCTGGAAATTACCTCTTGTAAACGGGCTTTGAACTGCATGCTATTAGTCTTCGCTATTTCCAGATTGTGCTCATTAAAGTCACTTGCGATGAAAATGTGACTGTATGTCTTGTTCAAACCAACCAGAAGAAAGTATTTCGGTTGTAGTCCACTTCATATATAGAGTTTGGTAGATGGTAAATCACAGCTATAATACATGTGTTTTTGTTCCGCAACCATAGCCGGATGCAAAGCCAATTCGGGGCACTGATCTCGGGGTGGTCAATAACTTCACCAAAGAGATTGGCCTTGTAATGCGGAATTACGCCATCACCACTTCCACTTCTCTCTTTCCAAAGTAGTGACATACCAGGTAAATTGATTTCAGAATCTGCAGTCTCAAGGATTAACCAGATCTCCGTAATCCTAATGAGATCTCGCGGTTGTGCAGCCTAGTGTTCTCATAAGTTCGAGAAACTTACTAGGAAGACTTTGATCATCGGTATACACACATGATAGTATGTTTGATGTTCGCAGTGTGAAGGTGGAAAACAAATTCATGTTTAGATTTAGGCCGACGGTCCGTCATTCAGCCGCTAATCGTTTTCGTTTGGGTAATTGGTTCTTGAATTTCAGTTAGGCTGCATGTTAGCATAGAACTTCCCAGCTCCAGATGTCCCCTCGTGCGTCATTGTCCTGTATGGTGTCGCTAATACTATATTGTCTACAACTCTGCAGGATTGAGGAGGTAAATATTTTACGGATTTTGCATGTTCCAATAAATTGCTGAAAAATGGTGGCCCTTTGCCTGTACTCTTTAGTCTAATCGCGGTAGACAACCTGGAGCGATATCCAACCTGTCATTCCATCAGAGTGGATCACGACTTTCAATATTTTTGGACCACAGCCCTTGTAGTTTAACTATGAAGGAATTCTCGTTCGTGGTTTAGCGATAACGTGATCCAGAGCGAGTGCTTCGCGGAGGTAGCACCGTTGCTGTCGGTCATGATTTGCGCTTCGTGCTTAGGAGAGTCCAGTAGTTAAGAAAAACCGTGAACAGATTTGGTCTTTTTGTTTTCATTCGTAAGGAGGCCGCCATGCTTTTCTTTTTCCTTTGACTGCTCTTTCCAAGGAATATCACGTAGAATGCGTACCCCGCCCGATGAGCTGCGAAGATTAACCGCTGAGAGTAGGACTATCTCTGTCTCCACAGTTGCATTCAAGGTTACTCGAAGAATTCGGGGTTTGCAGTAGTGCAATGAATTTCGGTGACTCGCTACATGTCGTAACCCAGCTGGCGCAACAAGAATACCAATCGCAGCGCAGATGAAATGCCATTGTTTGTGATCCTCTACTAACTTGCGCTTTATTGTGCTAGAACTGGACTCACGAATATTAGTGCACACGCCCGGTAAATCACTGTGGTTCTGTTTAGAGAATGTAGGTTTGTGTGTTGTTTGGCGGACACTAAAGAACGTTGCGAACACGGCGTCGCATCGCTGGTGCCTGGTCCAGAAAATGTACTTAAGGGTATCTCTTTAGGCGTTTTTATTAAGGCGAACGATGCGTACGTTATTTGGTTCTGGACTGTCGGCGTTGTGACCAACTCGTGAGATATGGCATCTAGGGATGATTTAATAGCAGTCACGCTGGATGTGTATTCCGTACGAGAAGATGTTTAGTAATTATAGATGATAGGGGCGGCCGCATGCCCATCAGGTTGGGGAAGCCAGCCTGACTGTACCTTCCGTGGACGTCGAGCGACAGAGCTCTGAGAGTCCTTCGCCGGAAGAGCAAAGCAAGCGTGTTTATTAGTTTTATAATGTCCATAGGCCACCAAAGCAACGCAATCTGCTGCACTTGTTTCAGTCAGTTTTCCCACTGGGCAAGGCAGATTATAACATTACTATGGGGATTCTCTGCATTTTGGCAAAACCAAGCGAATCATTATGTTGATTTTGTACTGTTTTGGAATCGACTTAAGATCCAGCACAGAGGGGTAGACGAAGGTCGCAAAATCAAATACTATCCTACTAACTGATTGGACAACAGGTTTTACTACATATGCGTGATGGAGTCTACGTCCACTGAAGCCATCGGTTGCCAAACAAAACCGCTGCCCTTGTTGTGTCCTCGGTGAGAATAGAGGGCCCCAGACCCGCGTCGCGTCCGAGTCACAACTGAACGTCGGTTGCGTAGCGAGTGCCACGACAGGACTACCTACACGCTTTTGGCCTAGATTATTGCGCCACTACTGGTGCCTGTAGAAACAAAACCGTTGCAGTGCTGTAGTGAGGTTCACAACTGAAAAGTCTAAAATACGAATGCAAATGAAACCACAGATTGGTTTACTTCTTTAGTAATGATCCTGATGTAATCTAAGCCACCAAAAGCGCGAGATCTTCGGCGATCATAGCAACCCAAGAATCCCAAAACCGTTAAAACGACGAGTAATCTCCTGAAAAGCACCGAAAGGCGCTAAAAAACACGGTAGCAAACTTAGCTTCCGTAGAAAAATACTTCCGCAAATATAGGTCCACTATAACACAGGGAGTTTTATACCGATTCCGAAAGGGCATGACAAATCGCGAGGTGAAGAGGAAGAATTACAACTATTGACATAGGAAGCACATTACTATCTACCAGCAGTATTAACAACACTATTATTTTTTCTTTCAATTATTCGGTTCACATATTACCATATAACATTTATATGCTGTTCAAGCACCTGAAGTCCCTTGACACCCACCAGCCGAATGAGTATTGTCAAAGCATCAAAAAGTAGCTGCGTTTTTGTAAATCTTGTGGGTGACTGGCATAACTAGCATTGTAATTCATCACACGTCGAAAAACCGTTTACCAATTCTAAACACCGTAACGTAACGGGCAACGTTTAAAAATTTTCTGCAAATTACAATGATTTTCTTAGAAGATTTTACACTACTTCTGATTGATCCAATTATTCTCCGACACTATCTCCGATCCTTTGCATTGCGCTGAGGAGTCCCTGTTTTCTACTTACTACCATCGCCTAACTGGTTTACATTAAAATTTATCCTATTGGTAAGTGATTCCACCATCGATCTCGATGCCACCCAGTATATTCGAAGTTAAGTTAATGCACTTTTTGGCAGATAAATCTCTAACGTAAATTAACCTACATAAAACCAGCTTACAATATTCTTACAATCAAAGTGGTATCACCCTATTTAAAACGCATGGCAACGTGAGGGTTCGTTGTCGTAGTCATCCCAAAAATATACTGTGTGAATGTATTTCCAGCTACTTAAGTAAAAAAATATTTTTAATTACTTTGGACCAAGCATCCACATGCCAAGTGGAAGGGAATACTTTTTCCGTATATCAGCCTCGATGAACATCATTCAGATGTGTTTAATATGGTACTCCTTAGTATTGCACATTCGTCTGGACATAAATGTTAAGTTTTGAAAGTTTCATACACTACGCTGCATGTTTACAACTGCGCTTGGAAAAATAGTTACGGATGAATTTTAATCTACTTGCCTTATGGAGCACATGATTCG
This sequence comes from Dicrocoelium dendriticum, assembly GCA_944474145.2. Lineage (NCBI taxonomy): Eukaryota > Metazoa > Platyhelminthes > Trematoda > Plagiorchiida > Dicrocoeliidae > Dicrocoelium > Dicrocoelium dendriticum. Next base: position 57,284,107 of record OX104068.1, read on the forward strand.
CTAAGCAGATGGGCAGCGGTGAAACTAAACTTAGAGAACTGTATACCCACACCGTACCTGAGTTTATAAAATTAGCGCAAGACAGACCCAGTTCTCTAAAACGTTCGTGAAATCGACTTTTTAACGAAAAACCGGCAAACTCAAAATACGGCAAATAACCTATATGGTCCTTCCAACTCCTGCTGTTTATAGATAATCCATTTTCGAACTACTCCCGTTAGCGCATCCTTTGTCTCAACGGTAAAACTGCTCATAAAGTGTATAAAATCCAAATCCATTCAAATCACACCACTAGTTTTTTACTATCGCAAGCTTAACTAGATAATACTTATATGAGATACCGCGGAGTAAACGCACTTTGAGTACTATGATTTGCGAAAACTTACTAATAAGTCGTGACATGATATGCAAATAGATAATTTTTGATTGATAAAGTGTACGGTGGAGAAACATTCTTTTATTATTAATGAATCACGAATTAACATTGTAATTTTTATCGTTTCCTCCCAGTAGCGTATAAAACTTACTAACACGCCTACCCGAAAAACACCAAACGAGTGTCCCCCCATTGGTCTCGTCTGTGGGGCCATTCCCTCATTCCCTACTGTGTTCGAACCCTTGACCCCAGCAGAGTCAACTACCAGCATCAATAAGGAGAACGTCGCGGGCTACATAATTTTCAACAAACCGATAATGCACGACCCCCCCCCCCCCCCCCCCTTTAAGCGCGTCTATAAACCCATGGCAGTTAACTACCATTAAAGACCAGGACAACCTCCGATGGTCATGAAATCCCTCGCACTAATGTACGTACAGAAACATGAAACTAAGGAGATGCACAATTTTATTTTTTCAATTAAAAAACTCCATAATCATTAGTGTTGTTTCTCTGATCGCCACTGCCTATCTCAAGGCTTTTTGGCCTTCTTGTTCAAGCAGATTTCCGTATATCCAAAACACTATGAACGAATACGCTGTTGTCTTTCCCTCGTAAAACCTCCTATCTGTGCTTTTAAGTGCACCGTTATTTCCAAGGACTCAATGGTAGAATACCTCTGCTGTTGATGAGTTGGGGATAACGATTTGCTGGAGAGTATGAACGTCGACTTCCCCGTCAGGTTAGTTCAAACTTACCAGCGAACAAGAAATCGAATTGCCATAGTCCTCTTAATTTGGTGACGCCTTCCGCTTTTTATAACGAATGGCTCAACTAAATTTCAATCTCATCCGCATGAATTCTACTATTTCTGATCATCTATATACTAGATCTTGACGCACAATGTAAAGTCACCACATTAACGCTGTTTTTTGGCTTTAGTCGATGTCGGTTTGAGTGGTTACTTCCCACATTTATTTTACAGGCACTAAAGATTGTCTGCAAATAACTTTGCATCACTCTGCTTGGTCCAACATTGGACTCTGACGATTATACATTGGAACTGTAGAGGATGTATAAAACACTCAGTTCAAGAATGTCGAACTTATTCCTTTTGTCAGGTCTCAAACGTTGGAAAACACAAACCAGAATTTCACCGACGTCACTACCGCAGAGCCATAATAATGTCCATAGTTAGACCAAAGAACAACCCATGTTTCTGGAGTTTTCCAACGCCAACATCCGGTTTTACTCTTTGCGTATTTTTTGCTGCAACTTTGTTCTATAAAGCTTAATAAACCTGCAATAAAGCAAGAAAAAGATTTCGATCTACAACTGTTGTTGTATCTTGACATCATACGAGGCCATTGGAACCAAAGCTTCTGCTTTATCTATTATAAACCTAATATAGGGTTGATAATAAAAAATGGCAATACCGTGGGTGCAAAGATATGCATAATCCCCAAAACGATCGTAATGCAACATCTTCGAAGTATCATACAAACAATTATGCTTTTAAAGTCAATCCTGACTCCATTGGACGCTTCCACTTTCTCCAAGTGCCGGCACTCCGCCCTAGATAGTAAAAATTAGTAACAAAAGCAAGAGTGCGAACAGATAACGAACTACCGTCGATTTGCCTAATAATAAACGCCTAGTCATTCAGGGGGCAACGGTTTTGCGGATCCTAAAGTATTCCCAACTTAAAATCCGATGGCGTATACGTGAAGACCAAAAAATCACGCCATGAGCATACGCGCCATGTAAATAAAATCTGATCCCCTGGACACAAGACAAACGAAAACTCCACCGCCCAACCTCTTGACGTTTAGTTTTTCTACCCACCGCACCCCCGTAATGAAAAAGAACAATGGTATCAACCCTCAACTTCATGCAGGGGATCGCCATTGACCCCCGCCAAGACCCATTGCACAAAGACGCTCATGCGTCACCCAATTCCAAGCATACGGTCAACCTCAATTCTCCGGACCCATTTCTTGTCAATAACACAAACCGCTCGACTCTTGTTCTTTCGACTCAGACATATTCACGACCAAGGAGACATGTGTTTTTATATATATACATAATCCAATTAATATCTAGAATATGCGCACGCCCCGAGGAGAAAGTTGCAATTCTGCTATGGAAATGTTGAAGAGTTCAAAAACTGTTCGCAGGTTCGGAGCCGAATGCCGGCATAAAGAGGAAACTGACTAAGCCCTCTTAACAATTTCATGAAACATAAGGAATTTCGCTTCTCCAAACAACTTGGGTGCGTCCCCAAACTACGAATGTGGCGCTATAGTATTAAGTCAATGACATAGGGACGTAAATAACGAGTTCACGACAACAAAATTAAATGACTTGAGCAACAACACGCCACTTTTTCCTTCGTTATTTACCTACCAAACCAACAAATGATCCTCCCAATAAATCAATTCGTTAAAAAACAAACCTGATGGCAACCGAAGTTTACTTGCAACCTATTTCTAACCAGAAGCAACCAAGCGGAAACTTCACATCAGCCGTAATCCGCCCTTTGGACGCACCGAATCATCTGCAGCCTAAAAATTATCAAAATAAACAATAACAGTGCCGTTAGAAGGAAATGAGTAAGCATATCATTATATTTAACTTCGACTACAATTTTTATGAAGAAGCATTCTCATTTCACCCCAAATCACAACCCTTCTATCATACTGAGGAGCGCAGTCTCAGGTTACAAACCTCATCCTAAAAAAATTAGGCTTTCTCAGTAAGAGAACACTGACAAACCAAAATATGCTACCTTATATTTCTTTGCAAACGAGAACGCAGTAGAAGTATTACTTTTTAACCAATACAGTGCACTTATTCCTAATTTATCGAAGGGCTAAACTTAATACCACCTATTCATCAAACACACACATGGGTTTAGTGATGTTTTTACTACAAACATTTTTCGGTGACTTCTTTAACAGACAACATCTACCTCCACTTCGAATACTCTTCTTGCTAGTCACATAACACTACGTCGTGGTACGCAAATTAATTAGTCCATGCTTAAAATCCCAGTCTCGACTGACGAACAACTTTAAGTGCAATGACAGAGCTGTCGCTGGTGTAGTAATCTTAAAACACCACACCTCCGTTACCTATTTAACAACACGGAACAAAAACTGTATTTGACGCATAGTGTTTACCAAGCATGGAAACATCATTTTTTTCATTTAAGCTCTACACCACCAATCTGCTGTTCAAGGTCATTTCTGTCAAGAATTTCGAAGGAATCAATTGAATTATTAATCATCGTATTGCAATTTAAAAAAAACAGTGCCTGAAAACCCTCTTAGGTAGCCCATTCTCATTTCTAATAAATAATCTGGCTGCCAATGGTGATTTGTCCAATCAATAATACATGATACTACCCACGCATGAGTAACAGACACGGTTGAAAGAAGAGAAGTATGCTGTTATATACTCGATATGGCAACAAATTATGCACGTGTACATTCCTCTTTGGCCGAACGTCTATTGTTATTACGCCGCCTGGCGCATTAACCTGGAAGACCCACACGAAAGACATTATCGGAGTATCCAGTGCGTGCTGCTTTCACTAATGACTAGTAATAGAACCCTCCGTGATGATTCTGTTTAAAAAGCTATTAAACTTGGTGGACATGCCGATTATCAAGGATACCCGCGAACCTGATTTCAAATGACTATAAACTTTGTGTTTTACTCATTTTGTGAAGTGGACTGCGACGCGCAATTTCTCACCTAGACCGAAATCCACACTGGTGAGGAATCCTGGTTCGATTCAATTTATTAGATGGAAATTGTGTGTGCCGGTATAAATATTAGGTGGTTTCCTACCTGATAACACCCCTACTCCACGACCGGTTTTCAACACTGCTTCTCTATCGCCCGTGCGCACAATACCAGCGAAGACCCCACCCAAACGTCTGGGACTGATAAAGTTCGCATTATCCGCCGAAGCCCCTGCACCTAGGGCGATTGCGTTAGCGCACGGCGAGTTTTATATTCTGCGGGTGGACACATTGTGAAGTTGATAATATCGTTTCTGCGTCCGGCATAAACTATCCTGCAGCTAGTACAGACGGCCTTAAATCTCATTGGGAATGTGCTGCGCCATGATGTTGGACCCAATTCTACGTCAGCCGCCTTTCCATATTCTATTAAAGCGATGCGTGTTTCCTAAGAGCTGATCTAATACACTTGATGGTGCTTTGTTAACACATAGATTAGTAATGGTACAGGATGCGGCCGCAAAATGCCGACCCGATGGTTATTCCTTACTCCATCTTCATCGAAGACATGTATAGCCCCGTAGATACTGTTAAGGTGGGTTAATTTGTAAATAGATATTTATCCCTGAACCGTCCTTTAATTGATCATCACTAACGTGCTTGTGTCGTTTGGTTTCCTGCTAATAGATTAACTTGGTATGTCTGCGTGGGGTCAATCGTTGCATTCGGGATTTTTATTAGGTGTATTGACCTGTCTAGCACGCCGAGTTCGAACTATCCCTTGAAGTATTAAAACAACAAGAGCGGTTGTTACTGGCAATCAAGTTGCGCTATTCAAACGTTGTGTGTTCATTGTCATCTGAAATGGCTAAAGATTTTTACAACGCATTACCTATCCTCAATTAAATTAACCTGCGCACCACCCATTTACTCAATATAGAATCCAAGTCAAATTCATTGGATTCAATTTTCAACCTCTGTTACGAAAATGACTTCGTAAACTTCACCAGCCACTTTTTAACTCTGCTAATTACCACATGTTTCTACCGCATTGCTTCTATACTGCAAGCCGAAGGGAGGGGAAAGCAAGAGCCACCCAACAAAAATTTCTTTATTTGGCTTCCAAGTGCACATCAGACGTACAACGGTTCCCTAGGTTCAAGCGTACAACTTGGAAACGTCAGCGTGTCTGCGCCTTCTGTTGGGTAAAACCTCGGATTAATGGAACATTCCCCCTCAGCCTTTCAATTCAGACCGAAAAATCTTCAAAAATCAATGTGCACCTTTGGCGCATCTCCTAAGCATGCCTATAGACTGACCAAAAAATCCGCTCCAATTACCAACGTCATCCTAACCCATCGATTATGATACTAATGTCTATTAGTATTTGAAATAGCATATAAGTTTCTGCTTAGAGACTCCAAAAAGAGGATTTGCAAGAATAAAGAGAAATGCTCACCTCTGCGTTAATACGTTAGACGCAAACCTGCGTTCCACACTGAATAATATGGCGGTAGCAACAAATTGGCTGAACATTGCAGATCCTGAATAACCTCAACTATAAATTCAAGCTTCCTGATAATTACCGCAATGTCACACTTTGCGGTTTCGGCACCAATGCTGGTCGCCACAGCACGTCGGTTGGATAAAGAAGCACTCTCTACTGTATTTTTGGGTGCTAACCGTGAACATCCCCGCACTAAATTTCTTGCCAAAATTGCTTATATGCAAAAAACATATTCAAAGTTTACCCATGCGATTCAGTTTTAAACATAAAGCTAACGGATGGCGTATGGCGCACAAACAATGTGCCCAACCTTACGAACTGTAACTTCAGCCACGCATTATTTCGTTAGCGCGTGTGGTATTTGCCAAGTATGTTAGCCTTCCATTCTACGATCGTTACATTTGTTTATTGTCCTATGAAAATCAACTGTTGGACCACGTTTTTTTAGAAATAAAATAACAACTAGTCCCAGCAGCATTCATTTAAACAGATCTTAGAAGCAGTCGACGGTGTATTATAATTTGTTAGCTTTTTCCATTACGTGAAATGTTCGATTGTCAGTTACTTACATGTTACGTTTTAATTAGGGACCTTATTGAAAACAAGTTAAACAAATATCCTCCAGCATGACTGTTGTTGGACATGGTTTGCCAGGGCACTCCAATCGACTCCAACAGATTAAAAATAAACCATCAAATACAAGTCCACAAGTGAACGACACCTTATTCTTGATACAAAGAAATGACGTATGCGTGCTCCTCAAAATAACATAAAAATGTCTTGCCGTCGAACCTCGGGAACCCTCAAATTATATTCGGAAGACATCAACGAGAATCTCACCGACTTAACAATCAGCTGCTGGCAGTTTATTTACTTGGAGGACAAATAAGAATCTGAATACGCACATTTGGAAATGGACTGCGTACGTCAACAATTTTTAAAGCTGCTTTAACCTCATTATTGCATCATGTTTGTTTAACTATACCTTTTCCGTTTGCAATTCGTGACTAGCGCATTAGTCCCAATAGCTTCCCTTGTTACAGACAAGTCCGATTTGCGCAGTTGTGTGAGTATTCGAACCAAGGTGAATACCAAAGGTCGATATTAATAATTATCAAATGTACCACCTCTAAGGTCATTGCGCCCATGTCTTCCCAATAAATATACGGACAGCATTACTGTGCAACACTACAATATCTTTACACAAACATCTCCTAAACTGTGGAAAACGTATATTAAGAACCATGCGCCGTATGAAAAATGAAACCCTTTTTCTTTTGATTGAGTAAAATCACTAAGCGCAGCTCAGTTACGCAGCTGATCCATAACTGATCCTTTA
>OX104068.1:57291174-57346668 GCA_944474145.2 Dicrocoelium dendriticum
GTAAATATGCATCTAGATTGCGGTCCATGTAGCTTTTCCCACCGCAGCATCCGGCTTAGTAATAAAAGTTTAGTAGGAGCAGTGTGGACGCCGAGACTCTTCGGTTTACATTCACTCATCAGATACAAGCACCAGGTAATCTTAAGCAATTCCACCAAAAGTGTTGTTCCCTATTCAGTCGTAGACTGTTTCTCATACAGTGTTAATCGAGGTAAATTACACTGGGCTGGAAAGTCATTTTCTACACTCACAAGCACTACTTACAGCTGCAGCTAATTCTTTGGTAACTTAGAACAAATCGACTGGTTAGCATGCAAGTATATTTTTAGATCCACAGATTTCCTTGAACCGATAAACAAGAGGATGCAAATGATGGAGCTCAGCTGTTTCATCGAAGACATGATGAATCAAGTCTTCGATGGAAGGAAGGTTAGGTGAATGATTATCATTATTAATGCACACACTTATTGCAATGGAGTAGTTGGGAAGTTGAGTGGTATGAGTGGAAATTTGGCGCATCTACACTTAGAGCAGATAGTCACCACACTCGCTGAAAAGCGTTGTACATTCCTTTTGTCTTTTCGGAAATCGTCAACAGTGCGCATTTCAAATGACACCGTGAGGCTCGTACTCGCAACTGGACTGTTGCCAGTCTGTGATTAAGACCAGTAAATAAACTGGGACGGTAACATCTACCGTGGGTAACTTAATACATTAGCCATTCCCCTGCTTTGATTCAATTTGAACTCCGAAAAGCACATACCTTTGATTTGCAAAGCATAATCCCACGAAGTAGAGGTCTTCGTGTAACTATTGCACAAAATAGAAGTAAGCAGACCTCTCGGACCCTTCTTCATGGCGATCGAAACTATGCCTTAACTGGTAAGGAGGTTTTTGTAGTGATAGTTAGGTTTGTGCTATCTCACCAACGGCCATTAGGCCAGAAGTTGCAAATACACACTCGTCATAAGCCACTGCTGGGAGTTTTAAATGAGACAAAGCGATTTTGCCAATGTCTTCGTCCTATATGCTTTACTGTTTCCTACCACACGCTAGCTATTGGTGTTTTATTCAGGCAAGGGTACCGACGTGCGCATCTAACTTCCGAAACGTAGATAAACGATGCGAGTCTGAACTGTTGCCGCGTTGATTATACCCTACTTAGTTGGTCGCATAGGGTAGTCGAACGTTTAAGAGCAGTTCACAGTCAGAGTTGAACTGAGCCTTGATGTTGGTTGCGCATTGTTGGCGCTCGAGTTATCATCGTCAAACAATCATACTAGACTTCCATATAGGTCATGAAGGAAGTTCACTGATGAAGGCAATAGTACGCAACTGGTTTTTTGTGATGCGGAGTCGACCAGATGGAAACAACTCGCACAAAGTATGTGTTTAGCTTCAGTAGAATAAGTCATCCACATCTGTATTAATGTCTCAATGGCAATCGCTCTGTGGCCCATGGTAGAGAACGCACATTGATGGAACTAAAAGCATCGACGGCCACGCGGTATATGTTGTAGCTGAAGCAGATTCCAAGTGGTTCGAAGCTCGGGCAACCAAATTCCTAACTGGGTCGTCCATCGTGCACATCTTAAGAAAAATATTTGCTAGCATGGTCCACCTTGTACTGTTGTCTAAAATAGTAGCTCGAAAATATCCAGCGGCGAGTTCGGGCAAATATTGCAATGAAATGTAACCGAGCACCTTTCGTCTACACCACAAAACACTATGTCCAATTATCTGGTCGAGCTAGCGGTTCCGACAATCAACCAGAATTTAGATAAAAAACAGCTTGGAATTTAAGAACCCGCGTGGAACAAATTCCAACATCAGCACCGCATTACACGCAAAAATAACATTGATCACCCACCGTGTAAAATTCTAATGGGGCGACGGCTGAACACAACGTTTTCAAAACGCATACATGCTATTCCGTTTACATAACGTGGTGCTGTCGGTTTCAATTGCGAGAAAAAACGTTAACCAAATGTTTACATCAATGGCCATCTCTGTGAAGTAGTGTTGAGGAAAGTTGCATCGATGTTTATCCGATTAGTTTAATGCGTCACCTGAAATCCGAATTCGCCCTTTTTATGATTGTCACTTTAACCTAATATTTTTAAATACTAACTGATATAATGCTATTTACTAATAAAATGCTCGATTGTCTGAAGGTTTTGCTTTATCGTTCAAGCTTTATCGCAAAGTATTCGAGGCCTAAATTGTTCAAATAAGTGAACACGTAGCGTAAGAAACAAATAGTTCCCCTTACTTTAGGCGGGTTCTAATATTCAAACATTGAAGGATATGTTGAAGGACATTTGTAGCTTTGTTCAGCCAAGAGCTGAAGACACCCCAGCATTCCACAAGATCGAACGCACGATTTACAAAGTCAGTCCGCATAGATAATGAAAAGTGATGTAGAAGCATCCGTCAATTTATTAACACAATAGTAAGACAAAGATTGCCAAAATTTAATATTCCTAACGCTGTTGTTAGTCGCAACGCAATACAAGGAAAAACCTGTATAACGTAACCAGCGCCATGACTAGCAAGGTGATTGCCCTGTTATTTTTAGACCTAAAACGCTGGACGGATCATGGTTATCAGTAATGTCTCCCTGATTTCCACTAGGTTATAATTCCTATTGGCCTATAACACTGAATGGTGCGTTGTTTGCTCGCCGGGGGTGTGGATGTAAGAAGAGCACGGGTGGCCAAGCGATGACTTGGTCAAGAGGAATGAAGGCCTTTCTTCTGCGCTGGCCTCGGTTGGAGCGTCTCGGCTCCCTGCTCGGGGTCTAAAAGACGACGAACACGTTTGGTTGGGCACACTTGCTGATATGGCTAGGAGCTGACCTCTGTGGTGTTCGTGCTGTGCGTTTGCTTGTCCCACCCCATCCCTCTTAGCCTCCCCCTCCAACCACGATCTCATTATTTAGCTTTATATAATTTCGCGTAGTATTTTTTTCTTTTGATGCACAGTAGCCGGCTGGTAGCTTACCAGAACGATGCCCATCCGTTACCGGTAGCTCAGCCGGCTTACACCAGTTGCATTTTTTCTCCTTTTTTCTGTGTATTACGGCACAATAGCTGAGATGTTTCCCACATAACACTGAATGAACTGATCTGATCCGCCGGATTTTCAGTCATTGTATGATAACTAGGGATAGATGAGATGAGTTTTCTATTCGCTGCTTGATCCCCATCACCATGTTGACTCAAATATTGCTTTAGCCACTTTGGGAAGCGTTCAACCAAATTTAAAGACAACAGAAGGTCATTCTTGGTTGTGTAGGTGCCACTGTAACTGCAAGAGAACAAATGATGTGCTGGTTCGAACTTTTCAACTAGCTGCTCTGTTGGATGTTAAGAGCAATCTTTCATGTGGTGCGGATGAGTCGTACGTGTGCAGTCGTTTAAGTGCGTGTTGTAGCGAATCTGGGCCACAAACTTACATCCTTTGAACGGTAGGAAGAAAGTAACATCTTTTCAGCCGACTGCCCTGCTAATTTTTTATTCTGGGCTCCACTGTGAACTTGGAGCGGTGCAGCAAAGGTTTCTAACAGGTATAAAAACAAAGGCTTGACAAATCACGTCGGATTATTATGGTGAAATCTACGATATAAAATGAGTAGGAAAAGGTCGAGCTACGGGACTCACCAACAGGTTTGCATCAGCACGGTTGTGTGTATTCATGCTTGGAGTTTAGATAGGTTTGTTACCCCTCTGAGCTTTTGTTCCAGAAAAATGACATATCTGATGCTACGGGCTGTTTCTCTTAGGGTATATGTGTCTAGATTGCGTCAAGGCGTTTTTGAATAAGAATAAGGTAGGGGAATTATTTACATGCGCTGGGAAGGAGTTCAAGAGCTTATGCACGCAAAGGGGAAAAACCTTCGTCGATATTCCAGTCAGCTGTACTGCCTGGTCAAGTTAAACTGATGGCGCTTCAGAGCTACATTTCTACTGTTTCAAAAGAAGGGAATAAATGTAGTTCGGGTTTTTAGGATCGCCACGTAGACGCCGATCACGTTCGCTGTGAATTTTTGTTGTTCTCACCTTGAGCGAGTAGGGAATGTAAGACAAGCATCCCAGGTTCTTTGCCGCCTTACTTTTTAAACTAACGAGCGAGGTGAGGTGGTGCTTCTCCCAGCGTTGTGATCGTTGAATGTCGTAACCAGCGTGCGGCCTCAAGTACATGCCAAGCATTTTAGGAAATACTGAGGCGTCCAAATTCTCGAACGCCATACGGAGGAAGCCGAAGTGTCCATATGCTTTCTTTGATGTATTTTCATTCTGCCCCAAACAGCCATATCACGTTGCATGAGTAAACCAAGGTTTCACTCTGGGGAAGCCCGCTATAAAAAGGTGAAGCCGTAGCCCGTACTTGTGAGTGCTATGCTAGGTTATGTTAAGCAGCAAAGCAACGCTGTTGTTAAATTGTTCCGGTACTAATCGTACGCAGCTTCCTAAGTCAATAGGTTCCCTCCGACCTGAACTTTTACACTTTCATCCTCATGCGCCCCGACGTAGCCCGGGGACCTTTGACATCACCTAAACAGGTCCCGTTTAAAGTCAATGCGTCCAAAAAGAAACTTTTCTTGTCCTTTAACGAGTTTGTCAGTAATAATGGATTAAAACTAACTCACGTCGAACTGCAATCGTTACAACGGAATGCCGCTACTTCTGGCACTGTACGCCCTTCGTCCACTAGCACTTCTCCCCGGCCGATGCTGTTGATCCCAGTGTCATGATCCCGGACACATACAGGCGCACACCTTTTGGACGTATACTTGATCTTCCTTCCACGCCAACCAATCATGACAAATGGCACTTAAAGTAGTTTCGTCTTCTTGACTCATCCTCTGGAATGGGGTTCCTTAGTGCCAGTAAAGTGTATTCCGTGCCTAACCTTCCATTATTTATTGTACACCTTGTTTTAATTACCTGAACAGACACAAAGGTTTTTGAATTGCGTTTAGCATTGTTGTTTTTGTTCCCTAGGGTTGCTTTACTGATATTGGGTTTCAAGGTTGCTGGCTAACTGGCAAACATAATTCCATTAAACTAGCAATGCGTTTGCTATCAACACATACTTATAAATGCAGAAATCTCGAATGAACTTGAATTAACAGATGAACTGGTTAAATCTTGCTTGATTGATTGACGGAGCTCCTCATTAACATGTGTACGCCTTGCGATCCAGGATTTTCTCCGTTTCCATCTACATACCTAGCAGCGAGTGGTGTAGTGTAGTTTTTCCTAAAGTAGACAAGATGGGATCATACGATAATAAAAATCATCAGAGTTATCAAGTGGTGCCCGATTGCAGACCAAACTATCAGTGCGTCTTAGTTCTTACTTTCATTTCCATTACATTTATAAGGGTTTATCTAGACTAGCGTGTTCCAAATAATTGCAATTGTCATAAAACAGTGGAATTTGCCAACCTACTAAATCCCTTCATAGGTTTACATTAGTTTAGTTTGACACCCAAATTCTGCTAAATTATATCATTTGAAGGGAAGTTTATTTCATTTTCCAAATTCAACACACGGTGATAAAATTTGTAGAGGATCAGTTTCATTCATTCCATCGTCAACATAACTGCAAACCCCTGCATACCTTCACACGTGTCTTGCATAGCTATTTCTAGAGTGCATCAAGTGGGTGATAAGAAGACACACTTTACCGACTGTAGCCAAGTACATCCTCATCGCAAGAGAGCATTATGGAACTGTCATGAATCACTTTCTGCGCGCAATAGTGGGCCGATAAAATAGTAATCAATTAGTGCATCCCAGAGTGCACCTAAGAAATCGACAGCTTCTATGAATTCCGCCGATCTACAATTCACTCAACTGTCAGTTTATGCATCGCGCCCCAAAGAAACTCCCATATCGAGTCAGTATTTAATGAAGAGATAAATGTTTGCACTTAAGCATACGTTTGGGAATTAAGTCACAGAACAACCGTGATTATTGCCATTAGTATGTATGGCTGAAAATCAGACAACTAAAGCGACAGTACACTAATGTTACTTAACATCCATTAGGTGTAGCTTTACGTTGACCAATATACCCTTCATCTGCTTCAGATGAAGTGAATCTTAAGCCTGGTTGAGATTGTATGCGAGAAGGCATTCATTTATCGCCTGAATGGAAATAATCCCAACCTAGTAAATACTAATTTGAGAAACGTTTCTCTTCCCTATTCATGGACTTAGGTGTAAAGGTTTCTGGCGGCATCCCAAAAAGTATCATGTTCGAGGCCCAGATCACGAAAAGCCTCGTGGAATGCACTGTTGCGTACGGTCATCTGAACTGTGCTGTGTTTATTTTGGTTACTGACCCACATTATTCATCTATATTTTTAGCGTATTCTTGCAACTTATCCTTTTGAAAAAGTACACATTAATGCCAGCAGTGACCTGCTTATCACCCTTGATAAAAGTATTTATTCATTGATATCTGCGACCTGTTATATGCCTATATTGATGTCCCTACTTGCTATTCTAACGGGAATGAAATGCCGCCCTATAAACATGACACGTTTTCCACAATATGTCGGCCAAATTCACGTGTAGTGAGCTGGCAAGAAGAGACCATAATGGTGCTCTGGTTACTATTACTGAACAACTGACAGCTACGCACTTGGTATTACGAGACCCAACCACCCAATAATTGTTCACTTCGCCCATGTGAACTCAATCCTAAATTATCCGTTTTCGCCACTGACATGCAAAATACAAGTCCGAATACCTTCCAAGTTGTTAACACTCTCGGTGAAACCATCCTATGATGCAATCGGTCGTTTAGACATCCAGAGTTTTAAGAAGCGGGCTAAACTGAAAATTCTTATAAACTGTTTCGCTTTTGAGAAATAATCATTTAATAAAGTGCAAGCGTATAAAACTAAAACGTCGAAGATAAACATATATATTTCTAACTACACGAAATGTGACCAATTAATCACCGGAGAATTCAGAACAGCAAACTGATTTCTTACACATATTACCTCGATTAAACATGAACTTACAGAAGAATAGTAGGGGAGTTGAATTGTATAGGTAGAAATTAATCACATCTAGACTCACTCAGACAGCCGTCACACGCTCGTAAATGCGTCGTACGCGCGTTTCATCCTTTCGGAAGTCGTCAGCAGTGCGCATCCCATCGGATCATGATAGGACTCGAACTCGCAACTCGGCTGTTGCCAGCCCGTGGTTGAGACTACTGAGGTACGGGGTACGAAAACGACCATTGTGAATAAGTTACTAGATGTCATACAGCGCCGCTCACTATTCACTGACTTACACTTAATGCCGTGCAGAGGACAGGGTAGCCCCTGATGATTCCCGAAAGGATGAAACGCGCGTGCGGTGCATTTCCGGGAATGTGATGGCTGTCTGAGTGAGTTTAGATGTGATGAATTTCTACCCACACAAACAAGACTTTGTTAAGTAAAGTTAAATGAAGTGAAAATACTAACGTTTGACAATGATTCCAATAGAGTAGGCTAATATTTTGCACGCGAGTAGCGATTAATGCTTTAGACTGTAGCAACGCATATCTTTATGCGGTATTCTTGAAATAATGATAAATTCAACGGACTTTTGATTTAATGATCATGACCATTTGCACCGTACAAAGCCGTGGGCTGTCCCAACAGTGTTATATAATAATATGCAAAATGCGATCCATGCATGAAACATTTTGATGACACTAGACCAAACACCATACTGACTTAGAGAAAGGCTTTCGCATTTGCTTATGGATTTCCATACACCTGGCTTCGTCATGCCATCTGAAACACTGTGCGAATACTGCTCACTATAACTTTTTTAATATTTACATTATACGAGCAAAATCAGTACTTTAGCTTTTGTTTTCAACCAGCTAAAATTAACCGCCGACTATGTTCAACGTACAACAGAGAGAATATGCCCTGAATTGTTAAATTTTTGTTGTGGGTTAACTCGTCATATATAGTTTTCCTAGCTTCCGACGATGATCGTAGAATACGTGCTAACCTTCGCTCTTTTGGGTCTAATGAATCATTCGTTGAAATGCATTGAAATACTGCAGGCAAGGAAATGCTCTCCTTTTCATAAACCATGATGCTTCATATTTAGCAGAGTTCCCACTTTTCTGCTCTTTTCTACCTCTAGCAGCGCTCATGGATTACCTGTTTACTGGAAAGCAGTATCGTGACGAAACATCAAATGCATTCGGTCAGAAGTAGTGCATGAAGTGTAAGTGGGAATATGCCATATATGTAAAATGGAACCGCTGGTGAAGAAGGCGGCACCCTTCCTTGGTCAGCGTACCATTGACAGCTCAGTATAATCAAATCCTTGTATAATAAAAATCTAGTAAATTGAACCATGAACTACGAGTTATGTCGGGTAAAAAACAGTTGCGTGAAAAGTTCCGCCGCATGGTGAGGGTAAAACTGCAATTATCAAAATTAGGTGAGTTGTCTATTTGTGCGTTTATGTAACACAAACGCTGCTGAATAATAGCAGTGTAATTTTAAACGCAATGCGAAAAACGAGACGCAATGGGGACAGTCATATTTGTTGTACTCCGTAAGCGAAGTAAAAAGTGTAAACGAGAATACCAAGTTCTGTCCTGCATCCTCAGATTTATGTAATGCGGTTTGTAGAGATAATTAATATATTCCAATGGTACACAGTTTGGGCAAAAAAGTGCTGGGAACCAAGGGCAAGATCCAATAGTTTTTAAAATATACAAGGTGCCGGAGGAAACAACGAAGTCTGGGCGAGTTCAATGGTTGGTAGACCCGAAGAAAAATTATTACGCTGGCATTCCAGGATGCTAAACTGTGCACACAACTTCAGCGTTACCTATGAGATTAGTGTTATGCCTGAGTTTCAGGAAGTGTCGGTTGACATGATTAAGGTCGAACAAAATTTAGTAGAAAAATATGAGATAACCGCGCATCCTACGGTTGCGGCTATTGAAAACATCCAGTGAATTCAGCATTTGATGGTAGGACATATTTCGTGAGACCTTGAAGATTTTGTGTTCATGCCTTGTGATTTTTCTAGTACTTCTAAGGCGCACTTCAACCAAGGTTGATAAGCTTGCATGGAGCATTCAACATGAGGGCGCATATAAGAATTGTGCATCCTGAAGAAGATAGATGGGTCGAATCTTTCGAATGCTCTAAGCAGCAAGCCCACGTGCTGGTTGGCTTTTTTGTGGCTGCCTATGGCTGCTTTGCATGGTTAACTACATTTTTTAATGCGCACACCAAGCTCGCGTTCTTGGGAAGTTGTATGCAATACGTTTGACCCAAGCCCATACACGTAGTCATGCC
The DNA here is from genome assembly GCA_944474145.2 of Dicrocoelium dendriticum. Taxonomy (NCBI): domain Eukaryota; kingdom Metazoa; phylum Platyhelminthes; class Trematoda; order Plagiorchiida; family Dicrocoeliidae; genus Dicrocoelium; species Dicrocoelium dendriticum. The sequence goes on from OX104068.1 coordinate 57,300,522, forward strand.
TATAGAGCAATTCAAGTGTGACATTTTTCAAATTTGATCCGTAGGGTATTTAGAACCGACCACTTTGGAATCGTGTTGAGGTACGAATCACGAATTTCCGGTCCCGTTGCTCTACCACCTGAGCCTACCGAGGGCTGACGATTAGGTGCGCAAATGTTAACACATGTCTTCTGCTTGGTGCGCGACGTGTTGCCAATAAGCTCACAGTACCTGTCCTGATGTTACAGATTGGCTCACTCACCCGTCACTTCCCAATAGACCGAAGTTCCTGTCCTTCAGACGTCCAATGGGCGAAGGTAGATTAATGGTGGATGTTTGTGAGTAGTTTGAAGTTCGAAGAAAGTAGAAGCCACGATTAAAATTCACGCACAATAATATGCCTCGTGGCTTCTACTTTCTTCGAAATTTACACTACTCACAAACATCCACCATTATCTACCTTCGCCCATTGGACGTCTGAAGGACAGGAACTTCGGTCTATTGGGAAGTGACGGGTGAGTGAGCCAATCTGTAACATCAGGACAGGTACTGTGAGCTTATTGGCAACACGTCGCGTACCAAGCAGAAGACATGTGTTAACATTTGCGCACCTAATCGTCAGCCCTCGGTAGCTCAGGTGGTAGAGCAACGGACCGGAAATTCCTGGACCGTGGTTCGACTCCCCGTCGAGGCATATTATTGTGCGTGAATTTTAATCGTGGCTTCTACTTCTTCGAACTTTACACTACTCACAAACATCCACCATTGATGTTAGCGCATTGTTCAAGAATATAAATAGTTCATCTTTCAACACTTTCCATAATTCTAGATACAATGGATGCTGGACGAAACATTTTCCCTCATGTGCAGCGCCATATTTTTTCGCATGAAAAACACAGACGTTTTCGATTGATTAGGGTATTCTCCTTTGTTAAAAGTGAGTGTATGTATGTTGAGCAAATGTAGAAGGAAGTCACTACCAATGCTTTTATTAAACAAGGAGGATCCCATCAGAGTCTTCGGACATTGAGGAGGATAAGCGAGAGACTTATCCAATAATTTTCGCTATAATGAATTCAACTGTGTATAGAGTTTCATTGTTGCGCATCGTGATAAGTGCTGGTTTGTCTGATGAATTATTGAGCATTGATTTGGTAAAATAAGCTTTATAACCTTCGCAGATGTCAGCTGGTACGCCGTAGTATGTTCCATCAGGCGTCGAGTTAAAGTTGAAACTTTTGCTGCAACGCAAATACCGGGCACGGAATAGTTTGGTAAGTTCAGTGGTATTACAATGGCCGTTCAGAGATTTACACTCTTCTAGAATGGGTGTTTTGTCATTTTGATGGATCTGTTTTGCGATGAGCTTTGACTGCTGTAATAATAGCGTAAAGTCAACAGTTAACTTGAATTTCAGGTTAATCTTGTGAAGCAGTCATGCTTCCTTCAACGCTTTGCGATCAGATTTATGTTTATTTTGGTAAGCACAATTAAGTTGTATTGCTGAATTGATGCAGAAGGCAGTTGTACTATAAAACTGGTCCGTCGCAGGCTGAGGATATGAAGAGAGAAAGAATTTACCCAATTCATCAACCGAACCAGGTCCTTGGAAAGTCAGTTGACAGAACTGAACGGACGATAATGCGTTGTTTTCTGTACTTCGGCCATGCGTAGTCTTAGTCAGCATTTTATCACGCGATGATCGCTCCCCGGAAATGCATCAAGAAGGGTTAACGGAATGCAGATATGCCCTTTGAATAAATGTGATCCAGAGTACTTACACCTCTAGCAGGTTAGGAGACGTCTTGTTGCCAGCCATTCATCTGGATACATGAGATAAGATTTTGACATTGCAAAGGAGCAGTTCTTATGGGCCATGAAATCAAATGCAGATTGAAATCCCCTCCAATAATCTTATTTGTACATGGCAGACTATCGGCGCATTCAAATACGCGTCAAAAGTACTAAGTCCTCTTGGCTGCAGTTTGGCGCGTTGTATATACATCCCATTACCAGCTGCTGTTGATTCACCGAAATCGTAAGCCATCGTGATTCCTGGACATTGTTCAACATTGGGTACTCAAAAGAGCTGCTGCGTGCGATTTTTTCCGCTACATTACAGTCACTATCCCGGCGGCCAGGCCGATTTCTCATAAACTTGTAATAACCAAAGATAGTTAACTGTTTATCAGAATGTCACAATTGCAGCAGGATTCAGTAATAAATGTTAGATCAAGATTATTCACCAAAACAATTGAGTGCGGTGTTTGGATCTTAGAATAAAGAGAACGGAAGTTCATCAAAAATAACTAGGTAGATATGATATGTGAGGAAAATCGTCTAGGATGCTTTATAAACACAGTTTCAAGCCCTGCGTCTAGTCCTAGACTACAACTTGTTGAAAAAGTGCAAATATTACCAACTGTGGAAAAGGATTTTGAGGTGGCTGCAGCGGAGTTTGCGATTGAGTATGGCCCTGTAGAAAACGGTTTGGGCAAAGGAATCAATGAATTTTGCCATAACTTTGGCAGCTAGAGAGTTACGTTGTGTCCTTCGCATCGTGTCACTTATAGGCTGTTGATTAATTAGCGCATTGATAGGAGACATTGGGTTACTGTCATTTCCATCTATGGGTAAATGCCGCTTACTTGTGCTGCATATACAAGGCTTCATTATACGCGGTGAAGGGACACTTGTGTCAATCCCCTTTTGAATAGGAGTGAAAATACGCTGCTTTCACTTGGACAACGCTGTAATAATCCAGCAAGTGTTTTGGCTAGGTGCATGACTGATACCTGCAGTGCTTTCAAGTGAATGGTATTCATTCCAGGTAGCGGTGCGTACGCAAGTATAGTAGTTTTTTCAGCATCGTATCGGCATTGAACATGACAATGAACAAAACTGTTAGAGGAGAGATAGAAGCAGGAATTGAATTCGATGCTTGTACCCTTGGAATTTAGGTGAGTACTAGAAGCATAAGGTTTTGACAATCTCTCTCGTTGCATGTATATAGGCGGCAACCATAATAAGTTGTTAGCATCCGCGCTACATCTTGAGTATTCTATTGACATGTTGGGAACAAGCTCGTTGTTTGAAAAGATCTAGTCGCTAGCTCCTGTTGGTGTGTGGATACGTCTTGGACTTTCTTAACCAAATGCCCCCTAGATATTACCTGGCAAGCGTTCACAATGATGCTTGGCACACTGACAGCGCACGTATCGCAACAGAAGTGCTTCCACTCTATAAACAGATACAAGTCATTTCTGAGGAGCAGAACACGTAAATGTATGCCCCATGTGGGACTTCGCATGCGGAACTCATAAGGACTGCCCATATGCTGAAACCTAGAGTGCATACGTGACACATTGTAACTTTTTTGTAAAACTGATCCGCAAAAACTAGGTCACGCATCATCAGGAGTTAATGAAGCGATTTTGCAAGAACCACAAACTTCTGTAAAGGCATCTTAACAGCATTCGAATGGTGAAGCGAGGATACCAGCACTAGTCACGGAGATGGGTGCACGCGAACAGCAATGGAAGCAGCTGATCTCCTACGGCTTCATTACACCCAAACTTTCCAGTAGATAACCAACCCAGATATTCCCCCCCTTTCTATTACTGTACCGTCGAGTTTAGACAACGTCACTTTACTACGAAAGCTGTGTTTAATAAATTGCTATCCTTGCGTATCCACAGTTCTCCTGGAGTCGACAACATCCGACCAAAGGCTCTGCAGGCGGTAGCTAGTAATCGAGCAGAACCACTGGCTGTTTTCTTTCAGTGATGTCTATAAGAAACCATACTACAACAGTATGGAAGCGAGGGGTCATCACTCTTATCCATAAAGAAGATAGCCGCCCTAACCCTACCAACTACCATCCAATAACATTATTTCCTGTACTAGCCAAATTTATGGAATCAAGCATCGTATATGCGCTGATGCAGTATCTGCAAAGCTACAAACTGATAGCCCCAAAGCAATATGGCATTGGTCCAAAGTGTTCATATACTACTAATCTATTAATTGCACGTATTAGCTGGACTGAAACCGTTTATAATGAAGCACCAGTCGATGATGTCTGCCTGGGCATCTCAAAAACGGTTGACCGCTTATACCATGGTATTCTTCAGAATCTTCAGAACTATTGCGTTGTCGTCCCAATCCCGAGTTTGATTAGCTACTTCCTTTACGAACAACTGTTGGTGGCGAGAGTCGGGGATACTCTGTCCGATGCAATTGATGTGGTGTATCACAAGGCTCGGTGCTTGGACCTCCTCTATTCTTGGTGTTCATTAACAATTTGGCGACATCAACTGCTTCCTATTTTCTTTTTTTGCGCCGACGGTATCAATATATGGCGAAGGATCAGAGGACCGCACGGCCACGAGCGGCTAATGTGCGATTTTAACAGAGTGTCGAACAGGTCAGTTGAAAACACCCTATCATTCGACGTAGACAAGCGTTGCGTTGCGCAATTACGCCATAGACATGACTACACATATTTGCAGACCATTTCCCAGGAACCTGACCTAAGTGTGCTCGTACAGAGTGACCTCAACTGTTCAAAACATGGTTAGGTACCTGCGTAAAGAGGGGACCAGCACGTAGGCATGCTCCGAAGGGCATTCGGGAGATTTGACCCAGCAATCTTGTTAATGGTGTCCAATTACTACTTGCGCCGGCACGTTGAATACGCTATCCAAGCTTGGTTATCTTGCTTGAATGGCCACGTGGAGGCAGTAAAGGCACCACAAGGAACAGTAACAAAGAATATCAAAGACCTGTGGTATCACTCTTACCACCGAAGGCTGAAGTTGTTGGGAATTTTCGGCGGACGCTACCGAAGGCTGCGCAGTGGCCTCATATTGGTGCACCAAATATTGAGTGACTTCAATCATGTTTGGCGCCATTTGCTCCAACTTAACAATAACTCGCAGGTCAGGGTTAACTACTTAAAATTAAATGGAAAATATAGCCGTCTAGTGCCGAGGTAATTAGTCTTCCCTTCGGGTTAGCCAAACCTGTAACGCACTCCCAGACTCTGTTAAGTCTTCCCCTACCTCAGGCGTTTACAGAAAAAGATTAGTTGTTGAGCTTTGCTCCCAGAACTTTATTACCTAATCTTCGCTATTGTGGATTATGCCAAGCATTACTTTCTACAGGATTTATGTCTCAAATGGGTCTAAATGAGCGACTATTTTTACTTTTACACGCCTTTTATCAATGGCCACTGCATCTTTTGTTTTTCTGTACGCTTATACTCGATATTTCTACATTGCCGTTATTTCCGAAAGCATTCATATCAGCAGACGTTCGGTAAATGGCGCACAAATATTTTGATTTCAGCGTATTCACCCCAACCACCCTACAGAACTAGTGAAGCACTTGCTTTTATCCTGTGATAATTCCGTGTTTTCCTCACGATCCAAATGCATAGACTTGCTTTGTTAAACTATGTACAGTGTCAAATGTTCTCAACTGAACTTGTTTTTGAAAATAGACCATGTTCGATCACTTATAGCCATGTATTTTCGTGTTTGGATTCTCAAAATAATCATGGTTCGACGGAACGATGGAAATCTTTTAGTGTCGATACTTTTGGGATCGAGAAGTGGATGTACTTATAAAGGTTTCCCAGAGTGCACTCAGTCACGGATGCACAATTAGTGTTTTAATGAATGCAGACAACATATGTTGATGTGTAGTATATTGCATCCTCTCGGTCGCTGATTCGGGTTATTCGGCTTAGCAAGTGTAGTCGAACCGTAGAGTCACGTGGTCGCTTCGACCCAAAGAACAGCCCACATATAACCCAACTACCATAAGCATAGAGCTAGTGGAAACTAGGTTTAGTATTGATGGCTTATTCCCTCGTCATAACCTGGTGGGAGCGGTGAGGTGGTTACACAAGGATATGCTATAGAGTAGCTCTTGCAGAAACGTCTTGAACCGTCCAATTTAGGTTGATGAAGTTTCCATATTATGGATGTGGAATTCTTCTGTAATGAGGATATGCCTGTATTGCTGATTTAACAAAATACGCAAAGCTGATATTCATATGTTGTCCATAACTGGAGAGGACATTGGCGGTCGCTAAACTATGGGTACGTGACATGCGTCATCGTTCTTCAACCACAGTTCGCACCAAAGGATATCAGGGTCGCTCGTTTAGGAATGGTCTTTGAGTTCAAGGTTAGTTTTGTGATAAATGGTCACTCCGCCTCTCCTCTCCGTTTTGTCATTCCAGGGACGTCACTTACCGAGTAGAGCGATATCAGCGTCAGTACGAAAACAGTTTAGCTATGTTTCGTTGATCATTAGGATATCTCAAGGATCTGAAGCTTGACGACGGAGTTGGACGCACAAATGCATAAAGCCACGTGCGTTAGTATACGAGCAAAAACCTTTCTCGGTAACTTACGGTGAGTGGCAGATGTTGAACTAGGATTAGAGATTGTAAACAACGTTGAGGGGTAGGCCATTAGTTGTATTTGAGGAATCGTTGGCTTTGGTAGTTCGGCTGACTTATATTACTGCTCGCGGCTGTCCGGGTCATGATGGCCTCCCGTATTGAATTGCATTCTGTCGGACGCTGGGTCGCTATGAGTTCATTCCATCTACAGAGCTATATGAAGGGAAGATTCACTACACTGGCTTTTTCAAGTAAGTTGTTAGACGACTGCGGCTATCCAGTCGCTGTATTTCATCGAATTTCTGTAAACAGCCTTTTGCGGAATTTATACCAGCTTTCTACGATAAGCGGTACCATTAACAGAGCTGAAGCATTACGTTAATCAGACTTGGACTTTTACTCTTGTGATTGGATAAAACTGGAATTCCTGTCAAACGTTTTGCAACCTTATTACCGAGAGATCTCTCTTTTCGCTGACAAATTCAGTATTCTCGGTCGTATAATTCTAGTTCCTCCGCGGATTGGTAGCAAAGCTCAGGAGCTCCGTCAAAATCATCCGTTTGTTGTCGGATTTACGAACTTCCTCACGGTTGCGGTTCTCCTTAATTCGTCCTTTCTAATGGATATCCGGAAGTAAGCATATTTCACATGATGATTTGAGGATCCAAAGCAACGACAGGAGAACGGCCTCTATGGCGTCAGCTGAACTGTGTCACAGGAAAAAGTCGAGGTTATCTGTTATGCACTGAATGTGCGACACTTGTGACACGTCTAAGTGTCATGGCTTAACGAAATTCCAAGCGTGCCACAACTGAACTTACTTGGTTTTGGTTGTCCTTCACCACCACTTATAGTAGTCCACTGCGGTGTTGGAAAATTTATACACACAACAGTTGACCTACTGTGATTTATGATGTTGGTTACACCTTTGGGTTATTAGTTGATGCCGTTTTTCACGGCTTGTTTGTTTGTGGAAGCTGCGTCAACTTAATGTTTCTCTGTTATGCTACCAGAGCCAGGGGTGTTCCTTCAGGTTTTTTCCTTGAGGCAACTGATGCGTACCATGCCCGGCATTTCTATATGTTGGGCGAACTCGGGCTCAGAGCCGTCAGTATCGCTGCCGACTTAATCTAGGCTGTACCTCTTAAAGGAGTGGAGGCAGGAAAGGTCGATGCTTGTCCGCTTATGTGAGTGAGGTGAGCTAGAGGCTTTGGATACAAGGACGCTGCAGCGCAGTAGAACCACCCGGTTCTCTTCTTCAGCCTAGAGGCGGAGTATAATTTGGCAGGTTGTGGTATAAGCTTAGCCATAATTATCTCTGGGTGTGCGATACAAGTCTTCCTCAAAAATGCGACTGTCTCAGTCAACCTCCTGTAGTACTTCATGAGCAAGCAAAACAGTTGACCAACGGAATGACCTGGCAGGTTATAAAAAACAAATTGCTTCAGCTTACTTGTTTATACGCTTCACTTCTATGATGGACCTTCCTATATATTTTGTGTGGTGCGATCAAATGTATTAAGAGCAAATTACCTTCATCTGAAGGGCCTTAACGCGATTCTCTGAAGAGCACACGCAGCGTTACATCATGTTTGCAATGCTGATTTTACGTTTTTGGTCACGCTCATACTTCAAGGGTCACCGCATCTGCTGGGGTAAACACTGAGTTAATGCCTAACGTCGCTCAGAGACTAGTCATCTTCAAGCACATGCGCACATCTGGTGGGACAGATTGATCGGCTGAGCGATTGCTGGGAAGCTGCTTGCTATCCAAACTGAAGAATAGGCAAAGTATCAATATTTTGTTCGTGGCAGTCAGCCGACAATTCAGATAAGTCAACTACCTATCCGGAAAAGCATCAGGGCTTGAAACATCCGAGACTTCCTGGTGGGTTGTTGTTCGGAGGTTAGCTGAGTGTTGTCCAAGTATCGAGCCCGAAATAGTACACCATTAATAAGAGAATCAGGAAAGTCAGGATGCCGAAGAGACACTTCACGTATTTGATGTCGACTTTCGGCCTGCGCGTTAGCCTCATGTTTCAGTTCAGGAATGTAAACGGACTTGTTCGGTTGATACTGTCTCTTCAGAAGTTGGCCAGTAACCTCGTCACTGTCGAACTCTTCAGAATGTCCAGAATGTTCGGCATAGCTACTCCGGAAAACCGTGACGGGATTGCCATCGCGACGCGAGGCCAAATGATTAGTTAACGTAGACCGAGGGTGGTTAGCACATAGCAATCCCGTAGGTGTGCTGCTAATGGAAGTAACTGCGCGGGGTTTGGAAAACGGAGTAGAAAACGCCCTGCCCGAGGCCAACTCACGCAGTGTGCGTTGCTGTTTAACGTCCACACGTTTGCAAGCGGGTTCAGATAAGTTTGTCCTGAACTCATCTTCAACTGAGCTGTACACCGTGTTTGAGTGAATTGGAAACGACAACTGATGTGCGCTTCGTTCGGTGGGAGGAGTAGGAAAGGTCGGATAAGTTTGTCCACTGACGGCGGGATGTGTGGCTTTTAAATTCGAATGAACTAAAGAATGAACAGAGGGCGGCTCTTCCTGTGTGTGCTCGATACTCGCTTGGACGATTAGCTTGGAGCAGGTTTCTCTGCCCGATAATGTCGAACCACTGGTAGCAGTAGATGGAGAGGAATAAGACGCCTCCGGTTGAGAGCTACGCTGGGGCAGTTTAAAATCCTTAAAATCGTTAAGTGTACCTTAGCGGCCTTGTAAAACTCAATATATGAGTCGACCGTGTTTATTGGTTGCCTCAGAGATTGTTCTCTCGAAAGCAGTAAAACAGTCGGTTAAGTAACCAAAATGCAGTAAGGTTTCAATTGTACATTTAAGCATGAAATCTGTGAAAATCTAGCATTGCTGGAACCGTGATCCGTAGGAAATTCATCCGGGCAAGATTGCCTAGAGGATAGATGAAAGTTGTGTTGGAAGAGGAAGAAGAAGAACAGTACTTGCGCAACAACGAAAAACGTAAAAGCCATGCAGCTGCACACCTATAAGCATTATCAGTTGAATAAACCCGGAAAGCATCCGTTGTTCACAGTAAGAGCGTTCGAGTGTGTAAATGCAGAATAAGTGTTCCACATCATATTGACCCATAAGTGCGAGGAATTATCGCAATTTAGGTGCATTGTAATAAGTGACATTTTGCGTCTGTTGTGAGTCTAAAATAACAAGCGCAATTTTATGGTTCGAAGATGCTAAATGCTGTCATCCTAAAAGCGTAAATTTAGCTGGTCTCGAACCGGCCGTTGACATCTCCTGTGAAATAAACGATACACACTGGTTTGAACCATATTAGACCTTCTTGATCTGTAAACAAAATTCCCTCTATGAAGCGGCGCATTATTTTAGAATATGTAAATGGGATCAGCTATTCGCTTTCCTGAGATTTTCTTACACCGAGTACAATTGAACAGGAAAATAAGAATTAGAATGCGTCTCAAGGTAAGTTGTGACATCACAAAGACTACCGGGATTGGAAATACAGAGCAGGTGTGATCGACTGATGAATTTGTAGATATTTCGGTGTTAGTGGTGTGGTTAATAATAGAATCGTATGGAAAGCTGTGCTCACTTTGTGTTATTAGCACGAATTGGTGGACTGCTTTAATGGGCCTTATCACGCTTACATATATGCTATAGTCATCGGTTGTTTTTGGACTTGAGCGCTGGCGTCATTGAGAAGTTGCACTCTTATCCTAGGTAACATTGCTTTTTAACATCCTCTGGTCAAACTATAACTTACGGTTTTGAGTCAGAAAGGTTTTGAGTGTATGCAAGTGCGCAGAAGTTATTATTTGAAATCACCCTATTGGAATATGCTTTATTTTGATTTATCTTGGATGCATAACTGACTGGCCAATTGGGCGTCATAGTTAAGACAATGATAAGTAATTTTCGCACTAAATGAGAGAAAAAAGCAATTCAACCAAGTACAGAGTCATTCAAATTGGTTATAATGCTTCACCTGTTTGAGGACTTGCCTCTTAATTTGTGGCTACTGCTGTGCTCTCTAAAATCTACATACATAACGTGGACACTGCAACACTTGTTGGAATCAGCAATCGACAGTTCCGTAAGCTGAACATTCAAAGCCAACTTGGAAGGTTAAATATTGTAATGGCCTGCTTGCAAACCAGAAGTTAGGATTATGTTAGGGAAATGCGGCCGTATTTAGCTACGGTTACCAGGCTTCATTTGCCTATTTGACGTGTGGACATGCAAAAGTGAGTAGCTAACCGACAACTGTGAGTTCTGACTGTCTGAACCCAATTCTGAACAGTCAAACGGGCTGCTTACCGGTTTTCGATTCCCTTTCGTAATGGGTAGGAAAACCAATGACACATTAACTAATACACATAAGTCAGTTGCTATAGAAGATATATTATAAACATAATGTCGAATGTGTAGGTACAGGTGTTTTAACTACCAAAAATCTCACCCTCTCTACTCCGGCTCTTTACTACAAACTGCTTGCCATTAAGATTGAGCGCTCCGTCGGAGCATACTAACATCACCAATCTTGTAGTACACCGTGAATTTGACGTACAGCGCCAGTTGATTATATGCATATTTGCATCGTATTTTATTGCTAGTTACTAAAGTTTAATAGGGAAGACAAAGAAACAACAAAAACGCGCACGCCTGAAATAACGGTTTATTAACTTTCGTTACAGCTAGAATATGGTAATTATTGTTCCGCGCCCCAAATATTGTTAATTTTACAGCATTCACAGTAATTATTTTCCGGCTCTAGGAAACATATTGTGGATTAGAATCCAACCAACATCCTATAGAAAGCGTTTAATCAGCTCGAATAATTGCTTGCGATCCAAGTAGAAACTACACAGAGAGCAGTAAACAACGAACATTATGCTTTAACTAAGCTTGTGATGTGTATTATGTAAACTGCAGCATTGTGTGCGTTACCCGTTGGTCTTATATGTTTACTTGCACGAGCAAATTCTTGTATGCTTCCATTCCTAATTGGGGTTTTTCGTCGAACTGTGTAAGATAACATCCAATTCGTTACTGATGTTATAATTAATTGTAAAACCCAAGGAAATAGTTTTAGGTAGCGTAACTATGAAAGTAAACGGGATTCAGATACAAAATATTAGCGGATAGTTGCTGCCGTGCCTGATCTTCGGTCCTCCTAGAGAAAGGTCCAATGTGGACTAATTTTGCAATATCTTTCGAGATGTCATATACACATTTTACGTCATATCCTAGCTAATATGTAAGCATTGACAAATGACGCCAGTTAGCTTTTCGGTTGCTACACGCGTACTTCACGTTCCTGACTGCGCACTTATTCCACACGCGGTGCAGTAAAGTGGAGCTGGCCCTCAACTTATCTTTTTTTATCTTCACCAACCCATTCTAACACTATCTAAACAAAATGAGCCAGCCACTTAGCTTTGCCGAAGTGGTTTCTTCTACGTGCAGACAAATAACAAGGGATACACTTTTTATTACAACATTTCTTGTCAAATATTAACGGCAATACAGACAGCTGCACCGCAGCCAAGTGGCGCACATGAATTCTACCTTTTAATTTTATGCCCCTTCCCACCACCTGTAGTATGGTCATGGGGATTCTAAGGAACGCTGAATGGCACAGACATTGGAATGCGACACTGCTGCTTCACTAGGAGAAAGGCATTAATCCAACGGTTCATTTTACGAGGGTTTAAGCTTTAAAACATTAAAGAAAACGTGGTGTATTTTTCCCCCTGATGAATCTTCTCTGCAAAATCAACGATTTGCTGTTAATGTCTTGGAGGTCTTCCGGAATGTTGCCTTTACATAAAAGCCAATGCGGCTTCGAGCAACATTTAACATTTACCATTTCTTTCTTCCTTGATTTCCTACTCCATTTTCTTGTTAGACTTTATTAATGTGAGTGTACATGTTCTAGTACACGGCAAGATCGACGAATACTTCAAACCTGACGACGTTTTCGAACCGTATTATCAATGCTGCTGGTATACATTAGTGGCCTTGCAAGCGCAAAGCAAACCATCAACAATTTTAGCCGACCTTTCGTTCTCATTTTCCGTAATCAAAAGCAAATCCTGTCATGGAGTATTGCGTCGCAATTGACAGGCAGGCCTATCATTTGTAGGTTGTGGATAACCACATGTACTGGTGCACCAAACAGGCAGCACCTGAACAGTAGTGACGTATGCATGTATGGATCAATCCCGAAAGGTACTCACACTTCGTAGAAATACCACAGACATAACAGTGTGTATCATATGATTCATTGAATTCTGTGAATTTAAACCCAGTACATTCAGCTTCATTAATTTGAATTATAACGATACAGGGCACAAAAGTCGAGTATGACATTAGATTAAATTGCAGACAGCTTGTAAATGCTGTTTGAGATTGAGTTGTTGTAAATTTAACCAACAATGGGGAAACAGTAAATGTTTAGGCGACGGAAGTTAGCATCACTCATTTAAATTGGAGAAAGATTACCAAAGCAAATTTGCCTAACCCAATCGGTCACACTTGCTTGTTCGAAAAAGCATTGCCACCTAATATATCCAGTGTTATTCCAAATTTATTTTTATTATATACAACTATAGATTTAATCAAAATATGACCAATGCTGTTGTCCCGGCATCTGTGCGTTCGTTGGACGGAACAGAAGAAACAATCGTCCGAGAAGCGTGAGCAGAGATTTAGTAAAGGGTCGTCCCGCTCATGGAAAGATTATTTGTATGGAATAAATTTCGTAATGTCACTATTTGCAAACGACTCTATTAGTTTTACCGTTATAACTAGACGAATGTGAAAATTTTTATCCGATGTCGACCAAATGGGAAGAGACCAAGTTCCGCATATGGTTGTCTTTTTTGTATAAAATCCCGGATATGTTATTTACCTGCTGTTACGCAATCTCTATAATCCCAGCAGAGAGCTAACACTCCATATATCACAAACGCCGGGTATTTGTGATGTCCGTGGGCTGTCCAGATGGCAGTCGAACTGTTCGCTGAGCTCGGTGACAGTGCCTTACCGCGGCTCCTCTACGCTACTGCACGCCACTCAACTACGCACCCATGATGTCTACTCGATTGGTGACGAAACGTTTGCAACCACATTGCCAAGCACAGCGAACAGTGCAACCGCCATTTGAACAAACTGGACAACCAGTCTTCAATTATCTAGCCATTGTTTGTGCATTAGAGCAGGCTTTCGCAAGCTTAATTTTGCCGTTACCACCTTTACAACCATTCCATTTCTCGTGACACACAACCATGATCACCAAAAATTGCAGTAAGCCGCAACGTTTGACAGACGTAAATCTGTGATCTTCATTGGTTATATTGATCACTTTTGTCATGATGACTGAATTTTTGAGGTTGACATCAGTGCACCTCCCAAATAACCCACTTTTTTAACTTTCACAGTCTCACGATAATATTCATTTTGCGGCACAATCAAGCCCCTTGTCTGTAGTTACACAACAGTCATCATTAATTTTTCTATTATAATTAATTATTGTTGGTGTTTATAAGCAAGACAAGTCATGAGTTAAGTGTATGGCGGCATCCGTATCTAAATTTGCCTGTCACTGTGGATTCCATAGGGACAGCCACAGGTGTGGTGACTTTGTAACAGTGTGTTTTCGATATATTAAGATTAATGAACAATGATTTATCACGAGTAAAAGAGCATGTGCTTGAAAAATCCCGTAGGATAGTTGGAGTACAAATTAAAATTGAAAAGAACAAAAATAAGTAAAACCTTATTTTAACCGTCTACCGATTTATATGCACTACTGCAAAACGATAGTTTTAAGTTGGAATGGATCTGCACACACAATATAGTATAAATGACCGTTAAAGTTTAATAAATGCGTGAGAAAGAAAAAAAGGAACGACTTCGCTTGTTCGTGTGCTGCTTCGTTTGACAGATGCGTTAACTTAATCCAGTTTAAATGCATCCAGGCTACTCATATCGACACTTCTGCATGTATCCACATCGCCAAGTAGCGGAGAGGTCCGTCAATCCCATGGTTAGTTTTGTGTTATTTCGTCCTCCAAGTGGAACGGACTAGATTAATTAATGCAAGTTTGAAAGCGTTTCATCAAGGCTTTTTATGAATACCGTTAATGTAGGGGTAAGAATAACATGAGTCGGAAGGGCATTACAGGGACGGAACACTCGGAGGGAGAAAAGGTTTTGTTGACAATCAAATCTACTGTGGTGCGTAGCCAGTTATTTTGGCTCAGCTACAATGTATTGCGACATAGGTGAGTTAGGTTTGTCAGTAATAAGTAAACAATGATTACGTTTCCTCGCTGACATCGATGTTCGCCACTGTACAATCTCAGGGACTTGCAGGCAGTGCTAGTAAGAGGGATAAATCGATCCTCTAATGAGTTTGGTCGTTTTTGCATTGTGGTGCTTCAAGTCCATTGACGAAACGCTTGCGTCACGGACGTCAGACCTGGATTGCATATTCATCATGGTACCTCACGTAGGCGTTCAGAATTTACGGAAAGATGGATGGCTCAAAATTGCCGAAAGCCTACCGTAAGAGTCTAGGATGTTGACTGGCTGTTTTTAATGCTTTCTCTGCATATCTCCAGCAGCCAAGGTCGTACTGCACTATTATCCGGAGGTGGAGTTTTGGGAAGCGAGTTGTAACTGCTGTTCTCCAAGTCGATATTCATAGATAATCTAATGGCATATGTTTACGACTTCGCACTTCGCTACGTTGAACTGGTGCCGGTTGTCGGATGACCACGAATAAGCCTTGTCGAGCTCGCTCTGTTAGGCTATGTGATCATCCGCATTCCTGGCATAATGCCAAATTTTGACATCATCTGCAAATAGTAAGAAATTCGACTGCAGTACACTGGCAAGTTCGTTAATTGAATGTAAGGAACAAACTGGCCCCAGTGCCGATCTTTGGGGCACGCCACATTGGACGTCAATTGGGTCGGAAATGGAGCTACCGACTCTCATATTTAGCTGACTTTGAGTGAGGAAGTTGCCGATCCAACCGAGCACTGGGTCATCGACTCCATAGCTTCGGAGATTATGAAGAAGAATGCGGTAATCCAAACGAGCGAACGCTTTCAAGAAGTCCTGGTATACAACGTCGACTTCCACTCTGGCATCAGCTGACTCGGACCAGCTTGCTGGATAGAGCGGCCAGTTTGTAGTGCAGGATCGATTGTGACGGAATCGGTGTTACTCTAACACTAGGAGGTTGTTGCTCTCAAGATATCCCATGAGCGCCTCTGCAATTAGACGTTCCATCAATTTGGATAAAACTGAGATGAGAGTGATTGAACGGTAGTTCAAGGGATTGGAAAGATTCACACTTTTGTAAACAGAAGTGACTAGTCCCTGTTCCCACATTGTGGGAATCTGCATTTCGTCGAGACAAAATTGAAAGAACGAAACTAATGGTTTAGCAAGGTTCATGGCCGTGATCTTCAAAGCCTTCGGTTTGACGCCTTCCAGGTGAGCTATGCACGCGCAATGGCATTGACGTTTTCATCATATTGGCTGCGGTGAACGATACGTGGTTTAATCCGTGTGGCTATGGAAGCTGTGTAAAAGGCGAATAAAATGATGATTCAGTCCGAAAAGTATGGATGTAGTGTTTGAAAAGCATATTGGCCGCATTTGTTGCACGTAAAACCAGGATTCTGCACAGCACTCTGCTGAGCTTGTTGACGTGTCTATACCGCAACTTAAGAGTTGCATTTATTGTGCCGCTAAGTTCTGTTGATGCTGGAGTTAGTATTTACGGATCAAATGGACGCATTGTTTTCGTTGTGTTGTGCAAGCACTCCAAGTCAGGTTACTTGGACAGACATTATAAGCGCACCAAGATGAATCCAATAAGGTCATGCCTATTCTAGTACGGCTCCTCGTTAACGAGTTCACTTGCTTTGGGCGAAATACCTTGCTTTCTAAAGCATTTGCAGCTATCTAAGTGAATTGGGCGATAAACACCATCTGGGTGACATCGGGCGGCTGCCCTACCAGGAAGTACCAGCCAGTTTCTTTAACGATTTTGGACAGGATATCGTAATGTGAAACGACATAGGTTTCCACGTTGTTCTCACTGACGTACTCCGATTAACAGATGTAACGAAAGAGTAACATTGCGTGATCGCTTCCGCCAAGTGGTGCATCTATGGTCACGGTGTCGACCATTAGTTGGAGAGTGAAAGCGCCAAATCTGAGGGTGTCACCAGTTCGGAAACGTATGGGGGATCTGACATGGTTGTACAGTAGCACGTTGGCGTGTAACTCTCAAATCAGCTTTGAATTTTTTGCTGTACAATGCTGGTACTTGGATTATTTGCAGGTTAAATTCCCCTACCAGAAGGACGTGACTGTGTGGTCGTGCCAGGACTCGTTTCATTGTAAAAGCGAGGCAATGTTCTATTTCCAAGTTGGATATTACAGGGTAGTGAACCGCTGCTAGTAAATACACCACTACGTCTTACCTGCGTACCAGACCAAGGAGAATCGACGTCTTTCGTTTCTGGGTCCTCAATGATATAAACATGCAGGTCGGATCGATAATACAGGAGTACTCCCACTCCTTTGCTAGGTCGATCATTTCATATGTAAGTCATGCCAGGTAGTGCAATCTCATCATCCGTGATCTCCGTGTCCAGTCATGTTTCGATGAACATAACTAGGTCCCAAGGCGTGGAGACCTAACGAATGCAGACTTTCAGGTCGATGTTCTTGAGCAAGCGCTTAAATCTAGCTACGGACTGCACATTGAGAGGCTAAGATCTCCTTTTACTTTGATGTTCAACCTGTTTATTATTTTTGTCAAAGGCAACACTCTACCGATTTCACATTCAATCAAGTATGTAAATGGAAATGTAAGGAAATATATTACAGCTATTTCCCACAGCCTGGAATAACTGTGATTGACATCAGTCTTTAGTGAACAAGCTATTTTCTGTTGCGTGCTTTTGGATCTTGCTAGCGTAATACTTTGAAACTTTATGAGAATTTCCTGGATTTTGACTCGATCATTTTAAGGCTGTACACCAAATGGATCTGAAATATAAATTGGGGTTTCCTTATGAATCAGACCATGAAACCTGCTCCACATTTCGTTTGGGAGCTGTTGTAAAGGTTTGGCATAAGCAATCAAGTGCTCATTAATCAGCTCCATCATGACTGTATCAAAAATAGGGAAATGTGAAAATTCACGAACTCCAACGTTTTGAGCGTACGCTTTCAGGTTTTCAAGAAAGGCGAGAATGGCTTTCTGCTCGTGATGAGAATAATCAACCTACTTTGAAAGATTTTAGTTAATTTTATAATGTGTAGAAATATCAGCCAGATAAAATACGTCTGGCTTAGCTGTAAAATGTTTTCTTTCATGATTAGTTCCAGGAAACTGTGTTGAGTGCACTTAAATGTAACAAACAGGGATGACTGTTGCGCTTAGAGAGCCATCTTCCGTGTGCAAAGGTAGAACCTGGTAATCTGCATTATTCTCCTCACATAACTAAGGGAAGGGACGATTTTGAAGATGGTGCTATTATATATTGTTGACTATTATTACAACAGTTGACAGTGAATCGTTTAAGCACACGCCGAAATTCTTGGCCATTAAATGCCTTGATGAATCACACAACAAATTGTATGAACATAAGGGATACTATTTTTAAATGGGTAACAAAACTTATACATATATATATCTTCCGACAGTTGCGATGGCGCGAAATGTTGCAATGCAACTAATAACTGCATTGGGATGGAGTTTCTAGTCAGAGCTATTGACTAATTCAAATATAGTCTAACATTTTCAATGAGTTTTAATTCTCCTGACAAAAAGTATATGTTCCGATCGTTATCGTTGCAGAATCCGAAATATGAAACAAGAAGGGCATTGTTGTGAAATGAAGTAGATTTACCTAATTGTAGCGAAAATTTTCTGCTGTAACTTAAGGCAAATAAGGTACTTTCTAACTTCTGAGCCATCTCATCTATTCTTTGGTAACAGTTCAGTTGCTGAGCGGAATGGCTCGGACTGTCTCCTTTGGATTATTATTAATCAAGTCAGCCAATATTGTAAATCCTGTAGACAAGAACATATTTTCTCTCACATTATGTGGACTACAAATTTCGGCAATAAAGTTATTTAGACTGTATATTTCACATTTTATTGAGAAACCGTGCCCAAAATGGAAAGGATCGTGCTTATATATGCAACATGCTCACGCTTACAGTGTTGTCAATGTCTAGGGGCTTTAGAGGGATCCCATAGTATCACTTGAGAAACCTTTTCGATTTTTCCATTGTCTTTTTCTATCGGATCACGAGTTGTAGCGGTTCCTTTTTCCGGTGGTCAGGGATACCATGATGGCGGTTGGATGAAGGAAAGGAGCGTGAAAGGGGGGATAAAACATTGACCCTCACCCGCCAACTTCAGACTAGTAGCACATATTCGTATGTGATATTCTAGAGTAGTAGAGGCAAGCTATATATAAGTTTTGCCGTGGTACTCTTGTACAAAATAGAACAGAAACCTAGAATAATTGTATCCGTATATGTTGCATCGATATATTTTAAATGCTACAGGTTTGTTTGCTGGGTAATGTAAGGTAGTAAGCAGATAGGGGCAAGGTAAGGCGGAGTGAATTGTCTGGATAAAGGATTGACCTGATCAAAAGTGATGTAATCTACTTTACGGAGTTGTTGTGAGGCTAAGTGGGCTCACTTAGTTTCCCTTCAAACTTCACATGGAGGTGGAGATTTATGTTTTGTTCATTGGTGCATTCAAAGTGTTAATGTTGAGGTAAGAGAAGTAAATACATTGATAGAAAAATGTAGAAGCGCTTTTTTTCTTTTCAATGCTAGACAAACCCATGAAGCCAGGGTGACCAAATTACGGTTATGAGCAAAATATCGAAAACAGGGTGATTAGGAAAGCAAAAATATTTTAATCGATTTTTATATAGATTTAATAAGGAAAGTAATTGCAAAATATCAAGGAGGGACTCTAGGGCATACATTAACGGCTGATGTCGAACAGTTAATACAAGTTTATAATTGAAGTAACATGGAACAAAAGCCAAACATATTCCATGCAACGAAGCATGGTAATGTGATTATTTATAAGACCCCGTAAATCCATTTGACGTGTATTTACCCTGTCAGAAACAAACGTTTTTAAAGTTAGCTTTTTTCGAATCTATCACGCAGCCTGCTAAAAGTCCATAGGTATTGATTTTGTTTTTATTAAAACTATCAAATATTTTTCCGCTATGTTTGGTCGCATACTTTTATTTGAAATAATGAGTTGGTAGATTAAACACAATGATCGAGTGTGATTGTAAGTTGATGCGATAAATCCGAATCACAGGTATTCCAAGAAATACCGCCGACACTGCTTCTCTGCTGAAAAGCTCATTTCCGTTATTTCAGTAAATTGTTGATATGTAATTTGTTAATGTTTTTGTTTTAAATTTATTAGAGTTTATCATGGATATAAAAGTAATATCATTCGGCAAGTTGAGACACGCAGGTATTAAGAATGATTGGTCCCACCAAATTTCTTCTTGCTTGATAGTGAGCTCATAAGATATTACATGTGGTAAGTATACTTTTAACCTCTGTTGGTGACTACAATCATAAAATGTAAAAGTGGAAAAACACTGTTAGGTTTGATCCAAAGGTGGTGTCTGTAAGTGACTAAAACTAACTTGGATAGACAATATGATTAGGGAGAACGTCTTGACAGCCAAGGAGTAAAACAAATAGAACTCAGAAAATAACAGTGCTTACTAGACACTCATGCATTACAGGAAAGATGTAGCAACCAGTGACCAAAAGTGAAATGGAGGACAAAAGAGAGAAAAACGGAAGAACTTGCCAGGCAGTTAAAGAAATCGTCATGGGATTGTCAAAAATAAAACTAATAACTCACATGGGTATTGCCAAACTTAGCACCCAAGGTAAGATGGCAAGGCATACGATCATCATATATTCGTGTTATATATATATATATATATACAAGAAGTCGGATTTCCACACGTAGGATCTACGCTGACAATACTGTTCGCTATTTTGAAGACTTCCTCTGAATCTGCGTTGCAAGATTGCTCGCATACTTGTGGAAACTAGTTTTTTGTCGGATTGTATTCACCTGCATCCTTTGGAAACTGTTACGTAGAAACAAGCCTAAGCCTTCTGCAATTAATCTCAGACGCGTCGTAACTGCGCAGTTTTAGATGGCGAGAGCCAGACTTGATGGCCTACTGGAAACCCATGCACGCATGTTGACCGTAGTTGCAAACTTGTCTGTCTGCTGTCGGATTATATACACCAAATTTTGTAAAATCAAAATCGATCGTACCAAAATAAAGGAACTAGCACGGCTTGAAAACATTGATGAACAACCAAGATGAGGAGCCATGTAGTCGGGACCCCAGTAAGTATGTGGTGAATCTGTCAAATGTGAAACTTAATGCACTACAGTTATATGCATTGCCATTCGGGCTACATTACAGAGTGCCTCCTAGACAACTGATAGGATTGTTCATTGAGGCTCAGCTTGAGAACGTTTTGATCAGTTGAAGTACCTTCAACCAACTAGTACCGATAAGCTTATTTGGTTTAAAAACAAACTGACCGATGTTGCCTAGGAAGTAAAAAATGCGCCAATAAGAGAAAAGTGCGCGCTTACGGACAGACACATACGAGCGTTACGCGAATTACGCGATAAGGATGTCGTTTTAATGAAGTCGGATAAGGGATCAGGAGTTGTAGTCATGAACGCAATTGAATAAATCAAGAAGATGGGTATCATACTCGGGGACACTAACAAATTTAAACGACCGGAGAAGACAGGGGATGTGACTGCATTCGAATCCTGAATCATTCGCTAATTAGAAATGTTTCATCGGTATCACGTGCTCGACAGCGCTACGTATAACAGTTTAAAGCCGAGTGGATCATTTACGCCACAGCTATTTGGGCCTCCAAAAACGTACAAGAGCGAAGTGCCGCTCAGACCGATCCTCTGATGACAAACGCACCCCAACATAAATTAGCTTGCTGGTTGGTTTGTGTGCTTTCTCCGCTAAAAGCTCAGTTTAATCTATATGGCATCAAAGATTCCTTGGAGCTTGTCGAACAACTCGATAAAATGAACTTGTCCGATAAGGTGATGTGTTCCTAAGATGTGGAATCTTTTTTTACTAACTTGCCATTACACCAGACCGTTTACTACGTCTGCGAATTAGCAGGAAGTTCTGAATGTCCGTTTCCGATTCCAGTTGCATTCTTAAGAGAGTCATTAGTTCTATGCACAGAGAATGTCGATTTCCACTTCCGAAACATACCATATGGCCAAATTGATGGGGTAGCCATGGGCAGCCTACTGGGCCCCATACTAGCGGATTTCTTTATGCTAATGATGGAACGAAGCCTATCCGAAGAAATGGCGCAGTTACCCTATTACAAACGTTAGGTGGACGATATCTTGGTGTTCAGTTCGACAGAAATGCAAATCGCACAGCTAGGGGCGTTTTTTAACTCTGCGCATGCCAATTCGAGGGTTTTCTGTGAAGTCGAACAACAGAACTGTCTTCCATATGTGGATGTTCTTATCAGCCGCATAGAGAGGACGGACTTTTAAAACGGTCTATCTATCGAACAGCAACGTGGTCGGAACAATATCTGCATTTTAGCAGCTTTACGCCATTTCGGCACAAGCGAACGCTTGTGAGGACCCGGTTTAGTCGCGTCAGACGAATATGTTCGAGCGATTGTCTAGCTGATAAACTAGAATTAATTACCAACACGTTGTTTGCTAATGGCTATCCTCGAAACTTTATCCGGAAGCACAGTAAAATTCGTGAAATAAAAGTTGTTGTACCTATTGTGTCTAAGAAAATGGTGTTCTTGGAGCTGCATTTTAAGAGTGACATTGCTTCTTTGAGGACCAGAAGACGTCTGATTTCGGCCACAAAGAACACTTTCTTTGCTGTCGAAGTTGCAATCATCGACAGAAATCATAACCTACCGTTGCCTCCACTAAAGGAAACTCAGTCTATTGACGCCAACTCCCACTGCGTATATCAATACGTATGTAACTTCGTGGATAGTTACATAGGCAGAACCAATAGACCACTGGGTTCCCGAATAAAGGAGCATGTACCAAAATGGGTTAAGTGCGGACTTATTCAGCAAGCAAGCCCAACTCAGACTACATGTGTGCGCAGACCGCCAGCATCTTCGATCGGCAGGCACTTATTGACACCGGGTCACCGAATTGAGGTCAACAAGATGTTTCGAATCCTGCTACGTTGTACTATTTCCCGGCTCCTCCGGTTTGCCGAGGCTATCGCCATTAATCAGACTAAGCCAGTGCTTTGTGTTCAAAAACAATTATCGATCAGCCTCAGGCTGCCCTGGTTTTAGAAAAAGACACCCCTAATTTGTCTCCTTTGTTTATATGTATGTCTGTACCCACAAACTGTTATATAAAACTACCGGTTATCCTTATCGGCACTGATGAGACGAAACGAAATACATGCATCTGCCGAGCTTCGTCTTCTAATTGTGCTTTTCAAGTCACTAAATGGAACTAACTGTTTTAAAATTCCTCTGTGTCGCCTGTTAAGGAAGCGTTATAACACGTCCTGGCTTTCGACACAGTCGGGACGGACAAAGGTTCTTGAAAGAGAGCACCCCACGCTTGCAGAGTAGCCAATCGAATACGGAACGTTGTGTGATATCGTGACCTAGTCTGCAAAACCATACGCGAAAAATATACTACTGCACTGAGGCCAAAAGTATAAGAATGATCGTCAAATGAGTTCTAACCCATTGGCAGTGTTCTTAGGAAACCTCAGTGTTATGGTAACTCTGTACGGTAACTGTCACAATGTGTTACGGAAGTTTCAGTGGCTTCACCACAGAGGTAGTCAGACCTTTTGCAGGTAGGGCCACGTTTTTGAGGTAAAAACATGCGGAGCCATATTCCGTCTGACATTTAGATAATAACCAAAAATAACAAGTTTTTACCGTGCAATGTGAAAGTGTTATCGTAAGATAATGTTTAATTTTTCTTTTATTTAGCACATTTTAGTAAAGCACTAGATTGACTTTCCTAGTTAGTTTACAATAAACGGTACTAAATTATTGCTTTTTGCTAGCATCTGAATCGACTAAAACTTTTAATCACGGTTTTTAATATTTTGTATTCTATATAACGTCATCCGTGTGAAAAGTCCAAGCTTAGATTAATTATTTCGTTGTGAGGCCGCGGGCCAGTTGAAATGTCAAGGTGGGCCGGACTTTGAATTCCATGCTGTATGGTGATTGTATACTTGAATTGAACCCGGAGAAATCTGCGCAAGTTTGGCTGGCTGTTGCGCTTTCGTAAACAGCCGAATGCGCGCGTAATTCATTTCAATAACCGATGGTTAACGGTGGAGGTCAGTGTGTGGAGAGGAAGTAGAAGAAAAATGGTTTAAAATGAATTTTGTTATTTATGTTATCATAACCGACTTTTCACATGACGGCATCCTATGACACCTCATGACCTACCTAAAATATTTCTAATCGCAGGGTACCCGAGAATTTTCTATGCCCACCAGGTGACCATACGGTTTCCATTGAGATTTTCTGTACTAGAGTTGAATCTGAGGGCCACATGACGGTTGTGGCAGCACACGTTGTACAGTGTAAGTCTAATGGGTGAAAATACAGCTATAGTGGAACATGCCTCCAGACACAAACGATTATGCTGTTCAAAGAAGAGATTAATTCAGTAAACGACAGACTTCACTATTCAGGTTCGGGGAAGTTGATTTTGACTCTGAAGCACCCGTAGGCATAGTTAGCCAGACTATACATTTTACGAATGGTACTACTCGATGAGAAGAACAGGTAAGTGTAAAGACAGCACGTGTTTTACCATAACTCAACTGAGTGTTCGTTGGAAAGCCATGATTCAAAAGCGAAACTGTGTTCAATACAGAACTAAAATGAAAGACTTTCGGAGATTTCAATCAGGCAATAATTGAAAGTTTAACCAACATCTGTCTGTATTGTTATGCAGCTACAGGCCATTCACGTAGGTTTAATCAATATAATTGTCAACCATCTCACCAGAAACAAGGAGCGCTGTTATTTGTGGTGTAACGGACACTGGTACCAAAACTAATTGTATGACAACTGGAGGTCAAGAGAATATGGCTAGTCAGCTTTTATATATCGCGCATCGTTTTACACACACCTTGGCTATCATAATCGCCTACAACCTGTCAAGAAAAGTTGTACTTACGATTGCGCGGTAAAATTTCATAGGCCAAAATTCACTTAGCACCGCCATAATGGGAAGTTTCAGCAAATGTGTTCCCAAAATGTACTGCATTTAAAATAAAAGATTCTGCGTATGACCCCATCTGAGGTTCCTTTGCTTTCTAGCGGAGGCAAAGTTCTTAAATATAAGTACTATGTCAAACAGCTGTTAGGAAATATCTGTCTCTTTCTCCTATGTCACAACTGCGAATCTATTGGGGTATTTGAATTCATGAAATGGGCTTGCTCATGCTACTCGTTTGGCCATCTCGGTACTTTGTTCATTGTGTGGTTTCATGCTGTTTAAGCTAAATCGTAAGTTTATATCACCATACGATTAATCATCCAGTACTTTTTAATGGCAGTGGTGATAGCTCCAGCGCAAGATAATGCTAGCGATGTCTTTGAAACTGAAACACTTGCTACACTCGATAGAAATGTGTAGTTTACAATACTGACTTCCGTGATATCTGACTACAAACAGTACTAAAACACCGTTGCATAACGTTATGATAGTGCTGCCCAGGCCACAAAGTCCTAGGAAACTATTCTATTTAGACAAAGACGAACCGAGTATTTGCAATTTCTTTATTACGGCAGCAAGTAGTAGTCTTTCCTTACTGATCCAGCATCAAGATCGCTCATCACAAATGCAATCGTTATCGTCTAAGACCTATGCGAATCTAAAACTAGAATTTTACCTGAAATAATAAGCACAACTTTGTTTCTACTGATCAATTAAACGTAAGTATTAGACTAACAATTAATTGTCACACTGTAGCTCCTATGTGTTTTAAAATTTTTAAACGCAGTTGAAATCTAGTTAGCGGTGAGCAACGAGACACCTCAGTTCAGTTTAACATTAGGTGCAGTCCAAAACGTCCACGTCGCATCCGGCAATCGTTCGTACTGTGGAAACTGTTACAAATAGAAGACGATGAGCTTAACTAAATGCACTGAGCCTCTCCGACGATGCGCTAAAGCCTTACCCGAGAAACACAATGGATGTTACTGCTGTCGTATTTTCACGAACCTGAACCGTAAGCGAAGGGTCAAGGTGAATTATATTCATCCATAGCGTTTTCCAAGTTAGGAATCCTAAATGTACGAAGCAAAATATTACATACCTTGCCTATTGTGTCACAGTGGCTTAGGGGTTGAGGTCTTTGCTAACATCCCATAAACCCAGGGATCGTTGCTCGCTAACCAACTAACCAGTCATGGAACACTGAATACTGAAAAAAGAAGGCAAGAAGATAAAATATGTGTCCCTCTAACGTAGGTGGATCTAGCGTATGCGCTGAATCCCCTCACTGATTCCTGCACGGTCGCAGCATATTAACTCTGAAATACATTTGCTCCCGGTGCGAAACGCCCCTTATACCTGTAGTCCGCAAGGTGGCCGTCGATGATGCTCTCAAACTGCCCCACCGACTTCGCCTCCAATTTTGTCCCAGGTTACTCATTCAAATATCTCACCACTCGAAGCATAAAGAGTGTGCGATGCGCTTCTAATCCCCTACAACTATTGTTTGTACCGGTGTCCGCGTGTGCTACTTGGTGCGCGAACGTTCAGAAGCGGCCCAAACATAATAAAGTGACACCGGTGCAGTTTCCGGTGCGTTATTATGAGATCAACTCGAAGCCGAGGACATGACAGGGTATACAGCCCTAGTCTCTTATTTCAATACTCGTACGACATACCCGGTAACTGGGATGAGCCAGATAGCAACATCCTGTACCCGTTCCCGTCTGAGCGTCCCACCTATTTTGGTTGGACAGTAAGCGGGTGAGCCCTACTCAAGCACCGGTCTTTTCATGAAAGATAACCGACGGGTGGCAACTTCTTTAGACCCAGTACAGAAGCTGCGTCTAATTGCGCAAATCAGGCGTAGTCCTTTTAATACAGTCTGTACGGGTTGTCGACAGACTTCAGATCACAGCGTGAGAGTACGCCTAGATCATTTAAGGAAGTGGTAGGGTGTAGTGTGTGGCCAGCCAGTGTGTAAGCGCTCTCTTTAAAACCTCATCCGAAGGTTCATAAAAAGTACTTGGCTGGGTTGTCCAGTAAGTCAACTTTGTAGACCGCTGGGATATACGGTCGAGGTGCTGCTGAAGGACGTCGCAGTTGCCCAGATAATAAATAATCCTGCAAATCTTCAGGTCGTCTGCAAATAATACGCAGGGCGACCGAAAAGGCTGAGGCATAACGTTTATTATGTTCTTTAGGAACAAATGTGTCCTAATTCTGTTACTTGGGGTACGCCGCTAGTGGACGGGTACCATTACATTAGGCGGTCATCCACCTGTATTTGCAATCTTCTCCCAATAGGGAAGACCCTGATGCGCTATTGCAATGCCCCACCAACACCACACATCCCCACCCTGTGGAGCAACACCTCAAGGTTACTTTATGGAAAGTTTTACTAAAATCAATGTGGATAACATCGTCTGACTTCCAAAGGTTCAACACTTGCAACCATCCCTGTCGCGTCAATAGCAGGTTGGCGATGAAAGAGTGACGCTTCATGAAGCCATGCCGTGCGGGCGTCAATAAATCTTTCTGCTCCAGCAGGGAGTTTGGTCGATCGACACTTAACATCCAGCCACCCCATAGGTTGTGATCCCATTAATCGAGTAGAACAAGGCCCACTTCGATGCACATCTCAATCCAAGCATCTAAGGTTTTTCTTTAATATGATCCTGCTAGAGGTGTGCCAAATTACTCTGTCATCCGGATTGAGTAAGCGCTCACGAATAATAGTTGAGTGTTACTGGTTACATTTTCCTGACCTTTATGTGGCAACTATGAGTACCACTCTGGACCTAGGTCCTCTGCGCATTCTCTGGGATTTCTTAATGCTCACCGGTACATATGTGCCGAAAGCGAATGCAACATCACGCAAAGACATGAGGGTGAATCGCATTCTAACCTGAAGAAAAACAACTGGTTCCGGCGGTCTCCTCGTGCGCCATAGATAGGAAGCACAGTTGCCTTTGGTAACCACCCGGAGGTATTGCCTCTGATGCGGGACCTGGCAAGCAGGAATCCTGGTGTAGGCGAAACTACATTCAATAAGGGTGGATAGATTAGTTACGAGCTGTGGAAATAACTAGAGCGTTGGGTTGAGCTCATTGAAACGTAATTTAATTGGCTGGATCTGACAAATTTGCTGCTGGTCAATGTTCACACTGCTTCCCATGGATCCGCCGAATATTGCTGAAGTCAGACGTGGGCTCCGGCTGATGCATTTTAATAACGCAACTCGGACTAGATGAACTACTCCAAGTTTTCTGCAACTTCGAGGGATTTGCTCTTTTGTTTGACTTACACTCTTTCTTAGCAAGCAGCGTGGGCGGATTACTTCCTCAACCAATTGTAGTAACTACGATAGTTGAAAAAACAAACCTGGCCAGCTCGGGTTGATTGGAGCGTCATTTTGAAGCAATTTCTGCTAGATAGATTGTGACGCGCACCTCCAAAGTGGACTGCGGTTTGCATTGAAATAAACATGGTTAATCCGACCACTGAGAACGTAGTTAAGGGAGCAGCCTATTAGTCTGACTTACCAAAGTTCTCAGGTTCAAGTGCCTGCTGTCTCCACTTGGCAAGATCAAAACTTCGAAAAGTGCCGTGAAGTACCGTGCTTTTGGGTTTGCGACACCCAATCTACAGCCGCTTCATCAGTTACCGTCCTGGTGATCGAATTGATCGAAGTTCACTTCAAGGGGAATCGCTGTCCACATTGGATTACGCGTCACAATCGATTCCACACTTCCAATGTCTCAAAATAACTCCTACAGTCAGTCATTACTCTTATGATATGTGTTGCCTGTCTTGACTCAACGGGTCAGGGATGAAAGTTTCGCTAACATTCCAAGGACCTCGGGTTCGAGTGCTCATCATATCTACCTGATGTAGCTCAGATTGTTCGTTTGTTAGCCGAATGTTCACTGAGTTTGTACATTTTCCGCAACCATTCCATCACCGTTCCGCTGCACATTCATGCACCGATGAGGTCAACTTGAATTATGACGAGGCGTTTGCGGCAAAGTTGCCAAGCCCAGCGAACAGTACGGCAAACAGTCCTGTTATTGTTCTGATGTTTAAGTAGGTCTCAAGTTCACAGTGCGGCAACCATGGAGGTATCGATTTGTTTTCGTAGTCACCATCTTATTCCCTTTTTAGTTCTTTACAGATGGACTAACCTACACGAAAGACAGGTTCTTTAAGAGCAGGTCGCATTTCATCGAAATTGAAGCTGCATTGAGCACATTTAAAATGTATGCCAATTATTGCATTACTGGCAGTTATGCTGGCAAACAACCGTAGTTTTGTTCTTCAACATCAATGGTCCTTTCGATTCGGTAGATCGATGGACTGTTTAATCAAGAGATTTGTGCCCGAGGATTAAGTAAACATTATTTAGTGCACTATTCACGCATAGCTCGGGCAGAATGAGTGCTAGCGGGAGGCCGTCGCCATTCTTCATTATAACTAACGGTGTAAAACTGGGATGCCGCCTGTCGTCTATCCTTTTTAAATTCGCAACTGATGAAGTTATGAAGACTACGATCAGTGAACATGAATTAGAGGGTTTGGGTTTAACCCCAGGTGATGGAATTCTTGAGCTGAAGAATGCTGACAGCTCACAGTTGTGCCAAGCTAGCAATTTCTATCAAATGTTTCGGTCTGTGAATTTCTCCCTCTAGATTGGAAGCCTTTCCCCACGAATGGTGTGAGCTACCCATAGACTGATCCTTGTTGATAGTCAACTGGACGTCGTTCAGAAATTCAACAATCTGGGCAGGTGTATAAGCCACTTTGGACTAGAGGAAAAGGTCACAAACCGCATAAGAATAAGTACATTTGCTTTTGCAGATCTCCGTCATCGGTGGCGTAAGGGTGCCATCACCATCGCTCTGATGTTTCCAGTCTACAAAGCAAACGTTCGTATAACAAAACTATGAAGTTTTGAAACCTGCCGCCTCAGATCGCAGCTGCCTTTCACTGCTGCTGCCTTCGCAATTTGTTTCAAATCTGGTGGTGAACAATCAGCGTGTTCGGCGCCATACTTTTTGGGCAGTAAATAGGAAGTGAAACTGTCAGCAGCATTATTTCACACATCAGGCTCCTATGGCTGGCTCATGTGTTACACATACAAAAGCCTACACTCCCTGCAGTGTAGATAGTTTGTGGATGAAGAAGAGGGGGTACGCGATGACTTGGTCAAAATTAATGAAGTCCCTCTCTTTATAATTTGTCTCGGTTACTGCCTCCAACTTCTTGGTTGATGTTCCAAGGAAGATGATCCCGTTGTGTTAGGTACAGTGGTTGATGTGGCGGATAACCGACTTTAATGGACTTTTGCGAATAAAGACTCCTCGTAGTATACTATGCGTATTCTATCCGCGAAACATGCTGGCTCAACAGCGTATTTCAGGCACTTAGAAAGGGAATCAGCCGCACTGTCGCCCTTAGAAGGGCACAACAATTCTTTTTTGGGTACACTCAAGCTCCGTGGTTTTACCTTGGGTTTGTTCAATTTTTCGAGGATGAATTGATCCGCACACCCATGTGCTGTTTGCACGTCAATGATTTTCTAAAATCCCCTAGTGATGTTGTGTGGTGTGCATATTCAGCATGCCCGGATGTCAAGTGTGCAGATTCTACTCCGTTGGTGCTGTAACGGCACTGCTCTCTAAAAGTTGTTTTACTTCCCAGGACAATAATGATTTCCATACAGCTTCCTGCTGCTTTAACGACCAATGTTTCTGAAAACATCAACCTCCAAGGCGCTTGTCCTTTTCTAGACTCGTGCTCACAAGTGAAATGCTAAAGCTGATGTGCTTTATTAAAAGCTTTCAATAGCTTCACATCCAGCGCTTTTGATTTGTAGGGTTAAAAGGTGTCAAACACAGAACATATATATATATATATATATATATATATATACCCTTTGATTCGCAGTCTTAGTGAGCTAGGCTCTAAGTAAAACATAAAGAAATCTGCCAGAAGTGATACCAATGGTGATTCCATGGGAACGCCATCAATCTAAAGTTGTATCCCCCACTTAAAGGTGAACTGCAGTTTAAAGTGCATCTAAGTAGCACTCATTTTAGGGAATATTCCAGGAGTTTTATTGGTACGCTCAGTTGTCGTACTAGTTCGCAAAAATATTCCACTTTCCACATTATTTCTAATAACGTACTGTTTGTTAACCATAATATGCTTTAATTGTTTCTCTCCGTTTGTTTTTAAGTTTCACTTCTTTGTTTTTTCAATGAAAACAAAGTTGTCTGTCACGCAATAGTGCAAATGGTTTTTCGCCACTTTCCCAACACAACTATCGAAATGCCTGCAGGGTAGTTCGTCGTTTAGAATGACTTCGCTAGGTAACATTGGTTGGTAAATCTGTCCTCACGCAAAAGTGCGGATCAATGTTTGTAGTGTGTAGCGGGGATCCCCCACGTTCTCGAGGTCGGGTTAGCCTTGGGTGCATGTCTAATGTATCGCCTGTTATCATGTGTTTTCCAGCCCTTATGCTCAAGGTTGACGGAATTCGCGGAACGGTGTCTTAATTTTTGATCAGAAATGATCGTGTCGGTAAGTCGACCAACAGCATATGTCTAAATACTGTCAATGGAACTGTTGTTCAAAATCTCCCAATTGGAGACGTCGATGAGCCTTTTCGGGAAGTAATAGCGTGTGACTGGATAACCTGTGTGAGCTCTTCATGTGTGAACAGATGACCCCATAAGGAGGGTTTGCTTACCACTCGGCATCTCGTAAGCTGTGACATGGTTTCACATGCGAGTGTAATGAATAAATTTACACGGATGGACTTTGAACTGTTCATTAGGTGGTGCCCAGTTCTCAGTATAGTACACATTGCGGATGACTCGCCACTAAATAAAGCCAGTGCCTCTCCTCCGGTACACGGAGGTCAGTCATCCACTCGAAGAATTCCTATGATACCCCTAGCACTGGCGACCTGATTAAACCCAATTACAAATGCGGAGTTATACAAACCAATACAATCAATGTAGCTACGTGAGCACCCACATTTAAACACACACATATTTCCAGTTTGTAACTAGTTAACTCGTAACAGTTTTGTATCACTACCGATAATTCGTGCTTGTATTACCATGATCATGTCTAAGCAGGCCTACTTAGCAGCGTCGAGAAAAATCAATACATATCAGCGCATGGATCTGCCTAGTGCTTAACATCTTGTTCAGGGCGAATGCCAACCAGATGGCCCTGTCGTACAACTGCTTTAGAGATGACTTCAGTTTGATGCACCGGACATTGCATTGGGTTGAATTACTAATGTGGTGGCAACTGTTACAGGTGCGTGCAACAAGCAATAATCGCGCAGACCGATATTCGCTAGACACGGTGCGTTAACTTTCATCTGTACTAAGTTTCCAGAGCCCGAATCTAGCACAGCAAAAGGTAATTTGTTAAATGATCGCTGCCAGCTGAATTCCATCTGTGATGCGATTGGTATCCGTGTTGAACGCACTATGCTGGAACGCGTAGCGTGTCAACGAACCTCAGTGCACTATGGTGAACTTAGCATCCTTCGAGTAACTCCGAAGTTAACAGATGAGACAGAGGCCGCCCTGCTCTCAGCGGTTCGTCTTCGCGACTCATGGAGAGGGGTGTGCATAGTACGTGATTTTCCTTGGACAGATCGCAAAATGGAAGCGGATAACCAAGGCAGCTTTCTCAATAACGATAGCAAAATACCAGGTTTGTTCGTGTTATTCCGAAGATTCTGAATTCTGCAGAACCAGAAGCGCAAAACACGAGCGAGATAACTGGTTTTGCATTTGTAACGAACTCTTTCTAGACAATGTTATCACGAACTCCTTGGTAAGATTTCTTTCATCACCTAACTACAAGGGCTACATACCAAGACTAATGGAAGTGATGTTATTCCGAGGGAAAGGTACAAGTTCTATTGGATAACTACTAGAAGTTTCGTGCATATTGCCAACCGAGATCCGTCTAAAGGCAGTAGACGCACGGCCACGCATGGTTAGGAATTCAATAGAACTTGCAACCGCGGTAACTTTTTCGTTCCTACATTCTCGCGAGGAGACGGGCACAACGGCGCCCAAGGCACATAACAAGGTAAAACGAAGCACCAGCAAACAACCTGATTAGAACCATTCTGTTTGACCATGCAGCCCGACTGATATTCACAAGCCCACTTCCAAACAAAAAGCGATTAGGGACTGACCGCTTAAAGTTCGACCTAAAACCAAACTTAAGTTTGACATCCACCAGCGCACTCCTATAAACCAAATTACTATCTGTCTGTACACTAAATCCCAAAGCCTACTTAGTAGGTTGGTCGAGCTTAGTGAATTCAGTACCCCACATTTGCGGGACATCATCTTGATTACAGAAACCTAGTTAAACCATGGGATCACCCATGCTGAGATTAATTTTCCTTGTACGTCTTTGCTTCTGAAGGTCATGGCTCTAGTGGATGGTGAGGTAAATCTTGATTACAAGGGCAGCCTGCGATGCTATTGAACACTCATAATTTGTGTCCCTGTTTCGCTTTGGTGCCGGCTACATTTGGGGAACAAGAACACATGTTCTGTAAACTTAATATACTGCCCACCAACCTCTACATCGGACATGGATTCCAAACTGAATCACCTTTCGCAAGTTGTTTCAAACATGTCATCCTAATACATTCGTATCGCTGGACACTTTAATGCGCAATACATGGAAAAGCCAACAACCGAGGGTGCACAGTTTACGAGGGCGAATATCCAGCTGCACTCTGTGCAACCACAGGACCTCTCCCATCAGATGTCAAACTGCGAACAGGACGTGGATGCTTGACGTTATGCTCTCCAACAAAGAACTGGTGACTGACGGAACATTCCTACGC
Source organism: Dicrocoelium dendriticum (assembly GCA_944474145.2). NCBI lineage: Eukaryota > Metazoa > Platyhelminthes > Trematoda > Plagiorchiida > Dicrocoeliidae > Dicrocoelium > Dicrocoelium dendriticum. The sequence goes on from OX104068.1 coordinate 57,334,182, forward strand.
ACACCACTGGGTCTCAGTAAACATATTTGTATTATATTTGACTATATATCCCAGGAGGATTACCCTAAACAAGAGGACAATGAAGTACACAGTGCCGCACATTACAACCTGATATACACGACTGTTAAACCTAATTCTTTTAAATTGTTGACCGAGTATTCCAAGAAGTCAGCTGAAAACCATTCAAAGTGACGTTCATCACACTGGTATCGCACACGTCGTAAAAGAAAACATTATATCATCCCAGAAAAGGCAATTCATTCCCGAGTAGCATAACTCATAAATGTATGTCGCTGAGGTGGTTGGCACAGGAAGCGCACAAGGACTGCCCGAATGTCGAAAATTGGAGTGAATACGTGGCGCGACAAAAATTTGGTGTGAACCTTATCCCGAAAGACAAGGTGACGCATTATCAGTAGTTATGAATTGATTCTGTACGGATTGCAAACTACTGTACAACGCCTTAGTGGCATTCCTAGGGTCAAAGCCAAGGATCCCATTATTATTCACGGCTACTGTGCCCGTGTGCTCCGAATTGGAAGCAGCCAGTTTCTTGCGGTTTAGTTGCTCCCATAAGTGCTAGCAGATAAGGAGCACAAATGACCTCCTTGTTTCTATTACTCCGCTAATATCAGCAGCACTGCAAATTTGTATCGAGAAAGTAGCTAAACTTGAACATCTACAGTTCACCTGGCGTGTGTATTATAATATATATCTTATATATATCTCTTATATATATAATATAATACAGGTATTAGCAAGTAACTTGGCAGAATCACTATCTATTTTTACTTAGCGCTGTCTAGAGAAAAGCCAGATTCCATCAGTATGGAAGCGAGATTCGTCACCTCTATTTGCAGTTGGGGCAGCCGCACTGGCACTATCAATTACCGTCTAATCATGACGCTTCCTGTGCTTTCCAATTTAAGCAAATCAATCATCGCAGATACGCGGATGCAGTATCTGGAAGGCCACATCATGGAAGCACCGGAGCAACATGACTTCTGTCCATAGCACCTATGCACTATTGACCTAGTAAGTCCATACGCCAGTGAATTGATTTAGTTGACGTTGGTTCATTACTTATGTCATCGAATTCTTTCCTATGCACTTGGACATTATGGCCGTGGTTATCCAATGTTGTGATGGCTTAAGATATTTATACACCAACCTCTTTTGGAGATGAGAGTCTAGGTGCCTCTGTTAAATGCATTTGATGTGGAGCGTGGTGTACTACAACGCTGGTTGGTAAGGCCTCGTCGATCCTTAGTTTTCATAATTTTCCAGCCAAAACATTTGTTAGGATTTCCTGTTACTTGCAGATGACATCAATATATGGCGAGAGAGCAGATGATCGGACGACCAAGAAAAGCTCCAATACGCTATTTAGTTGATTTTTAACCGGTCCATACAAAATACTTGTGCATTTAATGAAGACAAATGTCGCGATTTGCAAATACAACACAGACATATTTGCATATATTGGCTTGGTGCGCACAGCTTGCGGAGCAACCCCCGGGAACGTGCCCTTAGTATGTCAAATCATCGCAACACACGCCAACAAAGGATATCGAGGGACAAGGCATCCTACTTACCACCGACGGCTGGAGTAACTGGCAGAATGCTGTGGACGCTACTGAAGTCTGCTAGGCTATCTCATATTATTGTACCATATATTGAGCCCACCCGTGCCAATATTTTTGAAGCTAAGCCAGAGCACGAAGCTCAAAGATGACTGAATGAAACTGAGTAAGCGAAACAGCCATCTAGAGTGTAGACGGAATTATTCCTTCTTCAGGTTCGTCAAACTTGGTAGTCTACCCCTAACTCAGTCGTTTCCTGTTTTACTTCGGATGTGCTCAGAGAAGCGATTGGGTTTCTCTAGCTTCCAGCAATTCGTCACCTAAACTATCGGAGTTATTATCACAGGGACCGCGGAAAGCGGTAAACGAAAGAACGACCAAATTCTGGAATTTCTCACACTTTATCTAAACGATTACTGCACCCCATGTTCTTCTGTTGCTTTCATTAGATATTTATTTTAGATTAATGCTATTTATCATCGAATTTAAATAGATATTCGCTTGGTAGTTTTATAGTCCTCACCTCAACCATCTTACGGGACTTATTAAGCACTTGTTTTTTGGCCCGTAACAAATGATTGTTCATTGTTCAAGCTTGTAGTGTCCGATCAGAAACGAGTAGCCCACCTTTGGTGAATCGAACACCGAGTGTTGAAATAATGGAACAATTGTGAGAAAATACTATCTGTAAATTAGTTGTCATAATTCAAGCAACTCCTGGAAGGAGTAATTTGTGGATTACATATTTAGGGAGCACATCGCACCCGAATGGGTTATAACACAGCTGTTATATGCTACAAATATGCATGAATCGGTGCAGCGAATTCGCGCACATGTCCGATTAGACTAAGATGGAACAACACCGGTACCTATTCTCTTGCTCTATTTTTTAGTATGCATTAGTCAACCAGGAATCCACAAATGGGAGAATGGTGTTGGGCGCTAAAATACAGCTACCAGGCATGCATCGTGTTTTACTAGAAAAAAAACGAGTCACTGTCTTGCGTTTCGAGATCATTCACTAGCGTACCATGCATTGTTTGAACGGTCGTACGGGATGTGACAATACTTTGTTCACGACCTCATATTCAGTAAAAATTAGTGCAAGCAGCCTTTGGTAAAGGATACAAGACAAAAGGATTTTGCATCCGGACGTAGCCTATGATTTTCATGGTTACTGAGGAGCACCTGAAGGTTGGAGTACCCAAATCAAAACTACTTGTATTTCGATAATTTATCAGCTTGTGCGCAAACCAGACGTGACCAACGATTAATTGTTTTCCCTTTACTTACTGGCGACTTGTGTGCATTGAATTTCAGCGAATTCGTAAATGGTCCTAACTTATCTCTCAACGTACGGAATGAATACGCTAGGAATTCGCATCATTAAAATAGTTGACGGGACCATCAAGAGCGTTAGTGGCGCACAGTTCTACTATTATCCACATTCCGCCTAGCACCAGGAACACTCTACCTGCACTCTTAATGTGATATACGGTTGAAGGTTATGCTGCTATTAAATTCTTTCTTTGCTGGCTGAAATTGCAACTTGTGTTTCACTCGAACCAGCTTGCTTTGTTTGGTTGGTTGGACGAAGTCGTATTTTGGCCCGTAGTTAGTCTCATAGGTGAACTAAGGCAGCACACAATGTATCATTGGGACAAACTTACTTTTCAAGCAGAACCAGAGACAGTCTGCTTTGTTAGTGTACGCTTACATTTAAGTTGTTTTCAGTCTAGCGCATTTCGCATGGAAAATCTTACAATATTTGGACCGCATAGTACCCGCTTTGACACGTTTGGTGCACGAATCACATAACTATTCAGTTCGGGGAAAAATACGAATCACGCTGTTTGCCATACTGTTACGGAGTGTTATGATGACATAGGTTTGATGATAAACATTCATTCTATTTTTGTAGACCTTGTGGGGGGGGGTTAAATGGTTCCCGTCAGTCTGGTGGGACGGTTATACATCTCTTCCATGCGATCGTCCCACGTGCAGGTAGAATGCCTACATGTTCCAGTAAGGCGGATCACACGATTGTTGGGTAGCAGAGATTTCGTGGCCAGGTGTATTGATCAGCCATGAAAGAGGACTTTCCTAGAACATAAATGGGTTCAGTACGTTGACGTAAATAAAGCTGCACAGTTGTGAACCGGAAGAAGTGAGAGCTTTTCAATTAGATTGCTCCATCGAGTGATCCCTAAAACTAGATTCAGAGATGGTACTATTGAATCCTGTCTGGAACTTACAAGTATGTAGGTTGAATGAGTACTATTACTAAGAAAATTGCGTCGAACGATATAATTTATCAATTCAAATGGTGTAAGTGTGAATTCAGATGTGTGAGACGAAATGCGTCTGAGTGAATCGGAGGAAACAAGGATTACACACCACATTTTACAACAGATAGAGCAAGTAGGTCACAGAAAACAGCAAGCCGAAGGAATGCTTTGAGGAGTAATAGCTCAGTTACAACAATATGAGGTAGCATTTTGAATTCGTGATGCGTTTGGTTTCAATTCAAAAAGGTATTTTCGTGACATTGCAATACGCAACAAGCTGAGGTCAGGACTGACGGTAGAGATTTGCCAGTCTATTTTCGACGCACAACAGCAAAGTTAGCGAAAAGTAATTGTGTAAGGGTTTTAGATTATGCCAATTAAAACGCACCATTTATTCACCATAAGCTGTGATGCAAGTGAAAAGATGATGTGTACACTTACTGAGCATTTAGATACGCATGGATTGTCACAGTTTCGTTCTTAAGCTATACCGCAGTACCAATATGGACACTTTACAACAAACTTCGTTTGCATATTATATTGAAAGGACTGGGTTAATTAACATACAGTTATGTGAAAAAACCAATCTACATTATTAGTCAAAGTTTCCCATTCACACACTTCAGGTTCTTATTCTTTCACCTGTAACTGAAATAATCCATTTGTTCAACAAGAAATATTGACTGGACCCATTTCCATATTCACAAGGTTTAGCTCATTTTATCCTCTTCTATTGCTGCTTCATGGCTTAATAACCATCACACGAGTTATGCTGCATTTGGTGATTTGTCGTACATGTACACACAAATAGTGGTCTGCTTTTAGGTATTTTCTAAGTGTATCTGATGCGATCCCTTATGTTCATCTCCTTTTTGCCAGATTTGAGGCAAATACTATTTGTAGGCATCAAAGTTATCCTGTATTTCTCTGGTTAGTGACATAATTTGTCGCCCACGGAATCTGCTGCAACGAAGACGACTGTGGGATGTTCGTTTTTTACTTTCTCCTACCAGACCATTTTAAACACCTACTGGGACCAACTAATCACATCAACAGCTGTCTAATTGTTCTGTCATGAGGCATGATTATCAGTTCAAATTTAATAGGCGTAAACGAAGTAAAAATTGCAGTTGTATTTCAGCAAAACGTCGCAATTAAGGCATTTTCATGAAAAATAGGTAGCGCCATAATAATGCTGGGGATATATACTGTGTTGTGATAAGTGTTTTGCGATTCCAGCAAATCCCTTGACCAACCTCGATCTCATTTGGTCTAAGGTGCACTATGTAAATACCCAAAAGGTTCCTCGTTAAACACTATTATTAAACACTATTATTCCTTGATATCTTTAAAAATCCGAATACCAAAATACCTATGTGTGTGAAGCAAGATTTCATGCGACTAAAATCCGAAAACAGGAAACGCATCCTTTAACAGAAAAGCGCTTTTATCTTCAAGCTGTGTATTGACTGCTGTTCCGGGCTGCGTTGGCTATCCATACAGGCTTCAACTTCAAAGGCAAGAGCATAGCATACGACTATCCCTCCATTCTATGATATGAGTTTGCGTTCTCCTGATGGGCTTAAGTGTGTCTCCTATAATCTACTTCCTACTCCCGAAACAACAGTTGCTACTTTCGCTAATATACGCCCGCGCACCTAACTATTTTGGGAAAGCACATGTATTGTCAACCTGTGACTTTTTAACGAAGACCTACACCAAGCTAAATTGACTCCATAATCCACGCGAGCAGGCTGCAATACCTATTAACGCCATTAAGCAAGCATACATTTTGCTGCGCTGTCATATTCATTGTGATAAATTTTTCAAACATATAAGCATTTTCGGTTGTTCGCATAACCTCGGGGGACATACAACCTTTTTCTTGCTAGACCAGGCTGTAACAGATGAACCACCTTGTCAGAGAATAAACATAAAAAAATATGCTTGGTGTGAAAAAATCTTGCACAGTGTGATTCTCTCTGTTGTGTTTTGTCGATGAATTACCAACCAACGCAGAATGTGAAAGCAGTTGTAACTGCATACTATAGAGCGCAGAACCAAAAAAAGCTGCCTTTAAATATACGTGTTAAAGCAGACATAAGATCAATGCAATTTAAGCATGTTGTAACCTATTTTTGCCTAGCCGATCAGTAGGCGCTCGCGTCGAAAATCAGTCATTTAAAATGCAAGAGAGTAACATACCCAACTCAACTACTCTGAAGCGATCAATACAAGAGTGTCGACATATAAGCTAAGCCAGCATAGACAAACGGTAATCTTCTAGGCTTCCGCATGCATAGCTGTAAACTACGTTGGGTGTAGAACATGAACCCGACCAACTGTTTACCTACAACATAGTACGATTCCAATTACCCTGGCTCTAAGATGACAAGACCCTGAGATGTGCTACAAGACAATCGCGCTGTTCAACTCAAGTGGGCGATAGTGCAGGCTTCGGTTCATGGACCTCAATCATCCGTTCGTCTATGTGCGTAATGGGTCTGTGCACTAGCTTTGAACATTGGAGACTTGAAAGCAATTGCTGAGACAAGAAGTGGTTTGTGCTTCAGTGCTTGTTACATGGGGCACGGTAAAGGTGACACAACCTAGAGTCAAAACTACCGCAGACACCGCGTTGCATATCTCCACAACTTGGAGAAAACAGGGGTTAGAGCTTACGGTGTAAAGGGCGCGATCAAACTTGTTATGGATAAAGTCAAAACGGTTTTAAAAACGGATGTGGAGGAAATAAAGTGAGATAAGCGTTTAGCGTTCCTAATTGTTTTCTGGTGCACAATTCATATACGTGGTGCTTCTACCAGGGCTGTCATGCATATTCAACCTATTCCTCTTACATCCCTTCATGCACGCAAGTGCCGAACTTCCCGAAATATCTACGCATAGGTTATAAGTGGTAAGTTGCCTCATTTGCAGTTTTTACATTTTGCCCCAAACAGCTAAGCTCCATGTGGAGTTTTGGATCCCCTCCGGGTGTCTTGACTGCGACGCGCAGTTTCCATTGTAGCTCAATTTGACTTTGAAGCTAGTCGCTTCCATTTCGATCATTGGGAACGTATCTCAAGAGGAGATTTCCATATCGCTCTTACTCGTCCTTGCACTCCGTGCCGTGTTTCGTCCGCCGTTGAACTCATCAGAAAAGCATTGCATCAGCTTAGAGTAGAAGTTAGTGCATGGGGTTTCGGTGGCTACAGGCATGATCACTAGGTCACTGAGCTCTGCGAGCAGCGGTTTGCAAGGTGGTTAGAATTAAGTTGTCGAGTATTTGAGTACCATGATTGTGTCAAGCTAGGATGAAACGCGTCGTGGACTGTATGGATGGCAGACAGAAACACCGAAGCCCTCAGTCGCTTTTTATTTTCAAAATGTGTTTATGGTTAACTGGTGACTACATGCATTGTGTCTGGCTTTCCAATTAGTCCTATATCCGTCCAGCGATTCATCATTTAGTAGGCCTATTTACTATGCTTTTTTGATAGCAAAGCAACATTACTGCGGTCATCGAGTGAATGCTGTTATGGGCTTCATGTGTACGGTGGCCTATCTAGCAATCAGGCTAAGCTTAGTAGTAGGGTGTATCGCGATTTTCCCAGATCACGTTTAAGACGTAACAGAACAAATGGAAATAGGTATAAGTTGATAAAAGGCACAAATAAGCAAAAAGGACAAAAGGTTTCATAGTGAGAGTTCATTGTGTTCATGCCAAAAAACGGAAAGGTAAGCGCTTCTGTGTGCAAACCACCCCAATTGCCCGCTAACTGCAAGCTCTCCTGCACGATGTCAGTCCGTCAGTGGAAACCCAGCGTGTGTGTCTGGGATTTGTCCTACAAGCATCAACGTCCTTTTTTATGATGACAGAATCGATAAATGTTAGTGGAAGATAAAAAAGTAAGGAAAGTGAGAGAAACCCTCAGTCGCCAAAGGCGTTATAAGCTCGTGAGTTAGCACACGACTGATTTATGATACAGGCGTTAAGATGCTACCTGGTGAAAAGCTACTTGATCTCAATAACGCAGACGATATTGTCTTCCTCATTAACGAGGTTGGGGTGGCCCAATCAACCATAAGTAATCACGCTAGAATGATCTTATCATTTGGCATACCGTTCGTTTGGTTGTCAGATTTACGGTGGTGCGTGGCTCGTGGTAGACAAGACCAACTGGTGGCGGAAAATGAAGTCTCTGTCGACCAAACTTGTTGCAGCCTTTCAGGCTGCAGTTCACCTAACCCACCTTGTATTGACTCGGTCGATACAGGAAATGTCTCTCAATCGGCACCAGTGGCGTGTCTACTCACGTCTCGCCGTCTAATTGCCTGTTTAAAGTGATTATACGGTTATGTTACCTGTGTAGTGAAGGCAGATGGTGGTATTGGCCAAAAAACCCACAATGAAGCTGTCTTGCCGATGCCGCCTAATCCTTGCATGATAATTGACTGTTGATGATGGTAAGTTTTTGAAAAGTTGTCGCTGCCTTTACCCTGAACGTTTGCGTAGCGCATTAAGGTTTTACGCTAGGTCCCCCTTCACTTTCTCCTACTATTCTTTGTTCCATAAGTCTTCAAGGATGTATGGAGGCAAAGCACCAGTTTACTTATCTAACGTACTGATACCGCTGATGACGATGAGTTCAATGAGACCAAGCTTTAGGCGCGATTTGACAACAATGTCACTATTTGCATTCTGACTGATGGATTCCTCCTGGACATGGAGGAATAGGGATTAGGGGTTAAACAAAGCACCAGTCTCTGAAAGATAGATATATAGAAATATCAACATGTGGCAATCATTTTGTTGACAAACTTTGTCCGAAGCTGATGAAATCCCGTCTATGTGGGCTAATATGTTTCAAGCTTAGTATTAACCGAAACGGATAAGTCAAACAGAGTGAACCTCAGTTTGGAATAAATGTACTAACCGATAAGCTGATGGCGTGGAAACAAATATCCACATAGTAATTTTCGGGTAGTTCCCAGGATTTGCCGAGTCCTGGGTAACAGACCAATGATGTATGCGCGCCTGGAAGTATTTGTGCGGCCTATGTTAAGCAACACCGTCGCCTTTTCCCATTTTCTGTTTACTTCAGCTCAATAAAGTCATCGCAGAAGGGACCCTACTAACATCAGTTGACGACAGTTTTGGGTTTCCATAACCGAACGGACGATACTTCACTCAACTTGTAAGAGCATCTGAACGACATCAATATATGAAATAATGTTTAGAATCTGCATCTTAATTCAACAATCATGATATTCATTGTGCAATTCAAAGATCGACTAGGTAACATCACAATACCCCAAGCTGCTTACTGACAGTAGTGGATTGCATTAACTAGGTTTGGTAGTGAAATTTACATTACCTTGAACCGATCATGTATATGAAATTTAACCAAATGTTCTCGGCATTCTACTGTCCACGTGTAAAATCTTCCTGTATCCCTCGTTAGTTGCTCATTCGTTTTGTCATTGCCTATGTTAATCCTCATTGGAAGTACTACTCCCGTAATTATCCCTGTTCTTCTGGTACGGAATTTAATTTCATTATCCGGACGTTACGGAGCTTATTCCGATTTACAATGAATAATGCGTTACAACGAATAAAGAAGGATTACCTGATAACTCCTGTGGGGTGACCAAGGATTATAAAATAATTGCTTAAAGTGGTAGGCAAAATGGAAAATTATGTCTTGAGGTGACTCACTAAGTTATTCATATGGGCATATTCTGGTCTATTTACTGCTACGTACTGGAGACGGTTAGTGAACACACTGTATTAATTCGTCTTATGATAGAAATAGGCTAGGTTGCGTAATATTAAAGCAAACAGAAGTTAGACCAATTGTTCTATAAAAAGCGTTAATGTGGGAGCGAAGGAAGTGCTTCCACACTCTGGATACCCGAAGGGAGAAAACATTCTGTCGGCAATCTTGTCGACTGTTGTGAAATAATACCCCGAGGAAACATTAGAAGTAGAACTTGACGAACAAACTTGCATTCACTGGATCATTATCAGGCAAGTACAAACATAACTATGCAGGTGCAAAATGAACACGTGAATTAAAGGCGACAATAAATCAAGTATGTCATCAATAAGGCTATTTGATTAGCCTGACCTGTGTAGAGTCGGGTGAATGGCATGATATGTCTGCTTACTTGTATTAGTCTTGTTCCAGGGTAGACACAACTTCTGCACAAATTTCTTCTGTGTACACAGATCCGGGTTATGCAGCCGAATTGCATTGGCTTCTGCTGTCGACAGCAGACTGCATCTGACAGCTCTCGTGTGGCATCCTGACACACGGTAGATCGGTTAAAATAAATCTTTTGGGTTTATTTCGTGGTTGGCATCCACTATATGTGATAATACTGCGTTCACCACATTCTACCTTGCACTACTAAATAGCCTAGCGGGATAATGCTCTCGAGCTCTTACAGACCGTCATCTGGTCATCGTTCCAATATACCTTGCTCGAGACAAGGAAGAGAAGTTGTACACACAGAAGGAAATTTGCGACCGCGGAATCCTGTCTTTGAGCTGCTGGCGGGTAATTGGTGATGAGGTGCAGCTTACAACTAAGTCGGTCGCAAAGTACCTTTTGGCAGTGGTTAGGGCAAGCCTTCGGGTCGTTCGCTACGCTATCGCGTCGCCCTTAAACGGTAGCAATAAGTATATTAGGCGCTTCTCTACGGAAACGGATATCAATTTCGGTACACGCGGCTCCATGTGCTTCTAGATGCATTTTGCTGTGCACCCGTTACGTTTTTACACCCTTCGGATGAAACTTAGATCCTCAGCAAACTTGTCTTCTCTGCATATTCGTCTCGCTCTCTCAGTGAGACAATGGACTAGGTTACGCTTCTGGCTGATGGAATAAACTATGGAAGTGGGTATATTGCCCATTCCAAGTTCCCTTGCTGTGTACTCTCTTCCGTATTGTCCAGCCTGCTGCCCTACTAATCTGGACAGCTAGAAAGGCGAAGGAGTCGTCACTTTCTAGTAAGAGAGTAAATGTTATGTTGCTATGCGCGGAGTTGAAGTGATGCGTGGTTACTTTCAGCAGGTTGCATCCCAGATTTTATGTGGCTGACTTGCAACAGATCGTAACAGGCGTGACTGGGGTTAGCCACCATTGTTTAGGCCCTAATATGTTCTGCTCGCAGGCGCCGGCATAGGAATTTTAGTCTGCATTGGTAGAAGAGGTGAAACAATCATCTAACAATTTTCGTCGCCTTAAGTTGTGGAGCTTTGAGTGCCACAACATCGTGTTTATGCCAAGCTCGTAACATCTGATTCGTGTATTAAACTTAAGGCCTCACATAGGCATTCAGAATTTGTAGAAAGTGATGGCTCAAATTTCCCGAACGCCCTTCGTATGAGATTAGGGTGCTTGCACCTCTGGATGCCATCTCGGTCTGTTTCGAGCACCTAAAGTCGTCCTGCACGAGTACTCATTAGTCGATTTCCTACGCAGCATATTGCAGTGGCGGCTCACCCGGTTAATACTCGTGCGTACAATGATGATGTATTGTCAGAACGTTGCATTTTGCCAGCTTAAACTAAACTCGGTTTTCAAAGGACCCTGTCGAGTTCTCGTTGTGTTGCCGCGTGGTCGCCCACTGTACTGATCTCGTGTCAGATATTGACATCATTTGCAAATAGCAAGAAGTCTGACTCAAACATCCTAGTGAGATTTTTCATTAATTCTATGACGAGAGGTGGTCCCAGCAGCAATCCTCGATGCACAATCCACTGTACTTTAATTGTATCGGAGATGGATCCGTAATCTCTCACATTCAGCTGAAGTTGAATAAGAAAGTTGCCTATTCAACTTAACACATGGTCATCGGTTACATAGCTTCGAAGTCTGTGAAGAATTTGGTGGTCCAGACGATCAAATGCTTTAGAGGACGCGAGTGGTAGGACTTCAACCTTTTGGCTGGAGCCGGCTTACCTCGTCCAGCTTGCTCGGACTAGTAACAATTTTGTGGTGCAGGAAAGAATCCGGCGGAATCTATGTGCTGTGACACTATGATGTTGTTCTAACTATCCCATGAAAACCAAGGTGATTATGCATTTCATAATTTAGAAAACCTGGGAGGAGAGTGATTGGACGGCAGGTGGAAGGATCAGCACGATCCAAACTCCAAGATTAATTATTAATTGGTTTTACATGGTCAGAAGCTGCATTTCATTAAGACTTTGTGGGACGAAACGGGCCAAACTCTTGGCAAGATTTGTCACTACAATTTTTATTGGCTACCGCATGGTTTTGCCCGAAGCGGAAGCTGTGCACATGCATTGGCAGTAGACTTCCCTTCACGATTAGAGTGTTTATTAAGAGGTGGCTTACACTTGTGAGCGGAGTGCGTTGCGCTGTGAACCGCTGAGGTGACGATTCACTCTGTGAAGTGTGAGTAAACTGTTGTTGAAGTGCGTTCACAGCCTTTTGTGTATTGAAGGCCAAACCATCTACTGCAACTAGAACTGGGATCCTGCACCGCGCTCCGCTGAGCTCGTTTGATTGCCTGCAGAGCACCGTAAGTTTAGTGATCAATATCGTCGCTACGTCCTGTTCATTTTCGTGTTTTTCTTCTAGT
>OX104068.1:57347120-57425534 GCA_944474145.2 Dicrocoelium dendriticum
ACGGATGGACATTAAACTGTTCATTAGGTGGTGCCCAGGTCTCATTATAGTACACATTGCGGATGACCCGCCACTGAATAAAGCCAGTGCCTCTCATCTGGTACACAGAGGTCAGTCATCCACTCGAAGAATTCCTATGATCCCCCTAGCACTGGCGACCTGATTAAACCCAGTTACAAATGTGGAGTTATAAAAACCAACACAATAAATGTAGCTACGTGAGAACCTACAGTTAAACACACACATATTTCCTGTTTGTAACTGGTTAAATCTTAATAGTTTTGTGGCACTACCGATAATTCGTGCTTGTATTATCATGATCATGTCTAAGCAGGCCTGTTTAGCAGCGTCGAGAAAAATCAATACATATCAGCGCATGGATCTGCTTAGTGCTTAACATCTTGTTCAGGGCGAATGAGAACCAGATGGCCATGTCGTACAACCGCTTTAGAGATGAATTCAGTTTGATGTACCGGACATTGCATTAGGTTGAATTACTAATGTGGTGGCAACTGTTACAGGTGCGTGCAACAAGCAATAATCGCGCATACCGATATTCGCTAGACACCGTGCTTTAACTCTCATCTGTACTAAGTTTCCAGAGCCCAAATCTAGCACAGCAAAAGGTAATTTGTTAAATGATCGCTGCCAGCTGAATTCCATCTGCGATGCGATTAATATCCGTATTGAACACACTATGCTGAAACGCGTAGCATGTCAACGGACCTCAGTGCACTATAGTGAACTTAAGATCCTTTGGGTAACTCTGAAGTTAACAGATGAGACAGAGTCCGCCCTACTCTCAGCGGTTCGTCTTCGCAACTCATGGACAGTGGTGTGCATAGTACGTGATTTTCCTTGGACAGATCTCAAAAAGGAAGCGGATAACCAAGGCAGCTTTCTCAATAACGATAGCAAAATACCAGGTTTGTTCGTGTTATTCCGGAGATTCTGAATTCTGCAGAACCCGAAGCGCAAAACACGAGCGAGATAAGTGGTTCTGTATTTGTAACGAACTCTTTCTAGACAATGTTATCACGAACTCCTTGGTAAGATTTCTTTCATCACCTAACTACAAGGGCTACATACCAAGACTAATGGAAATGAGGTTATTCCGAGAAAAAGGTACAAGTTCTATTGGATAACTAATAGAAGTTTCGTGCATATTGCCAACCGAGATCCGTCTAAAGGCAGTAGACGCACGGCCACGCATGGTTAGGAATTCAATATAACTTGCAACCGCGGTAACTTTTTCGTTCCTACATTCTCGCGAGGAGACGGGCACAACAGCATCCAAGGCACATAACAAGGTAAAAAGAAGCACCAGCAAATAACCTGATTAAAACCCTTCTGTTTGACCATGCAGCCCGACTGATATTCATAAGCCCATTACCAAACAAAAAGCGATTAAGGGCTGACCGCTTAACCTTCGACCTAAAGCCAAATTTAATTTTGACATCCACCAGTGCACTCCTAATAACCAAAATACTATCTCTCTGTACACTAAATCCCAAAGCCTCCTTGGCAGGTTGGTCGAGCTTAGTGAAATCAGTGCCCCACATTTGCGGGCCATCATCTTGATTACAGAAACATAGTTAAACCATGAGATCATCCATTCTGAGATCAATTTTCCTTGTATGTCGTTAGTTCTGAAGGTCATAGCTCGAGTGGATGGTGAGGTAAATCTTGATTACAAGAGCAGCCAGCGATGCTATCGAACACTCATAATTTGTGTCCCTGTTTCGCTTTGGTGCCGGCTACATTTGGGGAACAAGAACACATGTTCTGTAAACTTAATATACTGCCTACCAACCTCTACATCGGACATGGATTCCAAACTGAATCACTTTTCGCAAGTTGTTTCAAACATGTCATCCTAATACCTTCGTATCCCCGGACACTTTAATGCCCAACACATGGAAAAGCCAACAACCGAGGGTGCACAGTTTACAAGGGCGAATTTCCAGCTGCACTCTGTGCAACCACAGGACCTCTCCCATCAGATGTCAAACTGCGAACAGGACGTAGATGCTTGACATTATGCTCTCCAACAAAGAACTGCTGACTGACGGAACTTTCCTACGCACACCACTGGGTCTCAGTGAACATGTTTGTATTATATTTGACGATATATCCCAGGAGGATTACCTAAAGAAGAGGACAATGAAGTACACAGTGCCGCACATTACAACCTGATATACACGACTGTTAAACCTAATTCTTCTAAATTTTTGACTGAGTATTCCAAGAAGTCAGCTGAAAACCGTTCAAAGTGACTTTCAGCACAATGGTATCGCACACGTCGTAAAAGAAAACATTATATCGTCCCAGAAAAGGCAAATCATCCCCAAGTAGCATAACTCATAAAGGTATGTCGCTGAGGTGGTTGGCACTGGAAGCGCACAAGGAATGCCCAAATGTCGAAAATTTGAGTGAATACGTGGCGAGACAAAATGCTGGTGTGAACCTGATCCCGAAAGACAAGGTGATGCAATTTCAGTAGTTATAAATTGATTCTTTACGGATTGCAAACTACTGTACAACGCCTTAGGGGCATTCCTAAAGTCGAAGCGCAAGATCCCATTATGTTTCACGTCTACTGCGCCCCCGCGCTCCGAACTGGAAGCAGCCAGTTTCTTGCGATTAAGTTGCTCCCATAAGTGCTAGCTGATAAGGAGCACAAATAACCACCTTGTTTCTATTACTCCGCTAATATCAGCTGCACTGCAAATTTGTATCGAGAAAGTCGCTAAACTTGCACATCTACAGTTCACTTGGTGTGTATATTATAATATATTTATATCCTATATATGTAATTTATATAAAATATAATACAGGTATTAGCAAGTAACTTTGCAGAATCACTATCCATTTTTGCTTAGCGCTGTCTAGAGAAAAGTCAGATTCCATGAGTATGGAAGCGAGTTTCGTCACCTTTATTTGCAGTTGAGACAGTCGCACTGACACTATCAATTACCGTCTAATCATGAAGCTTCCTGTGCTTTCCAACTTAAGAAAATCAATCATCGCTGATACGCGGATGCAATATCTGGAAGGCCAGATCATTGAAGCACCGGAGCAACATGACTTCTGTCCATAGCACCTATGCACTATTGACCTAGTAATTCCATACGTCAGTGAATTGATTTAGTATACGTTGGTTCATTACTTATGCCATCGAATTCTTACCTATGCACTTGGGAATTATGGCCGTGGTTATTTAATCCTGTGATAGCTTAAGATATTTATACGCCAACCTCTTTTGGAGATGGGAGTCTAGGTGCTTCTGTTCAATGCATTTGATGTGGAACGTGGTGTACCACAACGCTGGTTGCTAAGGCCTCGTCGATTCTTAGATTTTATAATTTTCTAGCAAAAACAATGGTTAGGATTTCCTGTTACTTGCAGATGGCATCAATATATGGTGAGCGAGCAGATGACCGGAGGACCAGGAAGAGCTCCAGTACGCTATTTATTTGATTTTTAGCCGGTCAATACAAAATACTTTGGCATTCAATGAAGACAAATGTCGCGATGTGAAAATACAGCACAGATATACCTGCACATATTGGCTTGGTGCACACAGATTGCGGAGCAACCCCCGGGAACGTGCCTTTAATATCTTTGTGCAGCAGGAACTCGCTTGTGTAAATCATTCTGATGCTGGTGCGACCACTGGCAAGCAGCTTATCGGCTTGCTGTGAAAGTATCTGGGAGATTCGACCCAACAATTTTCCCAATGATGCACAATTCCTACGTGTGATCTCACGCTAAATATGTCGTCTAACTCTGGCCACCTTGGCTAAAGCGCGACCTAGAGATGTTAAATCATCACAACGCACACCAACAAAGGATATCGAGACAAGGCATCGCACTTACCAACGAAGGCTGAAGTAACGGGCAGAATGCTGTGGACGCTACTGAAGTCTGCTAGGCGATCTCATATTATTGTACCATATATTGAGCCCACCCGTGCCAATATTTTTGAAGCTAAGCCAGAGCACATAGCTCAAAGTTGACTGAATGGAAATGATTAAGCCAAGCAGTCATCTAGAGTGCAGACGGAATTATTCCTTCTTCAGATTCGTCAAAATTGGTAGTCTACCCCTAACTCAGTCGTTTCCTGTTTTACTTCGGATGTGTTCAGAGAAGACATTGGGTTTCTCTAGCTTCCAGCAATTCGTCGCCTAAACTATCGGATTTATTATCACGGGGGCCGCGGAAAGTGGTACACGAGGGAAAGACCAAATTTTGGTATTTCTCACACTTTAACTAAACGATTATTGCACCCCGTGTTCTTCTGTTGCTATCATCAGATATTTATTTTAGATTAATGCTATTTATCATCGAATTTAAATAGATATTCGCCTGGTAGTTTTATAGTCCTCACCTCAACCATCTTACGAGAGTTATTAAGTACTTGTTTTTTGGCCCGTAACAAATGATTGTTTATTGTTCAAGCTCGCAGTGTCCGATCAGAAACGAGTAGCCCACCTTTGTTGGTGAAATAATGGAACAACTGTGAGAAAATACTATTTGTAAATTAGTTGTCATAATTCAAGCAACTCCTGGATGAGCACTCTGTGGATTACATATTTAGGAAGCATATCGCTCCCGAATGGGTTATAACCCATCTGTTATATGCCGCAAATATGCATGAATCAGTGCGGCGAATTTGCGCGCATGTCCGATGAGACTAAGATGAAACAACACCGGTACATATTCACTTGCTCTATTTTTTAATATACATTATTCAACCAGGAATCCACAAAGGGAAGAATGGTGTTGGGAGCCAAAATACAGCTACCAGGCATCCATCGTGTTTTACTAGAAAAGAACGAGTCACTATCTTGCGTTTCGAGATCATTCACTAGCGTACCATGCATTGTTTGAACGGGCGTACGGGATGTGACAATCCTTTTATCACGACCTCATATTCAGTAGTTAGTGCAAGCGGCCTTTAGTAAAGGATACAAGACAAAAGGATTTTGCATCCTGACGTAGCCTATGATTATCATGGTTACTGAGGAGCACCTGAACGTTGGAGTACCCAAATAAAAGCTATTTGTATTTCGATAATTTATCAGCTTGTGCGCAAATCAGACGTGACCAACGATTACTTGTTTTCCCTTTGCGTACGGGCGACTTGTCTGCGTTAAGTTTCAGCGAATTCGTAAATGTTCCTAACTTATCTCTCAACGTACGGAATGAATACGCTAGGTGTTCGCATCATTAAAATAGTTGACTGGACCATCAAGAGCGTTAGTGGTGCATAGTTCTACTATTATCCACATTCCGCCTCGCACCAGGAACACTCTACCTGCACTTTTAATGTAATATACGGTTGAAGGTTAGGCTGCTATTAACTTCTTTCTTTTTTGGCTGAAATCGCAACTTGTGTTCCATTCGAACCGGTTTGTTTTGTTTGGTTGGACGAAGTCGTAATTTGGCCCGTAGTTAGTCTCAGAGGTGAACTAAGGCAGCACGCAATGTACATTGGGACAAACTTGATTTCCAAGCAGAACCAGACACAGTCTGTTTTGTTATTGTACACTTACATTAAGGTTGTTTTCAGGCAAGCGCATTTCGCATGGAAAACCTTACAATATTTGGACCGTATAGCACCCGCTTTTACACGTTTGGTACACCAATCACATAACTATTCAGTTCGGGGAAAGATACGAATCAGGCTCTTTGCCATACTGTTACGCAGCGTTGTGATGACATAGGTTTGATGATAAACATTCATTCTATTGTTGTAGACCTTGTGGGGGGGGGGTTAAATGGTTCCCGTCAGTCTGGTGGGACGGTTAGACAACTCCTGCATGCGATCCTCTCACCTGCAGGTAGAATGCCTACATGTTCCAGTAAGGCGGATCACACGATCGTTTGGTAGCAGAGATCTGGTGGTCAGGTGTATTGATCACTCATGAAAGAGGACTTTCCTAGAACATAAACGGGTTCAGTACGTTGACGTAAATAAAGCTGCACAGTTGTGAACCGGACGATGTGAGAGCGTTTCAATTAGGTTGTTCCATCTAGTGATCCCTGAAAATAGATTCAGATATGGTACTATTAAATCCTATTCGGAACTTACAAGTATGTAGGTTAAATGAGTACTGTTACTAAGAAAATTGTTTCTAACGACATAATTTATCAGCCCAATGGTGTAAATGTGAATTCAGAGATGTGAGACCAAATGCGTTGGAGTGAATCGTAGGAAACAAGGACTGCACGCCACTGTTTACAACACGAAGTGCAAGTTGGTCACATAGAACAGCAAGCCGAAGGAATGCTTTGGATAGTAAAAACCCAGCTACTACAATATCAGGCAGCATTTTGAATTCGTGATGCGTTTGATTTTAATTCAAAAAGGTATTTTCTTGACATTAGAATAAACGACAAGCTGAGGTCAAGATTGACGGTAGAGAGTTGTCAGTAGATTTTCGAAGCACAACAGCAAAGTTAGCGAAAAATAATTGTGTAATGGTTTTACATCATACCAATTAAAACGCACCATTTATTCACCATAAGCTGTGTTGTAAATTACAGAGGATGTTTACACTTACTGAGCATTTAGATACACATGGATTGTCACAGTTTCGTTCTTAAGCTATACCGCAGTACCAATATGGACACATTATAACAAACTTCGTTTGCACATTATATTGAAAGGACTAGGTTAATTTACATACAGTTATGTGAAAAAGCCAATCTACATTATAAGTCAAAGTTGCCCAATTCACACACTTTAGGTTCTTATTCTTTCACATGAAACTGAAATAAGCCATTTGTTCAAGAAGTAATGTTGGCTGGACTCATTTCCAGATTCACAAGGTTCAGCTCATTTTCTCCTCTTCTATTGCTGCTTCATGGCTCAATATTCATCACACGAGTTATGCTGCATTTGGCGATTTGTCGTACTTGTACGCACAAATAGTTGTGCGCTTTTAGGTGTTTTCTAAGTGCATCCGATGCGATCCCTTATGTTCACCTCCTTTTAGTCAGTGTTGAGGCAAATACTATTTGTAGGCATCAAAGTTATCCTGTATTTCTCTGGTTCAGTGACATAATTTGTCGCCCATGGAATCTGCTGCAACGAAGACGACAGTGGGATGTTCGTTTTTTACTTCCTCCTACCAGACCATTTTAAACACCTACTGCGACCAACTAATCACATCAACAGCTGTCTAATTGTTCTGTCATGAGGCATGGTTATCAGTTCAAATTGAATGGGCGTAAACGAAGTAAAAATTGCAGTTTTATTTCAGCATAACATCGCAATTAAGGCACTTCCATGAGAAATAGGTATCTCCTTATAATGCTGGGAATATATATTATATTGTGACAAGTGTTTTGCGATTCCAGCAAATCCCTTGACCAACCTCGATCTCATTTGGTCTAAGGTGCACTATGTAAATACCCAAAAGATTCCTCGTTAAACACTATTATTCCTTGATATCTTTAAAAATCCGAATACCCAGATCCGTATGCATGTGGAGCAAAATTTCATGCGACTAAAAACCGAAAACAGCGAAATGCATCCTCTAACAGAAAAGCGCGTTAATCTTCAAGCTGTGCATTTACTGCTGTTGCGTGCTGCGTTGGCTATCCATACTGGCTTCAACCTCAAAGGCAGGAGGATAGCATACGACTATCCCTCCATTCTATGATAGGGGTTTGCGTTTTCTCCCGATAGGTTCGAACAGGTCTTCTATACTCTATTTATTACGCACGAAACAGCTGTTGTTACTTTCGCTAATATACTCCCGCGCGCCTAAAGATTTTGGGTAGAGCACATGTATTATCAACCTGTGACTTTTTTACGAAGACCTATACCAGGCTAAATTGCCTCCATAATCCATGCGAGCAGGCTGCACTACATATTTACGCAATTAAGCAAGCTTACATTGTGCTATGCTGTCATGTTCATTGTGATAAATTTTTCAAACATATAAGCATTTTCGGTTGTTCGCATAACCTCGGGGGACATACAACCTTTTTCTAGCTAGACCAGGCTGTAAAAGATGAACTACTTTGTCAGAGAATAAACATAAAATATGCTTGGTGTTAATAAACTCGTGCAGTGTGATCCTCTCTGCTGACTTTTGTCGATGAATTACGAACCAACGCAGAATGTGAAAGCAGTTGTAACTGCATACTATAGAGCTCAGAACCAAAAAAGGCTAATTTTACATGCACGTGTTAAAACAGATATAAAATCAATCCAATTTAAGCATGTTGTTACCTATTTTTGCCTAGCCGGTCAGTAGGCGCTTGCATCGAAAATTAGTCATTCAAAATGCAAGACAGTAACATACCCAACTCAACTACTCTGAAGCCATCAATACAGCAGTGTCGACATATAAGCTAAGCCAGCATAGACAAACGGTAAGCTTCTAGGCTTCCGCATGCATAGCTGTAAACTACGTTGGGTGTAGAACATGAACCCGACCAACTGTTTACCTACACCATAGTACGAGTCCAATTCCCCTGGCTCTAAGATGACAAGACCCTGAGATGTGCTACAAGACAATCGCGCGGTTCTACTCAAGTGGGCGGTAGTGCAGGCTTCGGTTCATGGACCTCAGTCATCCGTTCGCCTATGTGCGTAATGGGTCTGTGCACTAGCTTTGGACATTGGAGACTTGAAATCAATTGCTGAGACAAGAAGTGGTTTGTACTTCAGTGCTTGTTACATGGGGCACGGTAAAGGTGACACAACCCGGAGTCAAAACTACCTCAGAGGCCGTGTTGCGCATCTCCGCAACATGGAGAAACAGGGGTTAGAGCGTACGGTGTAAAGGGCGCGATCAAACTTGCTATGGATAAAGTCAAAACGGTTTCAAAAACGGATGTAGAGGAAATAAAGTGCGATAAGCGTTTAGCGTTCTTAATTGTTTTTTGGTGCACAATTCATATAGGTGGTGCTTCTACCAGGGCTGTCATGCATATACAACGTATTCTTCTTACAGCCCTGCATACACGCAAGCGCCGAACTTCCCGAAATATTTACGCATAAGTTATAAGTGCTAAGTTGCCTTATTTGCAGTTTTTACAGTTTGCCTCAAACAGCTAAGCTCCATGTCGAGTTTTGGATCCCCCTCCGGGTGTCTTGACTGCGACGCGCAATTTCCATTGTAGCTCAATTTGACTTTGAAGTTAGCCGCTGCCATTTCGATCAGTGGGAAAGTATCTCAAGAGGAGGCTTCCCTCTTGCTGTCACTCATCCTTGTACTCCGTGACGTGTTTCGTCCTCCTTTGAACTCATCAGAAAAGCATTGCATCAGCTTGGAGTAGAAGTTAGCGCATGGTGGTTGGTGGCTATGGGCATGATCACTAGGTCACTGAGCTCTGCGAGCAACGGTTCGTACGATAGTTAGAAGTAAGTTGTCGAGTATTTGAGTACCATGATGGTGTCATGCTAGGATGAAACGCGTCGTGGACTGTATGGATGGCAGACAAAAACACCGAAACCCTCAATCTCTTTTTATTTTCCAAATGTGTATATGGTTAACACGTGACTACATGCATCGTGTCTGGTTTTTCTAATTAGCCCTCTATCGGTCCAGCGATTTATCATTTAGTTGGCATATTTGCTATGCATTTTTAATAGCAAAGCAACATTTCTGTGGTCATCGAGTAAATGCTGTTATGGGCTTCATGTGTACGGTAGCCTATCCGGCGACCAAGCTAAGCTTAGTAGTAGGGTATATCGCGATTTTCCCAGGTCATGTTTAAGGCATACCAGAACAAATTGAAACAGGTATAAGTTGATAAAAAGCACAAATCAGCAAAAAGGACAAAATGTTTCATAGTGAGAGTTCATTGTGTTCATCCCAACAAACGGAAATTTAAACGCTTCTGTATGCAAACCACCCCACTTGCCCGCTAACTGCAAACTCTCCTGCACGATGTCAATCCGTCAGTGGAAACCCAGCTTGTGTGTCTGTGATTTGTCCTACAAGCATTAACGTCCCTTTTTATGATGACAGAATCGATAAATGTTAGTGGAAGATAAAAAGTAAGGAAAGTGAGAGCAACCGTCAGTCGCCAAGGCGTTATAAGCTCGTGAGTTAGCACGCGACTGATTTATGATACAGGCGTTAAGATGCTACCTGGTGAAAAGCTGCTTGATCTTACTAAAGCAGACGATATTGTCTTCTTCATTAACGAGGTTGGGGTGGCCCAATCAATCGTAAGTAATCATGCTAGAATGATCTCATCATTTGGCATATCGTTCGTTTGGTTGCCAGATTTACGGTGGTGCGTGGCTCGTGGTAGACAACACAAACCTGTAGCGGAAACTAAGTCTCTGTCTACCAAACTTGTTGCCGTTGGTCCGTCTCCCATTTCAGGCTACCGTTTTATTAACCCCCCTTGTGTTGACTCGGTCGATAAAGGAAATATCCCGCAAACGGCATCAGTGGCGTGTCTACTCACGTCACGCCGTCTAATTGTCTGTTTAAGGTGAGTATAAGGTTATGTTACCTGCGTAATGAAGGCAGATGGTGGTATTGGACAAATAAAACCACAAGGAAGCTGTCTTGCCGATGCCGCTTAATCCTTGCATGATAATTTACTGCTGATGATGGCAAGCTTTTGAAAAGTTGTCGGCACCTTGACCCTGAATGTTTGCTTAGAGCATTAAGGTTTTACGCTAGGTCCCCCTTCACTTTCTCCTACTATTCTTTGTTCCATAAGTCTCCAACGACGTATGGAGGGAAAGCACCAGTTTAATTACCTAACGTACTGATACTGCTGATGACGATGAGTTCAATGAGACAAAGCTGTAGGCTCGATTTGACAACAATGTCACCTTTTGCATTCTGACTGATGGATTCCTCCTGGACATGGAGGAATAGGGATTAAGGGTTAAACAAATCACCAGTCTCTGAAAGATAGATATATAGAAATATCAACCTGTGGGAATCATTTTTGTTGACGAACTTGGTCCGAAGCTGATACAATCCCGTCTATGTGGGCTAATAGGTTTCAAGCTTAGTATTAACCGAAACGGATAAGTCAAAGAGAGTGAACCACAGTTTGAAATAATTGTGCTAAACGATAAGCTGTTGGCGTAGAAATAAATATCCACATAGTAATTTTTGGGTAGTTCCCAGGAATTGCCGAATCCTGGGTAACAGGCCGATGATGTTGTATCCGCGCCTGGCGGTGTTGGTGCGGCCTATTTTAAGCAATCCTGTCGCCTTTTCCCATTTTCTGTTTACTTCAGCTCAATAAAGCCCTCGCAGAAGGGACCCTACTAACATCCGCTGACGACAGTTTTGGGTTTCCATAACCGAACGGACGAAACTTCACTCAACTTGCAAGAGCATCTGAACGACATCAATATATGATATAATGTTTAGAATCTGCCTCCCAATTCAACAATCATGAAATTCATTGTGCACTTCAAAAATGGACTAGGTAACATCACAATACCCCAAGCTGCTTACTGACAGCAGTGGATTGCAGTAACCCGGTGTGGTACTGAAATTTACATTATCTTGAACCGATCATGTATATGAACTTTAACCAAATGTTGTCGGCATTCTACTCTTCACGTTTAAAATCTTCCTCTGTCCCTCATTAGTTGCTCATTCGCTTTGACAGTGCCTATATTTTTCCTCATTGGAAGTACTACTCCAGTAATTTCCCTGTTCTTCTGGTTGGGAATTTAAGTTCATTATCCAGATGTTACGGAACTTATCCCGATTTACAATGAATAATGAGTTACAACGAGTAAAGAGGGATTACCTGATAACCCCTGTGGGGTGAACATGGATTATAAAATGATTGTTTAAAGTGGAAGGCAAAATGGAAAATTATGTTTAGAGATGACTCGCTGAGTTATTCATATGGGCATATGCTGGTCTATTTACTGCTACGTACTGGAGACGGCTGGTGAACACACTGTATTAATTCGTCTTATGGTAGAAATAGGCTAGGTTGAGTTGAGGTTAAGGCGAATAGAAGTTGGACCAATTGTTCTATAAAAAGCGTTAATGTGGGAGCGAAGGAAGTGCTTCCACGCTCTGGATATCCGAAGGGAGAAAACCTTCTGTCGGCAATCTTGTCGGCTGTTGTGAAATAATACCCCGAGGAAACATTAGAAGTAGAACTTGACGAACAAGCTTGTATTCACTGAATCATCATCAGACTAGTACAAACACAACTTTGCAGGTGCAAAATGAACACGTGAATTAAAGGCGTCAATAAATCAAGTATCTCATCAATAAGGCTATTTGATTAGCCTGACCTGTGTAGAGTCGGGTGAATGGTATGATATGTCTGCTTACTTGTGTTAGTCTTGTTCCAGGGTAGGCACAACTTCTGCACAAATTTCTTCTGTGTACACAGATCCGGGTTATGCAGCTGAATTGCATTTGCTTCTGCTGTCGACAGCAGACGACATCCTACAGCTCTCGTGTGGCGTGCCGACACATAGTAGATCGGTTAAAATGAATCTTTTGGGTTGTTTTGTGTTTGGCATCCACTATATGTGATAATACTGCGCTCGTCACATTCTTCCTCGCACCACTAAATAGCCAAGCGGGACAAGGCTCTCGAGCTCTTACAGACAGTCATCTGGTCGTTTTTCCAATATACATTGCTCGATACGAGGAAGAGTTATTGTACACACAGAAGGAAACTTCCGACCGCGGAATCCTGTCTTTGAGCTGCTGGCGGGTAATCAGTGATGAGGTGTAGCTTACAACTTAGTCCGCCGCAAAGTACCTTTCGGCAGCGGCTAGGGTAAGCCTTCGGGTGGTTCGCTACACTATCGTGTCGCCCCTAAACGGTAGCAATAAGTATATTAGGCGCTTCTCTGCGGAAGCAGATGTCAACTTCGATACTTGCGGCTCCATGTGCTTCTAGATGAATATTTATGTGTACCCATTATGTTTTTACACCCTTCGGATGAAACTTAGCTCCTCAGAAAACTTGTCTTCTGTGCATATTCGTCTCTCTGTCTCAGTGAGACAATGGACTAGATTACGCGTCTGGCTGATTGGAATAAACTATGAAAGTGGGTATATTGCCCATTCCAAGTTCCCTTTCTGTGTACTCTTTCCGTATTGTCGCATATGCTGCCCTACTAATCTGGACTGCTAGAAAGGCGAAGGAGTCCTCACTTTCTAGTACGAGAGTAAATGTCATGTTGTTATGCGCGGAGTTGAAGTGGTGCGTGGTTAGTTTCAGCGGGTTGCATCCCAGATTTTATGTGGCTGACTTGCAACAGATCATAACAGGCGTGATTGGGGTTAGCCATCATATTTTAGGCCCTAATATGTTCTGCTCGCAGGCGTCGGCATAGGAATTTTAGTCTGCATTGGTAGAAAAGGTGAAACAGTCATCTAACAATTTTCGTCGCCTTAAGTTGGGGAGCTTTGAGTGCAACAACATCGTGTTTATGCCAAGCTCGTAACATCCGATTCGTGTAATAAACTTAAGGCCTCACATAGGCATTCAGAATTTGTGGAAAGTGATGGCTCAAATTTCCCGAACGCTCTTCGTATGAGATCAGGGTTCTCGCTCTTCTGGATGCCATCTCGGTCTGTTTCGAGCGCCTAAGGTCGTCCTGCATGAGTACTCATTGGTCGCTTTCCTACGCAGTATATTGCAGCGGCCGCTCACCCAGTTAATACTCGTGCGTATAATGATAACGTATTGCCGGAACTTTGCATTGTACCAGCTTAAACTAAATTCGGTTTTCAAAGGACCCCGTTGAGTTTTGGTTGCGTTGCCGCGTGGTCGCCCACTGTATTGATCTCGTGCCAGATATTGACATCATTTGCAAATAGCAAGAAGTCTGACTCAAACATCCTAGTGAGATTTTTCATTAATTCCATGAAGAGAGGTTGTCCCAGCACC
This sequence comes from Dicrocoelium dendriticum, assembly GCA_944474145.2. Lineage (NCBI taxonomy): Eukaryota > Metazoa > Platyhelminthes > Trematoda > Plagiorchiida > Dicrocoeliidae > Dicrocoelium > Dicrocoelium dendriticum. Next base: position 57,360,999 of record OX104068.1, read on the forward strand.
AATCCTCGATGCAAAATCCACTGACCTTTAATTGTGTCAGAGATGGATCCGTAAACTCTCACATCCAGCTGACGTTGAATAAGAAAGTTGCCTATTCAACCTAACACATTGTCATCGATTACATAGCTTCCAAGTCTGTGAAGAATTTGGTGGTTCAGACGATCAAATGCTTTAGAGGACGCGAGGGGTAGGACTTCAACCCTTTGTCTTGAGCCGACTTACTTCGTCCAACTTGCTCGGACTAGTAACAATTTTTTGGTGCAAGAAAGAACCCGGCGGAATCTATGTGCAGTGACACTATGATGTTGTTCTAACTATCCCATGAAAACCACTGCGATTATGCCTTTCATAATTTAGAAAACCTGGGAGGAGATTGATTGGACGGAAGGTGGAAGGATCAGCACCATCCAAACTCCTAGATTAACTATTGATTGGCTTTACTTGGTCAAAACCTGCATTTCATCAAGACTGCGTGGGAAGAAACGGGCCAAACTTTTGGCAAAATTTGTCGCTACAGTTTTTATTGGCTACCGTATGGTTTCGCCCAAAGCGGAAGATGTGCACATGTATTGGCAGTAGACTTTCCTTCAGTTTACAGTGTTTATTAATATGTGGCTTAATCCTGTGAGCGGAGTGAGCTGCGCCGTGAAATGTTGAGGTGACGATTCCCTATGTGAAATGTGAGTTAAATGTTGTTGAAGTGCGTCCAGTCTTTTCGGTAATGAAGGTCAAACCATCTACTGCAATTAGAACTGGGAACCAACACCGCGCTCCGCTGAGCTTGTTTGATTTCCTGCAGAGCACGGTAAGTTTAGTGTTCAATTTCGTCGCTACGTTCTGTTCATTTTCGTGTTTTTCTTCTTGTACCAGTTTGCCACTGTGAGTTCGCTGAGTATATATATATGTATATATAGATATATATATATGGTGAGCGAAGCTGGTGGTGGCTAGATCCTGACTGATTATCTAACCATTGCTGTTACTGTTGCTCCATTGGCTTATGTTCTGCACGACTCCTCGTAGCGAGCGCTGAGTGGGAGTTGGGTGTCGCCCATATCTCTGCTAAGATCCAGGACACCAATCCGCATGAATCAATGAACTGACTATGTACTAGACCCGCTGCCTTTCGGGTGTACATTTAATCAAAGACTTTGGCTGAGGACACTAGTCGTTCTCCTGTCAGGTGTGGGCGCCCTGGCAGTATCCTAGTCCATCCTCTTCGGAGGTTATTAAGTGATCCATGGCCCTCTTCCCGTAAATCCTAACCATGAGAAACAACAGGTCTACAGGTTATAAGCTCACAGCTCGATTGGCGTATAACGCGAGCGCCACGCATCGCCTCTGACAGTGAGAGCGCACCTCCAAGTGTTCAATGGTTTGCTACTGCATGCCTCAAGCTAGGCAGCCGCTGGTCAAATTGATGCAAACCCGCCAAAGCCCACCTGCGTCTGGTCGTAGTCGCTTGTGTATACTACCACGGTCGCAAAACATATAGAAATCATTCCATTACCTCAAAGGCTGCATGTGACGATTGTCATGCTATCCTAATCCGTCTCTGCAATCACATTTCCGAGCTGGTCCTGCATGCAATGCCTTCTGGGTCAGGTTATTGAGCCAAAGGCTGCGGGCTGAGTCCCTCAAGCAAACCTCCAAATCACCCACTGCCTTGTGGATAAGGCTATTGAGCCAAAAGCTCCGGGCGGAGTCTCTCAAGCAAACCTCCAAGCGCAACGACCACCTCGCGTGCGATTGCCTACCAATGCAATCCTACGCCTGCGCACAAAGCACTCAGCATCGGATGCTGGAAGGTGCGCACACCACTGGACCGGAAATTCAGTGAGCGCCTCGAGCGACGCACTGTTCTTATCGCGATGGACGTGGCGCTTTAACACATCGACATTGCGGCGCTCAGTGAAATTCGGCTCGCTGAGCAAGGTAAGTTGCATGAAACATGTGCTGGCTACACATTCTACTGAGTGGGCAACGCCGCCTCAGCACCCCGTGATCATGGGGTCAGATTTCCAATATCCGATCGCCTCCATGGACAGCTGGTGGGTGAACTAACAGGCATCAGCGCGCGACTGATGATTGTTCGCCTTCGACCCGGGAGATGAAGTTTGCCACCTTTATAAGCACGTAAGGTCCGACCATGTGTTATCCTGATGACACGCGTGATCACATCTACACTCAGCTACCTTGCGTGATACGGGCTGTGAAGAGGAGCAACCGATTATTTCTGCTGGATGATTTCAACTCGCGCGTTGGGCGTGATGCATCGGTGTGGACATATGTCATCGGTTAGCATGGCATCGGTTCAGCGAATGCGAACGGTGACAGGCTGCTCTCACTGTGTGCCACTCACGCCCTGACGATCACGAACACTCGGCTTGCACTAAATGCGAGTGATATAGCAACTTGGACGCACCCACGGAGTAGTTACGCTTACCTGCTCGACTATGTCATCGTACGTCAGCGTGATATGTGTGAAGTGCGCATGACACGTGTACTGCGTGAAGCTGAATGTGGCACGGATCACAAATTGGTGCGCACCAAACTGTACATATATTTTCCCAAATCTATGTATTGCACTCCCGCCGTGAATCGGTGTAAATTTAACATTCTCTCCCTCGCTACTGTGGCGAGAAGTATTGAGCTGGAGAAGGCGATGGCTGCACGCATGTGTGATGTATAATGCATAGCCACAGTGGGCGACTTGTGTCACCACATTTGCGACCAGTTGACAGCTGCTGCCGAGGAGTCCATCGGGCGCGCAAACTGTAAACGGCCTGATTGGTTGGAAGAGAACGATGCGACGATTGGCGCAATGATATCGGGGAAGAATGTAGAATTTGCTGCACTTGTGGCAGACCCCAGTGACTTGGGAAAGAAGAGTCAGTTTGGTAAACTTCGAGGGTGACTGACGCGAGAGCTCCGTTTCATTACTACTGCATGGTGGACGGAGAAGGCAAAGCAGATGGTATGCTACGTCGGAAGTCGCAAACTCAAGTTACTCTTTAACTCCATGAAGGCGGTAAACGGACCGAGATTGGAGCCGCTGAGGACGCTGATCGATGGTAGTTCAGGCGCTACCTGCACACAGACTGCAGACATAATGCAGGTCTAACGGATGCACTTTGACTGTCTCTTGAACAACCATTCAGAGATCTACTGGGGTACACTGAATGACATCAAGCAGAGCGATGTGAAGAGGAGTCTGGCGGACACGCCAACACTGGATGAGACTCAGAGAGCACATGTTCAACTGCGAAACGGCAAGAGTGCTGGTGCCGACGGGATCCCGTCTGAAGTATTAAAATACGGTGGACCCGCGTTGGTAACTGCGCTGCACCAATTAATGCAAAGTGTATGGATTGAGGAGGAGGTGCTTCTTGAGCTGAAGGATGACCTTGTGTTACCACCGTACAAGGGCAAAGTGTGCAAGCCATGTTGTACGTATCATGGTGGCACCAACTTGATGAATTGTGTGGGCAAGATGATTGCACGAATTCTGCTCAACCACCTCGTCAGTCAGGTTGTGAAACCTAACTTAGCGGGAGAGCAGTATGGATTGCCGTCGGGTCGCAGCACTATCATTTTGCTGTTTGCGGCTCGTCATTTGCAGAAGTGCAGAGAACGACACCAGCCATTGTACTCGCTTTTTGTTGATTTCACCAAAGCATTTGACGCGGTGAACCGCGAGGCATTGTTGCTGGTGTTGGGTAAGTTAGGTTGTCCTTGTAAGTCTGTAAGTTTAATTGGATGTTTTCACGGTTGTTTGCTAGAGAGGGTGCAACTGAGTGGAGAAACCTCGGATGAATTTGCAGTTGGCCCTGGTATGAAGCAAGGCTGTATCTTTGCTCATGCCCTGTTTAATATATATCTTCATGCAATGATGTCTTGTGCTTTTGATGCGGCTTGTGCTTACGACGTTCGTGTGGAGCACCGTATTGATAGTGGGTTGCTGAATATCCGTCGTTTCGGTGCGAGAACTCTAGTCTGTGTGACAACTATCCGTATGTTGCTGTTTGCTGACGATTGTGGGTTGTTTGCACACAGCGCGGATGAGTTGTAGCACATGACTAGTGCTCTGGCTTCGACATCGGTCAAATTCGGGCTCACCATCATCACAAGCAAAACTGTCTGTCTTTTAAAGCTTGCACTGGAGGTGCAATCTTCAATGTTGCGCGAAGCAGCATTGGTGCTGAATTATTGGAAATCATCTCTTGCTTCTGCTACTTTGGGAGTGTGATGTCGACTGAGCAGCAGCTACACAGTGAGTTGCGTATCCGTTTGTCGAAGGCAACTGCGGCATTCGGGAATCTAGCATACCGAGTGTGGAACAACCATAAGCTTACTATTGGCACGAAGCTGATGGTGTACAAATCCATGGTACCCTCCTTTTTTCGATGCGGTATTGAAACTTGGGCAATGTACCGCCAGGATGTGCGATATCTCGAGCGGTTCCGTCAGCAGTCTTTGCGACGGATGTTGCGCATCAGTTGGGGCGGCAGAGTTGCTGACATTTAAGCGTTGCGACAAAGTGGGATGTATGCAGTGGACTGCATACTTTTGCTGATACATCTGAGGTGGCCCGGTCATGTGAGCTGTATGGATTCGACGCGCATACCGAAACAACTCTTATATGGTCAACTGAGTATTGGGAAGCGGCATGTGAGGAAACTAAAGTTATGTTACCAGGACATTATCAAAATAAGCCTCTCACGTTCTAATCTTGATTGCAGATCATGGAAATCTAAGACGGTCGATCGACGTGTATGGCGCGATCTGATCACAAAGGCATTTGCCGAGGTGCGGGAGAATGACCTCGTAGATGCAGAGAAGAATCGGCAAATCCGGAAGTGGCAAGCTCCATAGGGTTTTACTCCATCGATATCGAGCGCATGTTGCTGTATCACATGCGGTCTCAACTGCCTGAGTCAGGCAGGCCTAGTCAGCCATGAGCTAGGCCACTCGGGACCACTACCGAAGCGATGACAGGTCTTACAGAGAACATAAGCAGAACCGGCGCAGCGTTTGTAGGTACGCTGCATTCAATTTACTAACCGCGTGCTTGCACGCTAAGTCTATTTATTTCAGGTGAGAGGTTTTCAATTTTGTCCTAATGCTTTTCATTCTCATATTAATGTCTACCAATACCCAATAAACTTGCACACGTCGCTTAAGTTAATTGTAGCTAATTTCTCTAACATTTTCGTGTTTGTGGCATTTCCGTGAAATATACTTTCTGACTTGGTGAACTTATCTCAGTTTCGTTTGTAAACAACTTTTTTCATATACTCATTACGATTTATGTCACCGTTTCCTTGTGCATTACTCGATTGCTTTTATTTATTATCTTTCTCTCAAGTGATTGACTGTTCCTTGATATCCCCGGTGTGGTTGCGCTTGATGTGCATGTTGACAAGGTGCCTATCTGTCTGTTACCCACTACCTCGTCCATACTGGCACTAGGAGACAGTTGGTCGTTGTTGGAGGGAATGGGGTGCACGGTCCTTGTGACCGTGTTAAGATCAAAGAGTGGTTTCATGGACTCAGTCTGTAGCCGACTACGGTCCAGCCACCGCTTTGTATGCAGTTGATTCCCAAATACAGCATGCTTGTGTTTGCCTGTGAAGGAGTATGGGCCGGCTCCGTTGATGAAATGTGGCTCCCATCCACATGCTTCCTGGTCTTATTCCTTCGGGTTTACACTGGATATGGGTGTGTGTGGATGAAGCTGTGGACTTATGTAGGCGCAGGCGTCCTGTGGCTGGCCACAGTGACAGGCAAATCCGAAACCGGATGCTGCCAAACGTGTATATATATATATTATTTTACTGAATAAATCATTTGTTTCACGTTGTTGATCAGAGGGTCTATGACATATGGCTTCTCGCCCGTTCTGATTCCCGTGAGAGTGATGGCGTCCTTGTATACCAGTATATCGGCGAGTACTTTTTGCAACTCAGCTTTGGATTATTAACATAGCGAACCTAGGATTTCGATTGCGTGCAGACTGAAGTCCATTAACAAAAGGAATTGAATGTATGACCGTGCTAGGATTGACTTCATAACAGGCGACTTGCGATGATCCATTTTCAGACAGAACTTTGGTTGGCGGTTTATAATTGCAAGTAGGCACACATCAACACTTTTCCGACGTAGGCAGCAACAGATAATGTGCACAATACTTGCGTATCTAGATCGACGATGATGTGGATATGCAGATCAGATGGGGGTAACACAATTGCACTTAGCCTTCACTGCTGGATTGATCCTTTCGTAAGATAGTCAAAAACGGCAAGGCTATGTTAGCGTCAGTGCCGTCAGTATTCAGCCATCTTTCACTTATCGTGACGATATACCAAGGAGGGTAAGTGGTATAGGTACCTACCTCGAGTAACTTACTGAGAAGACCTTGAGGTTTGTTATACAGCAGGTGAGGACCGCAGATGTTAACCGTGTACTTGTAGATATGGTTTCTTGGTGGGAGGCTAAGTCTACCGGCTGTGTGTGTGTCGGCTGTTGGTCGTTAATTTACTAAACTGTGATTACTGGTCCCGAGGTAATTCTAGCTTGGTACCTATAGTTCTCAAGGTTTGTAGGTTTCTGCAACCCTAGCTATCATTTTGCGATATACTGTCTTGACTGCATCCCGGTACTGAGTGGCACCTCGAACGTAGTCGCGCAGCATGTATGCATGTTCAGCGTTATCTCGTCAGCTTGTGGATGGGTCTCTAATAATTTTATGGCATGTGTTTGGTACTCTTAGCCACGTGTCCATCACCGTTCCTGATATGGGTTTTGTTTTTATTATTGATTTTATCGCTCGTGGACCATTTCTTTTACTTTTGAACGGTGATGTCAAACTTGATATATAATTAACGATTGTATTATGTTATGTGAGTACTTCAAGAATGAAGCGTCATTCATCCCAGTGAAGCGCTTCAGCTTCTAGCTCGCTCAGAGTCGGATGTTTGGGGACAACGTGGGCAAGGAGCGATTTTACTTCTTTTTCGTTGCGGTAGTCATCCGAGTTTACTTTTCGTTCCTAAGGTTCTCGCCGTTAAAATGTTGAGAAAATGCAAACAGTACATATGGTGATACCGAAACTATTGTTTGATGAGAGAACCGCCTCCGCATTATTGCCTGACTGTAGTCTTAACTAAAGTAACTGCGGTGCACCGTAGTGTACGGAGTTCGGTTGACGGGCAAGCCGCATCATATATGAACAATGAACAATTATGTATCACAGGTAACAAAGCGATTACTTCACAACTCCCGTAGGATGGTTGAAGTGAAAGTAAACATAAGTGTAAATCGTCCATTTAAGCGTCTATTGAATTCAAGTGCCCCTTATTCATATAACGTTGTAGAATGTGTACTGAATTGTTACTGTAGAGTAATATGGGAAGTAATATGGAGAAGGCATGTCTTAAGAACAGGAGAAACGACAACACACGTACGCCGCTTTTTTGGACTGAGGTAAATTGATGAATGCAGTTGTAATATATCCGAAAACATGTTCCACAACAGCAGTGTGTATATAGTGAAACACAAAAACTGAGAAAGAGCACCGTTTTTTCGCGTTTGACGTGGACATCTCTGATTATATAGCGTAATGTAGGTGGATAAACGAATCATCCAGACGTCTTTTGAATACCGTTAGCGTGGGGGAAGAAACAGCGTATATGGGAAGAGCGTTCCAGTGTTCGCATACACGAAGGGAAAAGAAATTCCGGCGGCATTCCAACCGGCTGTATTGCGTGGCCAGCTTTGGCTGGTGTCCTCTGAGTGTTGTATTGCTATACAGCTTTAGCAGGTGACGACAAGAATGGTTTGGATTCCTCAGGATCATATAACTCATTATCAAGTCGTCACGCAGGCGTCGATATTGTCCATTGTAGACCCCGAGGGTTTTCAGTCTCAATCGGTAAAGAAGGTGAAACAGGCCCTTTACGTACTTGGTCGCCCTTCGTTGTGGCAGTTCAAGAGCGGTGAGATCTTGCTTTTGTCGTGGCTGCCAGGCGTGAATGGCGTACTCAGAATGTGGCCGAATGTAGGCGTTGCGCCTCTGAGAAAAGATGGAAGGATCGAAGCGCCCGAATGCTCCCCGCAAAAGACCAAGGATTTGGTTAGCTTTTTTGGAGGCTTTCTCGGCCTGACGGGATACAGACCAGATCTTCCTGCACTATGACTCCTAGATCGCGTTCCGTTGTAGTGCGCTGCAATATTTGATCCCCCAGTCTGTATTCGCAAGTGGATTTATGGCGTATGCTCAGCACCTTGCACTTTGTATCGTTGAACAAGCAGGTTCTGAGTCGACCATTCGTAGACCCTGTCCAGACCATCCTGAAGTGCTGCATTGTCATACAAGTTGTCTTAGCTTGGACATCTATTAGTTGACACAGGGAGTTGTACTGTTTCCTGTCCACCAGTAATTTAGCTTCAATGGAGTTCGCCCCAGATTCAGGCACGTTTGAGAATATAACAGTCAGGCAATTATGAGAATGCCCCATGTTATCCTTTGTACAAGGACTTGTAGCTGCTTTCTTTGATTGTACAACTGAGTGCGTCTTGAGTTAATGGTAATATTGACAGCCGTAACTGAAGCTACATGGGCAACAGGCATTACTTTGGGAGGTGATTCTATCAAGTGGGTAACAAACTTCATGCATTTGTTGTCGGTCCTATAAAATTATTTCATATGGCATGTGACTCTGAAAAAGAATGTGTGGCAAACGCTTTTTGGGCAGCCATTGGTGTCGATCATGTTCTGAGCCTTGCACATATTTTAATTTCCTTCAGCAATTACTGTTAAAACGCTATCTGAAAACAAACAACATCCTTTAAGCGACATGTCAACGTGGAGCTTCAGCGACTAAATAGCGATGGAACCTGATAAATAAAGGCTTAATTTGTCCAGCGCCTCAATAAGTCCATTCCAAATTGAAGCTATATCATTAGGGTTCAATTTTTCAGTGCCACAATAGAAATGTGACAGAATAACAATTGTGGCACAGTCCGAAATCTTGTGTGAATAAATATCTAGCTTGACCTCAGCTACCGATGATGCATACGGCTAATTTAAAGCTAAGGCGGTTGATTTAAGATACCAAGTGGTGTTGCTGAAACCGAAAAATATAGAATACTGACAAAGATTCGTTAGGAATCTCTGATGAACTTATGACCACATGGAAACGTATTAGTAAAGAGTCCTGAGAAGCGAACAGAAATAGCCGTAATGGAAAAGCAAGACTATGTTCAAAAAATTCAATTGATTTTTAGTGACACTAGCCGTTTCATTCCTGAATTAAAAGGTCGTGACAGAGAAAAGTAATTTGAAATATATCATAGTTAAGAAAATGAAAAAGCTTTGCAAGTTCGATTGCCTGAAATAAAAACGATGATACAGCTTCTCCCACGTGGATCGCGAATTCCACATATGTACGGTTAACAAAAGACAAATAAAGAAAATATCACCTGCGTCCGATCGTCTCAATGATAAAGGCGCCGCATCAGAAACTGTCATGACGACTACCGCAGCATATAGAGACTATCAGACTTGAGCTAGCCGGACGAACTAACAAAAATACATTCAAATTCGACAACAAAATTATAGGCTTAAACAGCAAAATGAAAAAAAACACTTGGTTTCTTCTGATCTTTCACCGCAAGAGACTTCAAGTATTCTCATCGTCCACGCTGACAAATTTGGATTTCTGTCACAGCACCTTAAGTGCCTACTGTGATTCTGCACAAAGGGCATACAGTTAAAATTCAATGGAACCATCTATCGTCAGATTAATGGTGCGGCCATGGGCAGCCTACATGTTCCAGTCCTGGCTGAGAATTTCACAGAACAATTGAGAAAGAACACTATACTACATGACAGAATACAAAACGTGCATTTGTAATATAGACACATCGAAGAACTTTTCTTGTGGTTTATGCCGCTCGGCAGGCAGCGCATCTACTTAATGTTCTAAACGCATGTCACTCTAATAACAACTTCACAGTGGAAATTGCAACTGAAATGTATAACAGATTCTATCATTTATATGTAAAGCTGGAGAGGAATCTAGACAGCATACCCACTCGATCCGTGTACCGCGGCCCAAATTGCGCAGAACGGTATTTAAACATTAACTTTTTTGTCCTATAGACTATAATCGTGCATTGGTTCCCACAGACTTCGTGATAGCTCGTAAAATTTGCTCTGAAGTTGATATTGGTAGTGAGCTGGAGCACGTATAATCCACATTGCGTGCGAAAGGGTACCCCGAGAGATTTGTAGCACGAAACAGAAAAAGAGAAAGCAAAATTTAAGACGCAGACTGGCGTCCCTACGGAAAATGTGTTTATTACGTAACCGTTTAAAGGAGACAAAATGACAGCGATTCCGACATCGTCTCCCCAGAGGAAAAAGAAAGATTATTATGCGACGGAACTGGTGCAATTGCACCAAGTAAGAATTATGCTATGTACTTCCAATCTGAACAAGCCAAACCCTCTAATTACCGCCTCATATGCTTACCTCGTTCATTGTACTTATGGTAGCAAGTACCTATGCCGAACTGAATAGTGTGGACTAAGATTTCTGAGCACATTCCACGTATTATGGTCACGAATGTTCACAAGCTAAATGCATTCTCCATGTCGCAGCAAATCTTACACAACTTCGTATGCCGAAATCCCCGCTAATTGTTCAATGCATTTAGCCAACAGAGCAACGCTTGCGTACTTTAGTTCGCGTAGGCCTCGGCGAACCGGTAGCTAAAACCGTGTGTGCAAAGAGATTGAATTTATGACCAGCCATGCAACGTCTTGCTAAAGTTCATTGGTTCTTTAAACTTCAAGTGAATGAACATGTTGTTTCATTTTAAAACCAACCCCATATTTCCATGGATTGTATGTCAACTGCTGAATAAATCACCCGAAATGAATGAATTTTGCTAACCTTTTTAATGATTGTTCATTATTACAATCCTAAAATAACTCTGGGTTATTAATCTAATTTTTGACCTCGATACACTTTTCTGTATAGAAGCTTGCTATTCAACATCGAATTCGAAGGATTGACTTATCTGTTTCCAGTGGGTCATCTTTTGCGCCTGCTGTTTTCTACAAACTTTGTCGGCGTGTCGCACGTCTGTGACAAAACTGAAATATATCTGACGATTGGAATATCCGTACACACATTGCAGAACCTGAAGGAATCATTCGGATAATTAAGTTTCTTTATCTCGCTTAGACTAAGGATGGTAATTCTGGGATGAAAACGTTAGAGGCTGTGCATTCTATTGCAAATCGGACAAGGTTGATTTTGCCTACTGGCCACAATTTACATTCACTTTAAAAGTTTCAGACCTAGGATTCCTTGAGCAAGCAGTGCGCGCAATTGTGATTGTCCATTCTGTGCATGTCGTTCGTTAAAAGTTTGCACTATACCAATGCCCGGCTATGTTCGCGAATAGTTCAATGAAATTCCTTTGATCATGAAGTGAAATCGTTTGTTTGTTGTTAGCGCTGGCATCCCCCGTGATCTCGCGCCTTCGTGTCATGGCCTCATTCTTCGGTCGACGTCAGTGAATTAGACATGGGAAGTGGGTGTTGAGAAAAATGTAAGCACGTATTGCCAAACGTTTTCACCCGCGCCATGACGTTTAGGATGTAAGCTGTGTCAATTTCCCAGTCAACGATTATGAGGTAACTAGCCGCTGGCTATTCGTTGCCACGTGGTAACAGTCGCGTAGGGGACAAAATTCAGTTATAAATAGCTAGATAAATACATGCTTTATTCCCGACAGTGTGGGACGCGACTACAATGGCACGCTTATATTTCACATACGTTATCTTCCAACGTAGGTTTATAGTGAATGCACTCCAACATGCTCTGGCTAATGGAAGTAGTTGAGCATGCCGTCGAAACGTGCTGAGGAAAGGGTGCCTCATACTCATGCAAGAGCATCTACAGGTCTGCTTTAACCACAGAGCAATCATGCTGGTTTTACCTTGTTTCCGCTCACATTGGCGAATATAAGCATCTTCAAAAGTGGAATGCGGTTACGACTTTCCAAAAGACACTGTTGTGCCATCATGGTAAATTTGAAGCAACTCATTTTAATGTCAACAACAGATTACAACAATGATAAGTTTGCCCATACTCGATTTCGACGTCATTGTCGAATACTGTTTGCATAGGCTGAGATAGCCGTAACATGGATATGATGTGGCGCACAGCAAGATATTTCTTGACAGACACTTAAAACCCTTGCTTCGGAGTAGCCATTGATAAATAAGTTTGCTTTCATTCTTATTTTCGTCATTGGCACCGAGCTCTCACTAGTTACATTACCTATGGAATATCTGCCCCTCTGCATTATAGACGAATTGACCACTGCGGTGTGAGCACTGTAACCTATGAATTTGCACGAAAATCACAGCTTTGATATCATTATTCGTGCCTGAATTGGTTGCGGTTCAAAGACAGTACAAAGCTCACTGTTGGGGAGTGTTGGGAAGTAGCCAATTATCTTTCTATAAACTGGCATTGATTTCATTCAAAAGCCATTTATTCGGACTTGGGTATGTTGGGCTCAGGAATAAGCAATATGAAATGGTTGCCAATGCGTATGCTTTGTGCAACCGTAACCAAAGTCATGAACGGATTTCCATTGAGAGATGCTTATTTCAGGTAGGGTAAGACGTTTGTCGTAAACGACACCAGCTTCAGGTGTTGTAAGATCGTGTGAACTAGATGGAGTATTCTCCCGTGGGTACCCATCTCTCTGAGCAATGGTATTTTTGTATTTCCTCTGTAAACAAGAATGCCGTGTCACGCTTCATGATGATGAAACCACAATGTACGTACACAATGTACGTAAAAATAGATAAATAAAATAAATAAATAAATAAATAAAATAAATAAATAAAATAAGAACTTACCTAGGACATGACATTTGGTAAATGAAAACCGTTGCCTAATTGTACTATTTTTATCCTAGCGGAGAAATCTGCAGAAAATTAATCGAGTTGTGATATAGAAACATCATTTCACATATCTACTGACAATGATATGCGCTCCATATATGGCAGTAATCATTTATCCACAGAACCTCTGGCATAGGTTCCATGTCTTAGTAGAAACCGAAAAATGAATTATGCATGTAAACTTATTCTCAATCAAAGCAGGTTATAAGTAGATGTCTTGCTTGTTTCGCACACCAAGAACGCTTCGTCTGAATTATTGTTTTTTATATGCTACATTTTTCAAAGCTACTAAGTAGTAAAACCCAAAAACACTCATTAAAGGAGAGGATGGAAAAGTGCGGCCTAAGCACATGTTTCAGTGGTTCGTGCAGGAAGCTTGAATTGCATGCGTGTTTCTTGCGCTGCAGATGTTGCTAAGGTTAATTAAAGCATACGGAGGTTTCTGTTAGTTAAAGTTCACTAGTGCATTCAATTATATGAGAAAAATTGCTGGGGCTAGTCGGAATGTTGCACAGTTTGGACATGTACTTACCTGTGGGGTAATTTTCTCCACAGATTGGTATATGTCACTAAGAATAAAGTCGATGTATTTTATAACTGGCAGGTTGCGATGGTATTAGATAGTCACATTACTGGTGGGATAGATAGTGGTTTTTGGCAATTCCAATGAGGAACTGGCTGTAAACGGGTGGTGGTATTTCAGACGTCGCAACCAAAAATGTACAGCCGGAGGTAATGAGCTCGTTCGTGTTATCTCAGGGTTCAGCATTAATCCATGACCAGCTTGAAAAAGTGCTTGTTGGGAGTTTTCTATAGGTACCTTGTCTTGCCTTCTTAACTGGCTGTGAATGATTATAAAATAATCCATGGTAGGCCCCATTATGTGCTTGAATATTTGAAGCCGGATTTCAGGTAAGAAGAACGTTCCGGTAATTCAGCCTGAAAGTTGTCTGTCTTTTGCGACTCAGATAGCATATGTTTAGATGAATTGCAAGATGTTTGAATATCTAATTCGCAAGACGTGACTGAATCGGACGTTCGCACAATGGTCCCGGCAAGAGCGTTGGAACCTTATGGGATTCAACTTCTGTACCCGAGGAAGTGGGATTTTCTAGCACAGATTTTTGTGGACAGATTTTCGCTCGATGCGTTCAGCACGGATGGGTCGTCAGGTAGGTTACCCTGGCGTAGTGGGAGAAATGAGTACACTAGTTTATTATCATCTAGAACCAAATGGGCCTCTACATCTTCCGGGATCAAACATAATGTTTATGTAGAGCAAGAAAATTATCGGCAAGGTGCAGGCGTCCCTGGAAGACACCACGGGTTTTTCGTTCCAACCCGGAGTAAATTTGTCCCGTTTAAACTCTTTGAGTCCGATCGTACAGATGTGAGTCAAACCAGCTTAGCGGAAATTTGTTAATACCGTATGATTTCAGCACGGGTAACAGTAGCTTGTGTGCCACGTGGTCGGATTGTCCAGGAGGACTATGCTTACCGTCATTCCTCTGTCAAGCATGGTTGTAATATGGTCAAATATCTTTAGTTGGCAAGTAACGTAGGACCGACTTAAAAGAAAGCCGTACTGCGGTGGGTTGATCAGTTCAATCGGGACAGAAAATGGACAACAATGTCCTGACTATTCTGTGCAGAACTTTATGAGAAGCAGAGGTACGATCTTTTGGACGCTAGCTTGAATTTTATTTTGCGTACCCCTTTGTTTTTCGGCATTATGATAGAGTGCTTCCAATGACGTGAGTAGAATCGGGTGTTACATGATAGAGTGAGGATATTTAGCTACAAGATAGCGATACTTTTTACCAACAAATATTATGACAGCTGGCGAGTACCATCTAGGCCGATATAGGCGTGGGATTTTTACAAATGTTAGGCGTACTTCAGATTTATGTCCGTCACTGCCATTTTACAGAACTGCTCGCTTTTTCCTCTTCTGAATGGGTCTTGTGACATGTGGCTTAGAATTGTAGTGGCTTATGGATGGAAACACTACGCAAGAGATACTTGTGATTTGCTACGTGCATTTGAGAAAAGCGCAGGGTTGCGGTGCCCATAGCCAGTGTGAACTGGACCCATGGCAGTACGGCATCCTATAAAGTGGTACAAGGCCAGAAAGAAACAAGAGTTAGTCAACAGATGCGGCTGAAACACTGCTTTAAAACCCGTGGTGGTTAGCACCAGTTCTTACCGGGAAATCGGAGTGGGGAACAAACGAGGAACATAGAAACCTAACACGGTTACAAATGATGGAGCTACTACAACACACTGTTGCAATCTCATGGGCGAAAGACACGGTCTCCCTTTTACAAGTTGTATACTGACTGTACAACAACTAGACGCTTGAGTCTGATTCAAAACTATTGTTGAAATGGCATGAAATTCTGCTAAGTAACTGTAAATGACATTGCATTCCCCGTTATAAGTAAATATAGATAGGATTGCGCTCAACTTAAACAAGTCCTGCCATCATTGTGGATTCTAAATCTAAAGCCCTTAGTTCATATAAATCCATTGCACAATATCCGTTCTAATAACGCAGTTTGGGGAACTGAGTTCAATATACCAACGCGTTTTGAAAAGGAAAGAGGTAGATGCATAAAGCACTGAATTTGAAAGGGCGTTTCTGGAGTAGCAAACGCAGATGGCGAAGTAAGATTGTGGAGTGCCTGACCGACTGTAATATTGGCTTAATTTTATGCTGTTTGCTCTTAAGAATGTGTTCTGTTTGAGCTTCAAACAGTATCGGCTTCCATGACTATGATTACTCAGCATTAGGTATACCATCATTCAGTATCCTAGTAGCGTTCACTGAACAATCCGAGTCTCTGCATTCCTTCTGATAAGGAAGGTGGTGCGAGCCCTTGACAATCTTTTTTGTTCGGCGTCTTTCGAATGCAGCGAGGTCGCTTTTTAATCAGGGTTGCCAAGGCTGGATAACGTATTGGACTGGATACGTACGTAGGTTCTCAGCACCCGGGAGAAGATGGATGGATCTAAAATGTCGAGTACCTTTCGCAAGTTGCAAACATAATTGTTGCCTTTTGCTAAATCAGCCTTGGACTGTCTAGGAAAAAAATGAACGGTTACAAGGCAATGAGACGTTTCTAATTATATAATTACCTACTCAGTTAGGCATACCATGGTTTGCTACAGGCCATGGAAGGTGCAACTTTCCAGTTGAAAGATCTCGAACACACACCAATGGCTGCTGATGCTTAAAAATCTGTTGTAATTATATCGCTTGTTATTTCTAAACCATTTCACCGATTTGCACACTTTAGATTGCAAAAGATATTGCTATTGGTTGATATCTTGTAGTTGGTTTTATCTACCGACCTCCGAGAGCAGCCCATCATACAACTTATCAGCTAATGTTTGCTATTAACACAGTTTCTGGTACCACCTGCAAATCCAAACTTATGCGCGATGATTTCAAGGCGCCACACGTTAACCGATTTCTGCCCGTACTTACGGTCTAAACAGGACTAGACGAAATGGTGTACTCTATCCACTTCAATGTCTGCATCACATATGTCAGAGGGTCCACCGGAAATGCAAGTACCCTATAGATTTAGTATCCACCATGATGATCTATTCCTTTTTTGAACTCATTGTTAGTTCACTACCGGGGCTGTGACACAACAACGTTGCATTTTGTATCATGCACACTGAATGAGGTAAGTCACTCCAGTACAAATTTTCAACCCACTCATAACATTCACCGTATTGACTGAAATGCATCTATGAAACTTAGGTGCACTATTAATTGGGAGCCATCTCTCAGAAAAAACAATCCGACTATGGCTGAAATTTTTATGAGACTAATCGACATTTGATCACTGTTCTGACTGCGTAAACACGATGAGTCACGTTAGCGTGTTGACGTCAATTTCACCCAATGACTTGGTGGCGATATCTCTAAGCCATTGCTGTCGCGTCGGCAGATGGTGAGTTTTACAATTTTGCATTTCCACAACGTTGTCGTTAACGGATCTACGTGCCTTAGACTATTGCTTGCAAGGCTGATTTTCTTAGATGCTGTGTGTGGTTTACTTGAATGGAAACGAGCATTGCTCCGTAGATTTTTCACTCACTGGTGAACTGGAATTCTTCCGAGCTTAATTGAACTCCGTTGAAATGCCATATCCATTGAGCTCATACTTTGATTTCAACAATTTTATTCGTGCAATTTTGCTCCGCAGTCCATGTTGGAACTCACAAATCTTCTAGACTGTAAGAACTACTGCACTGAACTCGAGATAACGGTATCTCGAATTAGCACTTCCACAGAAGGGAATAGGTATATATCCAGTAATTTGTTACAGATGCCTCCTAGAAACCGCAGAAAATTAATAAAGCACAGCTGGGCGATCGGCACACGCTCATCCATTCAAGGTCACGCTGCGCATGAAGTAGCGTTCATTTACCTACTTTGTCAACGCAGTTCTCTTAAAATACACTAATTCTTGTAAGACAATGGCATCTTAAGTACTGGCTCATGCAAGTCATCCCCTTCATAACGCTTCGTCTGAATATCTGTCAACATAATCTGCTAAACAGATGTGTAGGTAGATGCCTGCTCGCACGCAAGACTAAAGTCTATTCTTCATCTCTTACATTTCGTGTTTTCAGCTAGATACCATCCTAGACATAACCACTAAATTCACATTGTAATGGCATTATAACGTCTGACTAACAAAACCCACTCCAAACGGGAAGCAAGATCATCTTCGCGAAGAACGAGCAGTATTGAATAACTGAAAAGACTGAGCAACCGGGAGATAAAAAGATAACTAGATCAATAATCCAAACACATGAAAAGACAGTCATAAACGTTGAGCGGTCCACCTCTGAACGGCTGTCGTGCATGTGTGTGCAACACAGTCACGTGACGCGAGAGTCACGAATGTTAAACTATCCATCTGTGTGCGACTCTGAAGTGCGAGCCCGTCTAACACTTCTCTCTTTTTAAACGGAACTGAATAGGAAGCTACGTTTGTTTGGTATCCTTTACGTCTTGGGTTCACTTCGAGTCTCTGCACTGGCGCTCTGATTCGCGTAGAGTATCTTCCATATGTTCTTATGTTTTCTCTTTGGACGACAGGCTTTTCCGACGGGCAATTTGATATTTATCCAGCAAGATGTCCAGCGATAGTGAGGCTTCATGTTTTTGGGACGCCCTTTGCACTTTAAAACGGGGTCTAATAAGGTTTACATGTGTAGTCCATATGATGGAATCCACTTGTATTCTGCACAAAACAGTGAAACTCGGCCGGGAATCCAGGATGATCTTTCGTCACGAAACATCTTTACGTATACACAATCACCAGGCACCAAATGCCGGAGGCATGTTCCATGATGGCGACTAAAATTCAACTCCATTTGAACTTTGCGCTTTCCCTTGTGTATCGATGGCTTCAAAGCATCAAGGGCCATCCTGGCATGCCTATCGAGAAAGGCTTTGGATGTTTTGTGGTACTGCTACACCTGGCGTCGTGCGGTAAATATGGAAAAAATTGTCGATGATTTCCTGGATATTCCCCTCTCCTTCCATTTTAATTAATGCTCGCTTAAACGAATGGACAAAACTTTCAGACTGCCCGCTTTACTCTGGAAGGTAAGCTGGAGTGCGTGTGTTCGATGTCATGCGAATTGCAAAAATAGGCAAATTCTTTTAAAGTGAACTGGGAACGATTGTCCGAAACACTGGTTTCAGGAATATTGATTTCCGAATTCTGTAACAAAACAGCGGAAGTGGTTGCGTTTCTCATTCTAATAATTACGGGCTAGTTTCAGTGAGCATGGACAACTACCAGATAGTGGAAACCCTCCAAGGGTCCGGCAAAATCAATATAAATGAGAGACCATGGTCCGCTAGGAGCATACCAAGAAGGAAGCTCGCATTTGATAGGTTGTTTTGCTGTCATAGCGCAACAGTTACAGAAACGAACAACGTTTTCAATATCCTGATACATGAATGGTCAGTAGGCATAGCTGCGTGCTATGGATTTCATACGACTGGTTCCCCGGGTGACCTTCGTGGAACTGACTGAGATCCTTCTTATGTAGAATCCTAGGAAGCGCAACTAGGTAAACCACCATCAAGCAACAATCCATGGTGGTTAAGGCGAAGTTCCTTTTACGAAACTGCTCACCATAGCTGTCCAAGGGGTGTGCAGGACAAGCAGTGCTAAGCTACCCTATAAAACTTTGTAACAGGAGGTCTCTTGCGGTTTCTATTTTAACTCCGTCTGCTCTTACTGAAAGTTGACGTATAGATGTTTGCAATACTTATCTAACCTCGGGATCTGTAACTCTGGACACAACAATGTCTTAGTCCTGTGCCTTGGACGTGCAGTCGGCAATCAGGCTGTATATTGCGTCATTATGACCAAGCAAAAACGTACTTATAAAAAGTAAAATCGGAATCGTATGTAAGTATGGTGGTTGCCCAACGCCGAAAGCTTTCCCCCGTGTAAACGCTGATTCCTCTTTTGATTCCAAAGGTAGATAGTACATATTTATGGTCTACGTACAAAGTAATTTTGCATACGTGTACTATTTATAAAATTTTGTAACCGCGAAAACGAGAGTTATTCCTCCTTTCGATATTTGACTGTAGTTCTATTCTGCTACTATCAACGCGCGGGTAACATGATTCAAAGAATTATAATGTCCATTCGGGAAATGATGCAACAAGACTCCACTGATACCGTTCTGCAACGCATCAGCAACGACAATTATTATTAACCCTGGGTCGAAATGATTTAAACGAAGATCGGGCGACTATATTTGTTAAGGTCATTAAAGGCTTTCCGAAACTGCGATGACAAATGCCACAATCACTGGCTTTCCTAAAGTGCATTTAGTGGGGCCAGCAGTTCCTGCATCTGAGGGACGAAGTTGTGATAATAGTTACCAATACCCAAGAAAGATTGTAAAGTAGCCTTGTTCATGAAGTGGGAAAGTTAATTTGGTGGACTTTATTTCGGTTGGGTCTGGCCATAGACCGGAACTGCCGATGAACAAACCAAGGTGGGTGATCCTGTGCATCATCAGCTCGCACTTCTCTGGACGTACACGAAATACATTTGAACTATCCTGGAGAATACTTCCTTATCTGCAGTGCTAGAGCTCACAAGTATTACGTCCTCTTAATAAGTCATTTCACATTTCGATCCGGACAGCATAGCATCAATTATTTCTTAAAATCGCGCTAAAATACAATTCCTCCGAAAGGCAACCTCGTGTAACCATACAAGCCTCCAGGCGCATTAATATTGAGCCGTTCTTATGAGCACTGCTCGACCAGCACTTGCAAGTAAGCAACAGAAAAATCCCTTTTAGAAAAGATCTTTCTTCCATTCAGTTTTGCTAATAGATCTTAGATAACAGGGAAGAGATAAAGCTGCCTTTTCAGCGTGTCCTTTAACCCAGTAGAAAAATCAGTACAGATAGCAAACTGCCATTTGGCTAACTGATGACTAGCACAGGAGCCGCGCATGCTGAGTAGCTCGCAGAACTGATGAAGCCCATGGACTCCACTCGACTAATTTTTACATCTACAGACTCAACAGCAGAGTATGATACTGGTCTTTTCGGACAAAATACTGGGAATGCACCGGTACGCGGATATAACACAGCTTTTATCTTAGAATACATTCCAAGACTCTGAAAAGCAGTAGGGTATTTAGAGGCAAAATTTGATAAAGATTATACACTGTCTTTAAACCAAGTAATGAAAATCGATGAGACACAGTAAAAACTATATGTTTAGAATATAATTAGAGTACTTTCATACATTTGTGGACCTTCTTTCCTTAAAAACACCTACGTAAGCTGCTTCGCACAGCTCACGCCTATCAATTTTTAACAAATCTACGTAGCGCCGAAACCATGCTTGAAATTGGGGTCATCATGCGGCTGGTAATTCAATTCTGCCATACTGTGCACCAGCTTGTCTGCAGTAGAAATCGATGAATCCGTAGATGCTGACTGTAATAACCTTCAATGCTTCAGTTACGCGTTGATGTGACTCCTCAAACGGTGCTTGCCCTGGACAGCGTTTCTTGAAGAAATTCCTAAGGGACCTTCGTGGTACCCCGCCGCCGGTCTATTACGTCGTCTGACTGTAAGAGAAACCACTCCAACCAGGAAGCAAGCACATCACCACGCAGGACGAGCTATATCTAAAAACTGATAAACCTGAGCAACCGGGATGAAAAATATCCGTAGATCAATAAGCCAACCATGTGAAAAGACATAGTCTTGAATGGTGAGCGGTCCAGCTCTGAACGGCCGTGGTGCATGTGTGGCCAACACACTCACGTGACGGGATAGCCACGAATGTCAAACTATCTAGCTGTGTGCGACAGTATATGGCGAGCCCGTCAAAAAGATGGTATTCCTATTGGAAAGTCAACTTGAGGTACACGTTGTGTGAATGGATTGCAACGCGCAATCTCAAAATGGACCGTGATTCCCATTGAAGTGAACCGTGGCCATTCGATCACTAGGACCGTAGCTGATGAAGCAGCAGCAAATTGGGTATTGCCCGCCTGAAACCACTGCATTCCATGACGCGTTTCAAGGTTATTTCCTCTCATCAGATAGAGATAGCAGGCATAGAATCCGGGACCATTTAGATATTCGTTGTGACCGCTACCCCTAAGCCACCGGGTCACGACGGGCGAAGATTTTGTTCCTGTTTATTTTTAGCGGTATGAGTTTATGGGACTGTTTTGTAACTTGCTTATTGCTTGGTGCATAGCTGGTTTGTATGTTTTAGCTGACCATGCAGCTGCCAAAAGAGCGTAAAGTAATTTTTTGATTAGAGTTGAAATATTTGACTTTAACACAGGCTTTATAATGCAGATTAACAAAACATGCATTTTTGCTCGTGTGTTCCGAATCCCAGTAGCATGAATTTTTTTATCATCCATTGGGCCACTAAACTACTTCTCCTAAATTTAGCCTGAAATCTCCGTAAATTTTAGCAACCTTATCCAAATGTCCGTGCGTTCAGCGAATGTTACATCTCAACTGAACTGTGGTTGAGACAAAAGCAATAAAAAATATACGCAGCAGAAAATTTGTAAGCCAAGCGTTCACTGGAAAAGAGAAATAGACAAGAGATGAGTGTGCTTTTAACGTACCCACTGCTTTTAGAGCTGATGAAAAACGTATCGGCACTGAATAAGCGTATCTGGTACCGTATGTCTTGACTAACATTTATGCAGAGCTTTTGTTGTTGATTCCAGCATCAGTATTTTTGATGAACTTTCGTTCTCTTTATTATAAGATCCAAACACCACACTCAATTGGTTTGGTGAATAATCCTGATCTAATATTTATTACTGAATCTTGCTGCAATTATGACATTCTGACAATCATTTTACTATTTTCGGATATTAAAGGTTTATGAGAAATCTGCCTAGTCGTCGAGGTAGTGGCTTTGTAATGCAGCTGAATAAGTCGCTCACATCAGCACCGTTCGAGAACCCAGTGCTGAACGATGTCCAGGAATCACAATGGTTTACGATTTCAATGAATCAGCAGCAGTTGTTAATTGGATGTATATATAGTGCGCCTAGAACTTTTAACGCTTGCATTTGAATGCGCCGCTAACCTACCATGTATAAATAACATTATTGGAGGGGATTTCAATCTGTCTTCGATTTCATGGCCCATAACAATCGCTGCTTTTTAATGCCAAAATCTTGTCTCTTGTATACACATGAATGGCTGGCGGCAGCACGTATCCTAACCTACTAGAGGTGAACGTACTCTGGATCTTATTTGTTCAAAGAGCAAATCCGCAATCAGTTTAACGTTCTTGATGTACTTCCGGGGAGCGGTCATCGCGTGATAAAATGCCGACTAAGACTACGCATGACCGATGTACAGAAGGCAATGCATTATCGTCTATTCAGTTCTGTCAACTGGGACTTTCCAAGGACCTGGTTCGTTCGATGAATTGGGGTAAATTCTGTCTCTCTTCATATCTTCAGCCTGCGACGAATCCTTTATATAACACAATTGGCTTTTGCAACTATTCAGCAATACCACTAAATTGTGCTTACCAAACTAAGCATACATCCGATCGCAAAACGTTGAAGGAAGCATGACTGCTCCATAAGATTCGACAGAAATTCAAGTTAACTGTTGACTTTGCTCTACTATTACAGCAGTCAAAGCTCATCTAATAACAGAGGCATCAAAATGACAAAACACCCATTCTAGAAGAGTATAAAGCTCTGAAAGTCCATTGTAATACCGCTGAACTTGCCAAACTATTCCGTGCCCGTTGTTTGCGTTGCAGCAACAATTTCAAGTTTATCACCACACCTGAGGGAACATACTACGGCGTACCAGCTGACATCTGCGAAGATTTCAATGCTTATCTTACCAAAGCAATGCTCGATAATTCATCAGACACACCAGCACTTATCACGATGCGCAACAATGAAAAGCTATACACAGTGGAATGCACTACAGCGAAAATCACTGGACAAGTCTCTCGCTTATCCTCCTCAACGTGCGCAGGCTGTGATGGTATCCCCCTTGTTTAATAAAAGCGTTGGTAGTGACTTCTTTCTCCTTCTGCTCAACATTCATACACTCACTTTTAACAACGGAGCATACCCTAAACAATCGAAAAGATCTGTTCTTATCCTGAGACACCAAAACGGCGCTGCCCACGAGGTTAAAACTTTCGTCCCAACATTCACACACCCATCGTATTTAGAACAATGGAGAGTGTGGTGAAAGACGAACTATTTATATTCTTGAACAATGCTAACATCATCAGCAACTTGCAACACGGCTTCATGCAAGGTCGATCCTGCGCAACATGCCAGACTGACGCTTTAAACCACACAACGGCTGTCATCGTAATCCTATTCCTGGATATGCAAGCAGCCTTTGCTAGGGTGCCTCGCAAATGGTTACTAAACAAACTAAAGTCTATAGGCGTGGGAGGACCGATGTTTTCTTGGCTGTTTCATATTTATGGCTAGACAGCAGGTGGTGCGAATATGCGACCATTTCTCTAAACAGAAATCAATCACTAGTGTAATGATTCAAGGGAGTGTTCTTGGTCCGCTTCTTTTTCTAATGTATATTAACGATATATTCCAGGAATAAGAAATGATGTTACATTTATCTTTGCAGAAGGCATTAAAGTTGTCTACGGACAACCATGTGCAAATACTCAGGAAGCCGCATGTCTCATTTAGGATGGCCTATCTTCCCTTAACTCCCGGTGCCAACTGTGGTAGATATCATTTGACGTGGATAAGTGTAATATTTTGTCGTACAATTGCCAAGCACCGTCAAACAGTGTATTACTACAAGGCGCAAGTATCTCGCAATGCAAAGCAGTTCGCGACTTGGGCGTGCGATATTCAGTTACGTGTAACTTTTCTGAACACAGTGACTTTCAAGTTTCGAATGCCATGAAGAGCATCGGTTACATCTGCCATCAATTTGACCTCACGGAATGTCACATATCGCTTTACGAATCATATGCATTACTGTGTATGGAATACCGTTCAGTCGATGAATCTAATCGGCGGAAATCTGAGCGGCATGCTATTGAGAGTGTCTAGAGACGCTTCACGAAAAATCTTTGTGGATATACCTGAAAGTTTACAGACAGATAGTAATGTGATAAACTTTGATTTGATCCAGTTTGGTTTCGATTAATGATGCTGAAGCTATATTTTCTTTATAGAATTATAAACTGTCAAATTCGCGGTCATGATAACTGTGCGTACATATCATTAAACAGCAGATAGTTAATACGTAAGAAAGTGGTAAATGTCATGATTCCAACATTTATTACAAAAATCAGAGAATTTCTCTTTCTAACCCAATACTCAAAGATTTGAAACAAACTTCCAAGTGTTATTAGAACACGCTATACACTGCAATTTCAAGCTTGCGATTAGTAAGCATTTAACCGTCCGAAAATTGATTGATATGTTCGGGACATCACAGTCCCTAGATAACGCATTCGAAAACGGTATCGATTGTGCGTGATTGAATTTTCGAAACATATATACATACCATTTCGGTCAACTGCCCCGTTCATTTTTAATTTTTTCTCGGCCCAAACTTCTGTCGCGTGATTGTGAAGTATCCTGGTCCAATGGCAGGAATGCTTCTGATTACTATGTGTTTCCTACTTTGAAGTTGCGCTCATGTTTATTACTGAAAACGTATTAATAAAATCTCGTGGAAAGATTGTGCCATTATTTAATCTGTTCCTTTTAAGGAACAGCTTCTCGCATCGTGGAGGATTATAAAATGTATTTAAGTATTAAGCACATAACTAACTCATCTTTTCCTTCCGGTTCCGGTGGAGCTCAGTTAGTTTGACAGTGATTGTTTTCAAGTATGTTAACGATAGGTTTTCCTCGCCCTTAAAGTCAGGAGAGTAAATGAAGGAATGAAAGAATTCAAATGTCACACAACGATATAAATTTTTTATTAAAAGAGACAAACTCATTATTTTGATCACACGAAAGAGAGCTTTAAGAGGGTAACATGTATACATCCTCTAATCACATAGTTTTCCCTTTGCTTTGAATACATACCTTCTCAAATGGCTGCTCATAAGCGACCTGCTAAATTGACTTAAATGATGAAAACATTGGAGCAAATGAATCTGAAGTAATGTGCATATCATCCTAGTTGACTAGCTAAAAGTGTTCAAAAGCAAACATAATTATAGTATCTTTGTTATTAAAAGTGAAATATAGGTATTTTCCCCCAGGTCGCTTTTCTGTACACCGTGCGCTGCAATGTGCCATCGGTCATTCTCTGGATGAGCACGTCAAGAAACGGCAGTGTGTCTTCTTGTTCCTTCTCCTGTGCTACAGAAAGGTTCGGGTGAATTGAGTTCAGGAGGGCAGCAAGACGATCAAAATGTTCACCATTAATGAAGACGAGAATATCATCTACATAACGCTTGTAAAGCTTGGCTTCACCTATGCAGGCAGCAACTTTCCTTTCAATCATACCTAGGAAGATGTCTTCCAGAACCGGTCCCAAAGTACTGCCCATAGCGACGCCGTCAATCTGTTTGTTTGCCGTCCCTTCAAACGCAAATCGCACATTCTCAGTACACACCAATATCAAGTCTCGCAGGAATTCCAAAGGAAGGCCCGCAGAGAGGTTCCTACTCAAAAGAAATTGGCATAGGTCGTCAACCATTTCACGTAGGGGCACATTCTTGAAGGGGACTCAGTGTTTCAAGTTTCTTAAATGAAGACTACCCGCTGACATTGTGAGGTCATTGGATTGATTGTTGTCGTTGCGCTGCAAGATCATGGTGGAACGCGTACGGGTTAAAGTTTATCAAGAATGTATCCAGTCAGGTCGATTTCCATCTCGGTTTGTTAAAACTCTGTCGAAAAACAAGCTGCAAGCTAACAGGGTGAATCTAGCCAGGATTGCTTCCGCACATATCGAGGCTTGCATTGAACGAGAACATAAGTTTTTGGAGACACAGAAACGATTCACAGTTGTTTTGAATGGCTTATCACTTGTCTGCTGTTTCAAATTTGAGGCATTTGCTGCTGAAACTCTCCAGCGTACTATGACCAAGACCCTGCGCGACCTTCAAGGTACCCTTGGGAGAGCGTCCAACATTCCTTTCCCTACTGAGGGCCAGAAGCATGCGTACAATCTGTCAACAGCTCGGTTCACGCGAGAAAAGTTGGAGGTTCTTTCGTTGGGATTGATGTACCAAATGTCGCCGAGGAATGTGGACAGGATCCACACACAGATTAATTTCGAATATCTGTACGATCTACTCAGCGACCTATCGCCGAAATCAACGGATGATGCATAATGGTTTCGGGCAAAATTAGTGGATATGGCGCACCAATACCAGAACGCGCTTATTATTCAGAGGTGTTGCTTGCAGTCGGAACACTATGTTGCAATCAAGGAGCTGCAGAAAATGAAGAATGTAATTTTCCTGCAACCGGATAAATGCACGGGTGTCGTAATAATGGACAAAGCTGATTACACCGCAACAATGGAGTCGATTCTCGGAGATAGACGCAAGTTTCGTATTGACAAGACGATGGACAACAATATCTTGGTGGAGAAACAATTTACTAGACATCTACAAATTCGTTTGCTTCATGGTTATATCTCCGTGTCACAAAATCGGCAGCTAAAACCGGCAGGGACGGAAACTCCAGGAATGAGGGGTGCGCCGAAGCTGCACAAGGCGGGAATTTCACTGCGCCCAATAATGTGTATGGATAACTCACCCTACCACAAAGTAGCCCGGTGGTTGGCCAAGCTCCTAGAACCTGTGCGTAAGCTCCTGAGCACGCATTCTTTGAAAGACTCCTTTGAATTGGTGAATATACTGGAACAAAAACACTTGACGCGGAGCTCATGTACTCAATAGACGTGGAATCACCGTTCACGAATGTGCCCCTACGTGAAATGGTTGACGACCTATGCCAATTTCTTTTGAGTAGGAACCTCTCTGCGGGCCTTCCTCTAGAGTTCCTGCGAGACTTGATATTGGTGTGTACTGAGAATGTGCGATTTGCGTTTGAAGGGACGGCAAACAAACAGATTGACGGCGTCGCTATGGGCAGTACTTTGGGACCGGTTCTGGAAGACATCTTCCTAGGTATGATTGAAAGGAAAGTTGCTGCCTGCATAGGTGAAGCCAAGCTTCACAAGCGTTATGTAGATGATATTCTCGTCTTCATTAATGGTGAACATTTTGATCGTCTTGCTGCCCTCCTGAACTCAATTCACCCTAACCTTTCTGTAGCACAGGAGAAGGAACAAGAAGACAGACTGCCGTTTCTTGACGTGCTCATCCAGAGAATGACCGATGGCACATTGCAGCGCACGGTGTACAGAAAAGCGACCTGGGGGGAAAATACCTAAATTTTTCCAGCTTCGCCCCACTTGAATACAAGCGCGGCCTTGTAAATTTCTCTTTTACAGGGCCAGTCGGATATGCAGTCAGGAATTACTCAAGGCTGAAAAAGTGAAATTGCTTACCATATTAGATCCGCTTCTTTCTTGTGTTGAATTTTATCCAAATGGACGCTGGTAGGCTGTGGACATAAATGGGTTCATGTCTACTCCCCACAATAGTATCAGTGGTGCAGCTCAAGAAAGCGATTTAGTTCCCATTCTTTTGTGACGGTAAAAACGTTTTGAACGCGCAAAGGCTTCAGGCAAACATTACTTAATTGCAAATAAACTAATAGTGGCGTATGCGCTTCACTCACCTAAATATGTGACTGAAGTGACTTACAGTAATTACCAGATTTGAGCCATAGAGAGGTGCGTTGCAAATTAGCAGATGCGGTTGTCTATATTGAAACTCAGTGAATTGACATCGATTCACTATAGAAAGTGAATTATTTCATATTTATAGGGATACCATTCAAACCTTTTCTTATCAGAGGTTGAGGACTTCTATATTCTGTTTCCCTCAATTGAACTTGTGACTAAACGAAATGCAAGTATTGGAGCATATGTATTATTCATTAAAGCAAATGGAACCCAAACCAATGGCTTATAAAATCTGTATTAACTTCATCATGACTGTTTAATCTTATCATTGGTCCCTCCCCTACTAGTTTTGTGTTCTTGACCCAAACTTACAGTTAAATCAACTCCACCACATGCACACATACTACTTTTGACCCAAGAAATATTTCGTGCTCCTCAGTACACCTGCAAATTCATACGTAAGGTGGACCCATATTAACTTGCATTATCACAGGTGCAACCTGAGTGTTGAGAAACCATAAGTATTTTGTGCAGTACCGCACCTCGTATAATCCAATATTGACACATTCGCACCCACAATATGGAGTAAATTAATGGATTATCCATCACAACGTTTTAAATCGCGAATGAACGTAACTATCCTGTTGGCCGATTGAATAGTTTCGCTTCTATGGACTGGTCCATCAATTCATCATCGCTTGTCTGCTGAACGAATTTCCCGAGTAGATATGCTGTGCAATTTGTGGTCTGTTTACTGCTAAAATCAGTATTTAATATGTTGCTATCATATCGTCTACAATGGCATCGCAGCTTTTTCCCTGTTTTAATTTTTGGCTCAACCCGAGTATTCTATGCTTTGTTCACATCCACTACAGATTTGATGGTTGTAAAATAGCCCAGTGCATTTGTTAGAATAATACTGCGTAGCGTACTTCAACTACTTTAATGCTCGGCTTGAAGGAAACGGAAACATCTCATGTGCCTTTATTAATGCATCTAAACCCATTTCACACATTTCCTGTAAGTTTACGTGCACTGAGCAAAAAATGTAGCCTATGTGATTACGTTGATACTCTTTGTTCGTTAACGTTCCACTGAAATGTGTGTGCCAGGAAACTTATAGTGTAGGCTGCAGTGTAATTTTTTATAATTGGAAAGCAAGCTCATGGCTTATAAATGCACTCGCAAAATCAGATGGATGTGATATGAAAAACTGCTTAGTTTTACATTTTTTGGTAACGCAAGTTTGACAAAACCGCTAATGAATTCTTAAAATAGCGAATGTGCAACTCATACTAAATTTACAATTGAATCATGAATATAGTTCTTTGAAAGGACCGGATTACCTAGGAAGTCCATTGAATGCAAGAGCTATAAGTCAGAAGGCGTAAACGTATTTCAAAAAACGAAATTGATTAATATGACTAGATAAAACAACTGCATATAGGAGAACAAAATCCACCGGTATCAGTGAAATCGCCTACTCCAAATACTGCAGAAAAGCTATGGTTTTAACTGTGAATTCCCTGAAAATGCCTGTGATATATGATGCCGATATGCGCTCACAAAAGCTGGTAGATGGTCGGTTCTTCTATCGTCCCGGTACTCAGTGTCCTTGCTTCGTTCTCAACATAGTTGACCTACACTTCCGTAAAACAACTTGTCACATACAATTTCTAATCTGGTGGATCAAGTTGCAGTTAGTAATGGAAATCCATGTGTACACACGCAAAGTCACAACAGATTCACTTTTCTCTCACACTAACCGCACATACTATGGCAGAGCAATTTCCTTGTATATTTTGTTGCACTTTGCTTAAGTAATCGCCCGTTTCACAGCTTAAACTTAGTTTATTTACGGTTTGTCTTTTACGGTAGAATTGTCTAGGGCATATGGTGGTAGCATAATACTACCTTATATTATTCCCCGCCAAAATTTTATATTTATATCGTCATGTCAATTTGCCAGACTTTTCAATTTGTCTCACTCTGTCTTCCAGATTTATGTTTGGCGCTTTCAATTTTCCTTTACTATGGCCGAAACTTAGTCATGTAGAAATTCACTTTACTGATCAAATAGCATTTCGTAGTGTATCATTTACGCAACTAATTATGGTAATCTCGACTGAAATTGCATAATAGTTTAACTGGTCATCCTCTCTGGAATGCATGGCAATTTCTCTTTCTTCGCATAAATTTTATTTTTTCCTGCGCTCAGTCCCTAGTGTGCGGAACTTGTTAGTCCGTCCCAGTTATTCCACCCATTACGACCAAAAACCAAAATTTTGCTAGCTTGTTACACTATTCCGTTACAACTTTGTTACTTTTTCCCGGCTTATTTCCAATTTATGAAGAATCGTGTTTATAAGGTAAGCAAAATATGAATTCTTTTCCATTTGTATTTCGTTAGTTGGTAACATTAATTTGTACTTCGATTCGTCCTGAGTTCTCACATTCGATGAATCTATCACTGCATTCAGCGACGCGAAAAACTACACTGAGATGATATGTGTGGCCTCCTTTTACTTTTATAAGTTCAGACCGAGTGGACCAATTAATCACTTGAAATGTAGGTGTTAGCTTTCTATTTCTCCATGACATTTGATCAAATCTAATTTGGTCCTTTAGAAATGTCTGTAACTCCAACGTCATGGCTATGCAGGCGTCTCATAAAAAAACGAATTGAGCCATTATTTCCACAAGTGTTATATTGATGTGTTATTTTATGTCAATTAATTTTAAGCATACATCACAAATATTAGTAGGATCGCTATGTTGTAACTTTCACAAACTTGCTGGTTACTGTAAATATGGACGTGTACAAGATCTCGTTAATGTGTTTCAGTTGAACCTCCGACTATCCGCTGATGATATCAAGGTTTGGCATGACATCAACATGGTAGACAATGCAGAGTGATCTTGACAGTGCTTATTCGTGGTCATCCGAAAAACTACTACAGTTAAATATGGCGAAATGCAAACTATAGTGGAAAAGGCGAGTAGTGTACCCCATAAATGCCGTTTTCCGGAGTAACAATTGCACAAGGCCACACAGGAAGTTGACATCGGTGCAATTGCACCGCTTGATTTTGTCTGCTCGAAACAGGCCGAGAAGTCATTTACAAAAGCTTATCAGCACTTCATTCTCACCTATCTTTCTGCAAATGCTGAACACCTATGCGTGGCCTTATATGGAGCGCGTGATGCAAGCATAGCATACCTGGCGCGAAAGTGATGTTTAAGCTCTGAAAACAAGGACAACAACTTCGTTAGGGAATTGCTGCAAGTTTCTTACCAATGTAGATTAAAAGCACTTGGCTTGTACAGAGGTGAATATCGGTGTCAGCGAGAAGACCTTATAATTGTTTGCCAAGTATTGGCGAACCCCATGTCCATGATCATGTTCATGAGCAGTTGAAATCCCGCCACAACACAAACTTGAGAGCCTACCAGCTCAAACTGGCTTGCACTACAGTCGACTTAATTGCAAACAAACATTGTTATTCCTTGTGGTGAACACACATGGAAAGATGTTTAAACTTTAACGCTTAACTTAACGTTTAAAAATTATTTTTCAATAAGTTTTATAGCCCACTTTATTTATAAAACAGAAATAAAGCTGACACATATATATATATATATGTACATGCAAGTCCGCTACATAATTAAGCTGCTAGAAAATCGTTAACAGGGTTCATGGGAAAGTTCGCCATTTTCCAGTCATCTTTAATGCATTGTTTATGGATTACTATATCCAGTCATCCGACGGGAGTTGCCAGCATCTAGCTATTTCACCCTTTTTAATCAATCTTCAATTTTTTACAAACAAGAGTCCTCCTTCACGCACCAAACCATGAACGATCCTTCCACAGAATAAAACCCAAAATTAGTGTTTCTAATGTGAACTCGAAGGGGCAAGTTTTATCTAAATGCAGACTGTATTCGCAGTTTGCAACGCGATAATCCAAACTGAGCATTAAGTAACCTGTCCTTCCCAACAGTCCGACATGTTAGTCACCAGATTTCGAGGCATTTTCAGATTGCTTGGAGCAACCCAATTCTTCCAGAACCAGTAAGCCCATGTCATGTTGTTCGGAATCTGGTTGCACTACATACGTTCCGAACCTGCAAGTGCAGGTAGTACCGTGTCGTATAAAAAATCACTTCCACAATTCCAAATGCGGTACATATTCCTTTGATCTTCCATGTACCGTGCCTAGTTCACTTTGAAGCGAATGCTGGTCGGCAATTATTTGAATATTGCGTCGACTTTTGAAGTCATCGGTAAACAGTATTACTTTTGAATCGACTGTCTGTACGAAGTCATTGGTAAATACTAAAAACAATTGTGGACCGAGAACTGAGCACATGAACTTCGAATTGTATGGAATCAGATCAAGCGTTTCATACTTGAACCACTTATTTCCGTTAAATGCAAAACGCTTTAATTCAGCATAGAGGTGGGTCACTGATCCCGCAATGTTGGAGGTTATAAATGATTATCCGATTATATATATCATCGAATAATTTAGAAACATCCATGTTATTCACCTCAACATCTCCTGCGTCAGCTGCTTCTGTTCAACTACTCCACGTGATTAGTAAAAATTATTCACGATCACTGTCGATGGAAGACGTGTTGAACAACGGTAATAATTTTACACTTCTCCAAAAAGCACAAAATCTCATCAGCAATGACAGATTCCATGACCTTGGACCAAACAGGGAGCGACGATACGAAGAGGTATTTTGAGGGCTCGGTTCCGCTTATGCATTTGTGAATCTGAGTTGTTTTTAGAAGGGTCCACTTAAGGGGAACCTATGTCTGGTATAACTATTTCAAGAGTTCTTTTCAGTTGCCTTGATGCAGCTCCCGTTGCATCTGGGCCAATGGTGTCAGCACCTGGAGAGCTGTTTTTGGGCAGATACGTCAAATTTTACGGTAACCCAAGTGTGAATGAGTCACGTCAACTGAGCGACAAAAGCTAGAAGAATTGCTTGATATTAAAACCCTCGGTAATGCGGAGGCAGTTTGCATCCGCAACTTGCTTTTTGCTTCTGTTGGACCATCAGACGGATGTAATCTCTGTCTCACCATTGGAACAGTACTAGATATTTCCCCACCGACTGCATTTAATACAGTCGGAGAACTATTATCTTTATTGACAAATTGAGCACCACTTAAACGATTTCAATCATAATCCAATGTTTCTTCAATATATTTATGGTGAACATACTCGTTGGTCATAAGTTGTTATGAGTGCCAGAAGTTGACTTCTGCAGGGTTAAAACATTTTTAAAACCAATGATCTTCAACGGTGTTCAGTGGGCGCATACTCAGCCGGGATGCTAGCGTATCTCGTTTCGCATTCAGAACGTTTGTGTTCGCCAGTTCGCGGTCAGAGCGACTTTACGGACGTCTACCGATACGCACCCAAATGTCGGCACAAAAAGAGCCTGACTAGAGTCCACGCTAGTTCTCCAAATCGAGGACCATTTTGGGCAAATATTGTCCAGCGGCAACTGATCGCAATGTGCTCGAGTTGCGTCCATGGCTTGTGCGAAGCTATTGGACACTAAGTCACTCTTATCCGTTTGATGTGTCAAAATTTAGTGCTCGAGTGAAACGGGCGTGCATTTTACACAGGTGTACCAACCTCTTACCGTTAACATTACGGGAGCATATGCCCCGTTGACCGCCCAGATGAGGCGCGTCAGGGTACAATTTTCGGACTTGGGCATTTAGATCACTAGCAAACACACCAGTATCCGTAGTTTTTTCTGTAACCAAGAAGGTCGTTAATTTGGTGATAAAAATCATTTTTCACCGGACCTTTGCCTCAGTTTGTGAGAGCTTAGGCCACAACGACAAATAGGCACAGTTTGTTCCAGTGCGAATTGGAGCCTGGAATGAACAACCAATCTGACGGCGCACATCCGGCTGTTGACTGAAATCCAATCAATCAGAGCAGCTTCAACCCGGGGAATAAAAGCAATGCATACCCAGCTTAACTTGCACTTGAAATTGCGTCATCTCCAGGCAGGCGCAGTGGGAATGTGTCGCCCGCGTCGCAAGTGCGTGGTCGCAGGTTAGGAACGGAGCTCGAATGTTGCAGGCGGGTTTCTGATAAACAGCTAATATCGATCGTTACGGTATCTAATGTTTGGGAAAATATTATTTGTTGTCTAATCTGTTGCTAATTGCATACTTTGAGGCATGACAGTCATAGCAAGGAGAGTGGAGTCCAAAGGGGAACGGATATAGCGACGTTGTCCGCTGGATCTAACATTGACTTGTCGACTGGACTGGAGCGAGGCGCTGCGATTGTACATGAGCTGAAGCTAGATGATAAACGATTATTGAAGCAAGATGGGTGGGCCAAATATTAGGAAAATGAAAACATGGAAATAAAATTGAAGATGCAGCTGGATGCTGAGGATGAAAAAGCGAAAGAAGGGGAATACGAAGACAAGCACTTCTGCGCAGAAGCATCCACACCCCTATCCCCCAGTTCGATGCAGCAGAAAGGCCAGAATACCAAGGAATTGTTTTGTGTAAAGTCACCATGTAATGTGAAGTTCAATGAATATCATATGTTACGTATCCTGAAACCGGTAGGCTAAATAATGCGGTTGTAAAGCGGAACACCCGTACCAGCTCTAGTAGATGGGCTTTTATTTTTTATCGAATCGTTGCAAAAGTTTCTAAAGAGTGCACGTTGAATATAACCAAGATAAGTTCGTGTTTTTCCTTCAGATCTTTCATCAAGCAGTCCACGTCTGACGTTAACATAGGTGTTTATGCATATTGCTTGTTGGCGGTGTCAAAAAGATTCTGGAAACTTGGAGTCTAAAGCTTCCATTATCTTGGATTGTTAGTCGCTTCGTTAATGCCAAATTATCCTTTTACCTTTCCTGATTCGGTCGTGTCGGATGAGCATCATGCCTGTCATCAAAACCTAAGCGCACGTCATTCTGTCTTGTAACCCTATGTACCCATTTGTTTGAATGCATATAACTTCCTATTGTATTAGTACTTGCTACCAAACTATTAATCGTAAAGCACTTCAAATTCCATTACCCACTGACTTTATATCGACAGTCGTTAATTCCTTTTAGTTTCCACGAAATCTAACATATCTCTTCTGGTTAATGTTTATAATATAGGTACTTAGCTCTTATTTTACTGTGCATCCGCACGCAATGCAGTTGTAATTTTTTTGAATACGATTGCTGCACGAATTTAACATTTGATGTTATTTGTCGGAGCCGGCTCTTGATTTCAGCTGATATATGTTAGTATTCTGATTAAATTTCTGATTCATAAATTTGATTTCGCGGAGGATTTTATCCAATAGAAAAACGTATCTTTGGTAAACCAAATATTCTCATCATTTGCTCGCAATCTCGATAAAACTTATGAAATTTGTTTTTACCTAAATGTTTATAATGTTGAGAAGAGGACCGCCCACCTTTTTTCCCCTCACTGAACGGGACAAATACCTTTGCAGAACTTGCCCTTCCATGACACACTATTATCCATGTCGTGAGACGTTTTGGAGTTCCTGACGAAACGACCTCAGCCCCTGAATTTCCATGCCGCTGAAAGTGTATAACATCAGGCAAAATTACGCAAAGACTACTGGTAAATTTGTTCATTCATTTTGACCATCAGTTTCAAGGTGCTCATTGCCATTTGGCTGTAATTTTCATACCCACTTCGAGACCGCCTGATCATTGTGATCAGTATTTCTAAATTGCAGCAGGGACTGTTAATCTTTTCTGATTCCACTTTTTTCTGTGAGAGCATTATGTGAACAATTTCCGAAAGTAAATTTGAGATTACGAACAGAGTAGTTTAACACCACTGTTCATACTTTTGCAGTCTTGAGACAATTTAGACAAGCGCTTCCCTGTGGTGCTAAACGTACGCTACCATTTAACCAGTTTCTCCAGGTATAGGGCCTTCGTAGATGCTGTCTTCACACATGACTGGACTCAGCAGGCGAGCGCACCAAAAAGACAATCCAACACCGTGGAAATAAATTTCAACATTGGTACCCCGCGTGTAACTGCCAGCGTGTTAGATTGCATTTCTGGTAGTGAACATAATGTTGTGGGGCTGTGATTCAAGCTTCCCAAATTCCGTAATCATGTTAGCCCAATCTACCCTTCTATTAGGCCCCTCCAGCACATGAACTGTCACGTGTTCTCCTCACTTCTCCGTGCCGCTCCTTGGGACGCTTTCTTACTGGTAACTATTAGGGACACTGTGACCTGTGAACTGTACAAGAACTTTACGGTTTGTCTCGATATCCTAACACCACTGCAGCGCTCGATCAGGAGACCTCAAAATTCCGTTGACTCCCGCACGCGTAAAATTACCACAGAGCTTACGAAAATGCTCTCTCGATACTAGAATACTAAGGATTTGCACCTTATAATTCGTAGGAACGAAATCCTAGTCAAATGGTGAAACCCGTAAACCCATTTAGATAATTTAGCTGAATATTGCAAACAAGACTAAGTCACTTGTACAATTTATGAAACATGGCAATGGCCTCAACGATTTACCGATTAACTCACTCGCGCTTCCCGATAATAGGATTATCGGTGACGCAGC
This sequence comes from Dicrocoelium dendriticum, assembly GCA_944474145.2. Lineage (NCBI taxonomy): Eukaryota > Metazoa > Platyhelminthes > Trematoda > Plagiorchiida > Dicrocoeliidae > Dicrocoelium > Dicrocoelium dendriticum. Next base: position 57,397,918 of record OX104068.1, read on the forward strand.
AATGTCGTGCGATTTCATTAAAGCACACTTCTGTGATGCCATCATCAGCACTAATTTGTTACTGCCAACTACGATTTCAAATTGTACAGACGATCGCATTCATACCATTTATTTCAACTTGAACAATATCAATCGAGCTCTACGCTCACTAAAGTTGTCACTCAATCCCGGTCCCGACAGAGTCCCGTCTTCCCTACTATTTCTCGGAGATCCGGATATCCCAATCCTTCTTCTTAACGTTTTTACCCTCTCTATAACGAGCAGAAACTACCCAACCATATGGAAGCATTCGATAGTGGTCCCACGTCACCAACGAGGCTGTCGCCAAAATATGGACAACTAGCCTCCTATAAGCTACACAACCTTTGTGTCTATAGTCATGTAAAGGATAATCAAGGAGGAAATGCCTCAATTTTTACTGCAGCGAGACCTCATCCATAGGATTCAACCACGGATTCATGTAGACTAAATCTTGCCAAACATGTCAGTTTGAATTCTTGAACTATTTGACCCACTCCCTTGACTCGGGGCAACCGCTAGTCAATATATCCCTGGACATGAAAAAAGCGGCTGTCCGGGTTCCACACAATGGACTACTGACGAAACTAGCTGCATTCGGTGTCTCTAGTCATCATCTTGTTTGGTTTGCTTCTTGCATTTCTAGCCGAAAACAATCAGTGCAATTAGGCAATACATCTTTCAAAAGAACACTCGTAACTAACGGAGTATTTAAAGGTAGTGTACTTGGCCCTCTGCTGTTTCTGTTATATATTAATAGCGTCTTCCTGGTCTTGGGCTACGGCACTCCATGCATATTTGCCGATGATATCAAAGTTGTATTTTCATACGATCCTGGCTGCATACAGAGTGGTCTCTCAAACATTTAGTACGATCTTCGCGCTCTAAAAATTTGGTGCGATATTTATAGGCTAGAATTCCCACCAATGAAGTGCAATGTTATCTCTTACCACCCAGCTCCCTAACTCTCAACAGTACATCTTTAGGTAACAGCTCCACCGTGCGCGACCTCGGTGTGCCTTACTCTAGCTCGCTAATATTTTTCCGAATAAGCAAGCTATAGCTCTGCCAAAGCCAGAAATTTTATCGGGTAGATACTGAAGTCAGCAAGCCTGACGTAGTCTCAACTCATGCTCTACAAAGTAAGTGCCCGACTGATTTTAGACTACTGCACTATCCTTATCTACAACTTACGTAAGAGTGGTAGGATGATCATTGAGAAAATCCAGCGGTATTTCCTCAATCGTCTTCTTGGCGCATCTACGCTCAATTATCAAGGACGCTGCAAACTGTTTGACCTAGAGCCTCTCTGACTGCGCAGGCTTACAGCCAAACTCGTATCCATCCGTAAACTTCTCAAATCCTCTGACTAAAGCGTGGGCGAATTCTTTCAACCGATGGGTGATACACCTTACCGCATACGCAAAAACCCTCACTTATTCTCTCTCCCTAAGACATCGCAAATTTTGTTCAAACTTCTTTCTCTATAGATATGCACACTTACGGTACAAGCTACCAGAAATTGCCCGAGCGTCAGAAACTGCAGTGGAATTCTCTTCGGCCATAAAATGATTACTAAGTGTCCCCAAAGTGGCGGAAATGCTGGCAGCTGCATTACCAAAGAAGAGATCTGGCAACAGGAGCCTGATCACAGATAGACATGTAGCCAATCAAACACCGCACACTACATCTTCGAGTAGTAAAGCAACAGCGTTTCCAACTTATCAGTTCAAGTCGCTGGACGTTTCCGTTTGCATGCGCCTTCAAGTTTCAGTTGCACTACTCCGCTCATCACTTGTTATTGTCACTTGTCTCTCCGTTCTACACTTGTATGAGGTAGGCCCCATTTGTTATCAATCTAACCCTTCCTGGACTACTGACAATAAATGAACGACATTGCCTCCTCTTCCTCTTACCAGCGACTTATCTCCATATTTAAACCTAAAGGTAGCGATTACAGCCTTACTTTCTTTGAATTGTGCACGTACTACGCCACTGACTCTATGACCATTCTACCTTACCATCGATGCCCAAGTTCTGTCGGATTACATGACTAACGGAATGAGGTTTTGCTGCCCAAATCTATATAGAGTCTTCTCTCTCCTTACCTGCTGCATCACTGGTATCTCTGCAAACTCACCCAGCTCGCTCAGACTATGACTCGATATAGGCTTCCCTCACACTCCCCAGTCCTCCGAGCCTGTTATTCTTTACCTCTCCTCATCCCGAACTATTTCATTTCTGACAATAATCCATACTTTTATTCCCACTCTAAATTAGCAGCATGGCATCCATTAGCGGACTTATCTGGTCTCTTCTGAACGGTCCACTATGAACAATAAACAATGAATTCAGACGAGTTAAGCAGCGTCGCTTTACAAGTTCAGTTGGATAGTTGGTAGGGATATCAACATAACAATAATGAGGATAAGGACAGTAAAATAGTTATCAATTGAAATATGAAAATGAGGACTTATCGTTTGCTCCGTTGTAGTCCTCTTAGATTCACAGCACCCACAGTAAACAACAAATAATTTCATAGTATACTTCAGGTGCACGATGGAGAGGTAGTGTTAAGTGACAAAGTGTAAGTGGATGAGTGCATCGTCCAACCGCCTTTTAAATACTGTTAGTGTTGGTGCAGTGATGACCGATTCTGGGAGAGCATTCCACAGGTGACAGACACGAATGGAAAAGAAATTTCTGCGGCACTCCAGACGACTGTATTTTTTTCGAGTTTTAATCAGCGGCCCCTCAGGTTTGCATTACTGCTTAGTTGCAGTAAAGGGCGGCACACATAATGTGGGTCTCGTGGAATCAAGTATGCCATAATCAGGTCACCTCGTAGTCTGCGATAGCTTCCACTGAACACCCCCAATGGTTGCAGACTGTCCTGGTAGGAAAGATTGCGCATTCCAGTTACGCTCTTAGATGCCCAACTTTGTGGCTGCTCCAGTGCATTCAGTTCGTGTTTCAGCCATGGATGCCAGGTTTGAATTTCGTATTCGACCTGGGGGCGAACATACGCACTGAGCATTTTTTGAAATATGGAGCTGTTTATTTGTCCAAACGCCCGCCTCAACAGCCCGACGTGTTGGTTCCCGGTCTTTGAGGCCTTTTCGGATTGTCTGGAGCAACCCAAGTCATCTTGAATCAGGACACCCAAGTCAAGTTCGAGAGTTGGTTGTTGTAGTATATTCGTTCCGAGCTGGTATGAGTAGCTACTCTGATGTCTGATGGAAAGCACTTTGCATTTACTGACGTTACAATGCAATAAGTTTTGGGTCGACCATTGATACTTAGGTCACCCTGAAGCACATGTTGGTCGGCGTTTGCCTGGATCCTGCGCCAAATCTTGATATCGTCGGCAAACATCAGGAAGTTTGAAGCGATTCCTTGTGCAAAGTCATTAATAAACACCAAAAACAAACGTGGACATAGAACTGAGCCTTGTGGCACACACAACTTGTATGGGGTTCGATAAAGAGCTCCGAACTCTGACCACTAATTGCCGTTGAAGTAGAAAGTTGGCGATCCAGTTTAAAAAAGGGTCGCCGATCCCGTAATGCTGCAGCTTAGAGAGTAGTATCCGATGGTCTAGAGGATCGAAAGCCTTGGAAAAATCCAGGTAGATCACATCAACACCTTCTCCAGCATCAGCTGCATCGGTCCAAATAATATGTGCAATTAGTAAATTCGTTGTACATGACGGCCGTCGTCGGAAACCGTGCTGCTCAGGAGTGCTGATGTTGCAGTTTTCCAGATAGCACACCATTACTTTGGCAACTATGGATTCCATGACCTTGGAGAATATAGGAATAAGGGATACTGGTCGGTATTTGGAGGGATCAATTCTGCTTCCACCTTTGTGGATCGGGGTTATTATTCCAAGCTTTCACATGGCGGGGACTTGGTTCTGGTCTAAGCAGCGTTGGAAAGACTGAGCTATAGGTCTTGTCAGTTGGCTTGCTGCTGCTTCCAGTGCCTCTGGATGAATGGTGTCAACACCCGGGGAGCTGTGTTTGCGTAGATTCGTCAGCTTTTGCAATACAGCCTCCGCGGTAAAAGTGATGTGGGTTAGTCCTGGTGAGCGGAATACAAAGCTTGGTAGATCGCTTGGTGGCAAGACTCTTTGAAACGTGGGAGCGTATTGCATCTGCAGCGCGGTTGCTGCTGCCACAGCCGTTTTGTTGGGCCATCAGCCGTGCTGAATGGAGGATATCCTTGACTCAACTTTCTCAGGCTATTAACGTGCATGCGCAGCAGTTTATGGTTAGCAGTGAAGGTTTTTGCGATGTTCTGCTGATAGGCGGCTTTGTCTTCCTTTAACAGTTGAGTACAGTGGGTTACCCTGGGCTACGTAGTTGTCCCAACTTTCTTGTGCTGGAGCTTCTCTGTTCTGTCGCCATGCTGTGCTGCGTACTGTCATCCGTTTTCGAGTTCTGCTCATAACGTAAGGAACTGATTTACACTTATAGCAAAATTTTATCTCTGAAGCTTCTGCAATCAGGTAAACTCTAGCCAGGCGACTTCCGGGGGTTCTTCTTAGAGGAATGACCAAGTTGTGGCGCTGACGAGCTGGGCTTATCGATGGTAGTTTGTGATGGTTCGCACAGTCTCATCGTTCGCATTCAGATATTCTGCATAGCAGACGAATTTGAAACTGATCACGACGTGATGTTGCAACCCAAAGGGCAGTCGAAAACAAACACATCACTCATATGCTCCACGTTGGTAAGCACAAGATCCAGCACAGATGGCCTGTTCTGAACCGAGTGGGCAAAGTGATGTGATTGTAAAGATTCACAGTAGTTACTAGATCTTGTAGTTCGGCTTTGAATTGTTCTCTGATCGTGGCGGGAGTTTCGGACAATGAACGTTGAAATCACTCATGATAAGACTGTGTGTACTTGTGTTGTAAACTGCATCTTAAAGCAGCAGCTAGGTGGTAGTCTGTTTTCTGACCTCACCCAGACTTCTAAGATCTAGGATCTGCTGACGCAACAATCTGTAACCCTTACAGAAAGAACATTGTCGGTATCTACTCATCCTTATTACTATATTACCTTACATCTTTAACGTCTGTATTTCTGCCGACGCTCTTTGTTAGTATTGTGGCTTAAATATTACGGTTGAAACTCAATAAGGCGATATGCTAGTCTCGTCTCAATGGTCTCCTGCTTTCCGACCATTGAAACTTTACCTAGCAAGGATCGGCAGACCCAACGGTCATTTCACATCGCTTCCACTTGTCCTCAATAGTAAAGTTTTCCTTCCGGTTGCTATGTTTGCTTTCCGCGCTCTCTGTTTGTATACCTTCTTCAACTGGAGGAATAAATCTTTGCGCCCGGCCTTAATCAAGCCTCCTCTGACCAGTCTCCTGCTTTCTGACTGCGTCCAGACATACGACACGTAAACGTTCTAGGGTCTGCATACCCAACAATCTGTTCTACTCATCCTGAGCCCTGTGCTCTGCATGCTAACTACCTTCCCGTTTGTCTGTACTGTCCGCGGTATCCCTTGGTTTTCACTGACTTGAAAGCTCTGTCGGTTCTTTGACTACCCTTCGCAGTACTAACCCCACGTTTTATTGAAGTATTGGGTGAGTTATCTTGCGCTATCTAAAGTGTGCCTGGCTCCGCATATCGATTTGGTGTACGCTTCTTACATCTCTGTCCATCTACCAAAACAATTAATTATTTTCCACTCTTCTAGCACCCTTCACTTACATTATAGTTAAAACGACTACACTGTCTGCTGCTGATATTGATGTGCCTGTCCACAACTTGCGATTAATCCTCCTTATGTTTTCTCAACGACTAGCTTCTCCTGACTTATGTTTTATCTTCACTTCTTACTACCGGTCCAGCTGATCAAACTACATGCCTGGACGCATGCGTGAACTAGATCTGCCTGTCTTCCACTGCTGTCCGACTGAAGTCTTTCTGTAACCTTCAGCTTTCATTGACATGAATGCAGCAGTATGCTCTGTCGGCTCACTGAATATCCTTTACAGTACCGCCTGCCATGTCCGATGGTACAACCTACGAATATAAGGCTGCTGATGCTCACAAATTCTTTCTCAACGTGCCAGTGATTTGACCCATATGGTGTTCTGTGCTCTTCCGGATTTTATAGAGACGCAGATCATACAGACGAATGTCGGGGTTGACCAGGTCAAGTAAGCGGTACTTGTAGCTGCTCTGTACGTTGGCTGCATTATGAAGCACAACCGCCTGATATTGTCTCATTGAATGGTGAGTGATAAGGATATCGATCAAGTCCGATTGAATGCTAAAGCAAAACAAGTTGCCGCAACATACGGGAATGCTATAGAAAACAAGTTTAGAGAAGCACTAGTCCTAAACAAACAAAACACCTTAAGAAACAGCTCTCAAATAGTGTAAAACACTCCAGGATTCACTTGAAACCTGAGGTGTGAACATGAGTGAAAACTCCGTCACAAAAACAAAATTGGATCAGAGATTGAGATAATGACACTAATCCAACAAGGAACTGCTTACCTTTTAGGGCTGATCAATCCAAGTCCTACAATTAGATATGCTCTTTTATGTGCAGCAAATCTGCTGTTGACTAATCTACAAAATGTTTAATAGTCCAGTACTACCAGAATGGATAGTGTCGTGCTCAAACCCCAAGGCTACGCCAAAGCCCAGCACCAACGGGTACTCATCATAACACATGCCCATTTTGTTTAGTTTAGATTAGACATATTTTAATAAAACTAACCAAGGGTATCTAAGTGGAAACAATTGGGATGTCAAGGAACAAGCTAAAGCCACCGGAACGTTGAATGTACCCATTAATGCACCCATACACACTAGGCGAAAAGCACTATTTACTGCTTGTGTAATCGTGAAATAAAATTTTAAAATTCCTCATTGATAAAAATACTTCTGACTACGGTCCTCTTGCGACAGTCGAATAGGGTAAACGCGGGAAACATAGTTGCTCTTATCAGTCACAAAACGTAGGATGGATATGAGGACAACATTCGTAATACTTATGAAAGGAAGGCTTTTGGTGAGTATTTTTGTTCATCACAATCAGCCGACAATTCAGATATGTCGACCAGCTATCCGGAAAAGCACCTGAAGCCGTTTCGCCTTATTGGGGCTCATCAGTAGTGCGCATCCTTCGGTCCTCTGCGTAGGATCGAACCCATGACTGCTAGTGGCTCTTGCCAACTAGCCCGCTGCTTATGCAACTGCGCCATGGAGGACGGTAGCTGACTAGCATAAATTGTTAGCTAAATGCGATATTGCCCGACGCATTCTCCACTGCCATGCAGGCACCTGCCATGCAGATGACGGCGGTCGGCCTTCCGGCGTCAGGACTGCCCGGTAACGGCAGCTATGAATCGACATAGCATTTTGTATAATCCGTACGGGCGAATTGGTATTACTTATGTATGGAAGGATTTTGGTGATTATTTTTGTTCCAGCGCCCGGTTATTTTGGAGGAAGCTGAAAATTAATTATATTGTAGCGTTGTAGAAAAAATGAAGACGGACTCGCCGTGAATCCATTCAGTTTTCAAACTCTATACAGCTAAAGATCTGGCATTTGATACTTTTCCGTAAAACATGAATTATAATAGATAAGTTATCTCCAGCTCAAAAGTTTTCTGTAAAGTCTGACCGCTTGTACAACTTTTTCCTAAGAAAATATTTACTGGAGTTTTTCGGCTGATTGATAGGTGCTAAAATAATAGAAACATAAACAACATATGTACAAGTCATTCAAACCTCAGTAAAATTGTAAAAACCAAGAGTGACTCAATGGATTTATTCTTCTCTTCATTCTCGTACCAAAATGCTGAGATATATGGTCCACTATTTATAAGATATTTGCAGGTGTCCGTTATCATGGTACGCAGAGATAAGCCCGGTGAAGTGCACCTATGCACACACAGCTAAAAGAAACACCTTGGAACGTACCATGCCGTTGATGTTACATCGAATGTGACAGCTCTGACCATTCAAACTATACGGTTCTCTGCGTGTAAAATAGTACATGAAGCTGCAGAAATTAAACAGACGTCGAAGTACCGGTACAAGCAACAGGACGTTCGTTAGGCGAAAACTTGTATTGTCCTTGGAAATCGACTTGACTTGCTGTTCGACACCCAGAGGTTGGGCGACTATCCTTTCATGATTGCATATCTAATTGGCATGCAGAGAATGAGCTAACTCACAAGGAGGCAGTCACCGAGAAGTAACAAGCGGAAGGCCACGACAATGAAGACTTGTAACGGGCGACATGGCTGGATGATAGTTACGGTCACTCTACTGTTAATCGGATGGTACGTCCCTACTTTTGGTGTACAGCGCGGTATCTACAAGATGGTCCAGTTCGATCTGCATTTCATTTCTCATGATTTGGCGGGGAGCAGATGCGCTTTACCATCCTTCTAATGACTGAGAAGAGGTAAGCCACAAACCTTGTTAAACCAAATCTAGAAGCTGCTTTTGACTGATCTAAGTATTTGTTTGTGGAATCCAAATGGTAGAACTAAGGTCCAGCTAACTCATAGAAGACGTAGGATTTATGGCTTGATCGTAAACGATCATCGCTTTGTCTGCAAACACAGACTTGAATGAAATGATCAAATTTTGGAGTTCTGCAGCCCACATGGAAGGTCGGCCTAGGTCATGCTAAGGTGGGTAGTATGTGATAGTAATACAAGCTAAATATCAAATCTACAGAAAAGCTGCCAGCAAGGCACATAGTGGACCGAGATTTTAACGTACATCGGCGATGAAGATAATTATCAAAGGCGACGTTTGTACTCTGCACTGGTGTAAACCAAAATTCGAGGATTACACTTGCTAAAATATCCACCTTCATTTATTAACTCTTTCGTCCAAAGTACAACGCATGTATCAACGTAAACAATGCACTGTCAAAATAGCATTCTGCTAATTTCCAGGAAAAGAACGCCGCTTTTCATCTGATCCAAAGCTTTGCGGAAATTGTAGATATTTTGTAAACAACGGCAGTTTATCTATGCCGCACTGCCTTTAACCACTCGATTTGTAATGATTTGATGTCTCAGCTTCATTGTTGCTTTGATCCGCACAATTGCAACAGAAATATCTTACGAACATCCCTGGCTGGCCTGCCTAAACTACGTATCAGAGAAATGGACCAGTTGATTCCCGATTTGTTAGGATCAGTTTAACCGTAACCAGCTTCTCCAATGTGCAATTGCACTTGCTACCCTTTGGTCCTTTGGGCCTTGACCCGTGGAAAAGTTTTGCAACGATGGACAAGAAAGTGGCGTTCAGCGAAATAAGGGTAAGTGGGTTAGATCAATGAAATGCGGTCACTTGTTGCAGTTAGTTTTGAGGATAATTTGACGTTGCTGCTCATAACGAACAATGTTGAACTCAGTAGGGGATATACAGCTTGAATTAGGTAAAATCTGAGGCTTTCCAATGCGAAAGCGAATTGTGCTAGCGATGCAGTTACACACCTGTAGTTGGAATTTAGGTACTCCCAAACGGACTTCTTAGTGTCGTTTGGTTACCTATATGTTACAAACTTTTTTCCCGTTCCTCAAGTTACGCTTTGGAACTGTACTCGCTGGCTTGCAAGCTGCTTTTCCGGCTATGGGTACATGATGGTTTTACACTGTGCGGTTCGCAGATGCGAAAATGTGATCTATGGTTTACAAGTCAACGCTAGTTCCTATCTGTTACTGATCGACCAGATCTATCAGGGAATAGGCCATGACGCCAACGGATAGAAAGCCGGTGAGTAGTCCGCTGCACCAGCAAACCCCAATTGTACAGACCGTAGGAACTATCTGCATTTAGTTTAGCGTATATAAAGGAAAGCATAGTTTTGTTCCATACAAGACAAAACGATTTAGATACCAGCAAGGAAAGGGTGTGAGTGTGGATGTGAGCTCTAGCGAGTGGCTAAAAGGAAAAAGATAATAAAAATAAATTCCAACTATATTTTGCAAGGCATTGGAGCTTACTAGATTTCGTACCTTGCCCATCTTGGATGACCACATGAGGCCTAACCTCATTAATCACCCTCAGTGAGTCAATCATAATAATAGTGAACTTGGGCATCTTAGGATCTAATAATATGTACCTGGATACCCGTTCGCTTTCTGCACAAACCCGTTCCTTTTCTCTGTGTTGCACATTCCCGGTTAGGTTTTATCTTAGCTGAAGGCGTATCAGCTTAATGTGAGTATATATTTCAGCATTTATTGAAAGTAACAGGACGTAATCAAAATACACAACTGCATTACTTTATTTGACCCCAAATCCCTTCGTTAGCCCTTTGTACCTGAGTATCTCGTACTATCACGATTAAGATTAAGGGTCATGATTTGTCATCTTGTCAAAACTAAGAACAAAATACCATCCTTTTCTCCGTCCAGCCGCAGTTAAAACTCGTATACAGTCGAGTGCAATAATCAACTAGCGGTCAAGGAGTGTCATATGGAATGGCAACGCGTAAAGTCGTTTCATAAGAAGCCATCTCATTACAGTAATGTCATACAGAATGGCCACTATAATACTTGTCGTTTCCGATAAAGCTGCTCGGAAAATGTTTAGCAGCGAAGAGTTGCGAGCTGGACAAAAACAACATAATGCAACATAACAACTTCTTTAGATACAGTTTGGAAAGAATACACCCATAAGTGCTGTTTGTTTCCATCAGATTAGTAACATAGTCAGTACGTTCCTTATGTTTCAGCAAGTCATTTCGTGAAGTCAACAGACTTGATCCGGAATTGGTAAAGGTCTCCTTACTGTGTTGAGGTAATTTAGTAAAGTGAATAAACGTTGAAAATGAGTACAGCTGATATGCTTCCGTAGAGCCCTTTGTTGGAAAAGCCTGAACAATCACCTCTTATGTTTCTGCTTTCATCTCAGAAATATGACTTCCTAAAGGTTTGAACAGAGATATGTCCGTCCACTAGAGTTTATGAAAGTGTTTTGCGTAACCTAATGGCAAAAGACACCAAGGCGCAAGCCATATCTGTCTTGAAACAGCCTAGATTGTGCTTCTCGGCAACACCCGCAAGAATCGTTTATGATCATTAGTCGACCGAGCAATTCTCGTTTGCTTCGTTTTACAGGTGTATCAGTGAGGTTTTGGCTGAAACCAAATTTATGAAAGCAAAAAAAATTCTTGACTACTCGGGCCTTGCTCTGGTGAGCAAGGCCAATTGGCTTTATCTGAACTTAAAGAGTTTCGTGCTTTTCTGACCGTGGTGTGCAACAAATAACTACTCTGTGAGGTGGTCTCCAACATCGTGCTATCTAGCTTCGTATGCACAAAGGATTCCCTTCACAACTACTATCACGCACAGATAGGAATAAATGCTTGCGATTCAGCTTCGACGATATTATTTAGTAAATTCTAACTTTGATCATATTTTGTGCGTATCACTCTTTATGTATAGATGATAGATTTTGCAATCTTCAAAAAGAATAACACGCTTCCAGCTTCCCGAATCCAGAGTGACAGCAACATTTTTGTTGTCAAATGGAAGCCAAATTTGCCATCTATACAAGGAGTCAATAAACACAGCTGCTAAGCATTAAGTAAAGAAACTACCGATCGCGTCACCCGTCGCTCGAACGTTTTGCTTGAAACACGTAGCGATTACGGAACGAACGTCCCAGTAGCCTAACTCTGCTTCACAAGCGCGGTGTCGTGCAGAATGGGAACTCGACGTACTGGCTTTGAAACATGCCTGTGTGCGCATGGAATAGACAAGCAACCACGCGCGCTTAATAATTGACCTAAAGGGCACGGTTAGAAGCACGAATTTTAAAGTCCATTCAAACAAATACTGTCGGTAGTGACTGTAGTGAAACTATTAGGTAACTTTCTTCATGATAGGAAATGTAGGAACTGGAGTTCATTCTTCCCTTGGCCTTGACATGTTTCCTTCTTAATGCCGTAATCTCAGACCAAAAGTGCACAATAAAGCACAGTGGTAGAACACAATCCCATTGGTGTGGTGTCCCATCAGCAAAGCTTGTTGCTGAAAGCTTGTTGCAGAAACGCGAACGACTGGTAGCAACGGTTTAACAAATGAACTTCCAACGGGCTTCCTTTGAAGGAATCGAAACAGGGAAATAACCCGCCCTTTTCATTAGGCTACACTACAAAACTTAAAAAATGGCTTTGGGGGACCTGAAAATGCGTCACCTACAAATTTAGACTTCATTGCCACTGTTTGAACCGACCATAGTCAGCCTTATTGGAACAAGTGCAGCTGAAATTCCGCCTATATTCCTAACTATTCAGAAATTATGGACGGACATTAGCAACACTGGTGAATGGAACTTGTTCGCTTCAAAATGTAACTGCAAACTTCGGCCTTTGATAACACCTACTGAATCCAAATTGAATAAATTAGTCGCTGCTGCATATTTGCAGTCCCCACGGGTTTATGTAGACTAGCTAGATGGTTGACCGGAGCCAGGGCTCCACAAAATGCACTTAAGTGATAAGACTGTGGGCTATCAGTAAACTTCACTAACGTTCCAGCATCGACAATAATTTCCTTAGTATTAAAATAACCCGATGATGTGAAGTAATGGAACTTCATATGTGAAATCCTTGGTGTTTTAGTTAAGTCCTCCAAATCGGCACGGGTCACAGTTCACTCAAACTCAGAGCACTAAGGTTGAACCAATAATTAGCTGAGTAGCATTGATTTCTGCAGATGAAGCAGAAGCTGTTCTGTGACGGACAACTCGTCTGAATTATATTACGTGTTCCATCCGCTTCTGTTCGGGTATTCCGTGTAGTCAGTATGAGGAGAAAACTCAGGAATTTGAGGAATTTAAGAAAGAAAAGGCAGCCAAAACCATCGTCTTACGCTGTGTTTACGATGTTGGAGGAGAGGATAAGCGCAAGAGCGACCAACCAAGAATATATATGGTGATGATTCATTCAGGTGACCACGACAGAATAAAACGCCATAGCGCAATCCATCTTAAAGATGTGGACGTTACCAAAATACAAATAATATGACCCTAGGAATATGAAAGTGATGCATCAATCTAGATAGATATCAACAAGAGTGTCGTAGTGCTGGTATGCGGTTGGGGACAGGCAAGCTAACGAGCTCTATATCAAGGTAGCGACACTTAAGAAAACACACGACGGCAACAATGTTGTTGGACTACTTGCCGACAACCGTTGCATAAAATCAAGCAGCTAGCAAGCGAAAACCGATACACACATCATACATTACTTATAAAGAGAGGAGCAAAATGTTAATGGGTGGTTCTTTATATCAGAGACAAGAGATTTTGTCACGGTCGCACACGGAAATGGATCGGGGAGCCAACTTTTACCAGTAGGCATAAACATGTACTCACAAAGCGTATCACTTGACTCGTTTCTAAGAACAGAGAAAGTTTCCTGTATGTACACCAATACATAAGGTCTCAAGAACAAGCTTTCCAAAATGCGGCTAAGTCAAGCATCATATTCCTGGGACTAATTATACGTAACGCAGTTTTGGTTGAAGACCGTAATTAGTGAAGTCAAATCTGCGTTTCATGGTATGTCTCCTCTTCAAAATGATCTCCCCAACAAGAGCGGTGCAGTAATTAAATACTATTGTAGCAACCTGCAGTGTGAACCGATGGACGATCCGAAAACGCAGATTATAGGCTAACTCCGGTGTAGTCTACGAGTATGCACCAATACTTGGTTTTTCGCAGGTGTTTATCTTCCCCGAATAGGCAACCCAAAGATAAATTCCGGATTAATATTAACCTTGAAGATAATCTGGAGACATATATGCAACCATGTTCCTGTCGTAGAACTCGGTCCTTCAGAGACAAGCGGTTTGTTGAACAAAGCAAGCTGAGCAAAATTGACAGACAGAATAATGTAAGTACCACGATAAAATTACGAAGTCATTTCTATAACTAACGACGCTGCTGCACTCATAAGACACATTTTTAAATCAGTTAATGAACCCGCTCCAGCGAAGCAACTAGCGTGTAGAGGAAATATGCGTAGGCGTACAATCAACTGCTCCGTCGGCATGCGGCATGTTAGCCGCTTGCTTTCAAAATCCTATCCTCGTTTTTGTCGTAAGTGAATTTTATGTTGAGGAGCTGGATGTTCCGGCAAACACAGTGAGCAATTCAAAGCAGATATGCACGACATTATTGCAAGCATTTCATTATTCAGCCATTGCAGTTCGCTCCTTGCATTCAACGCAGAAAATGAAATATTAACGCTTGATTTGCTTATTCAAGAAGTCAATATTGAGGAACTCTCTGGATCCAAGTGATCAAGTAACGATTCTTTGTGACTATGTTAGCTACAAGGAGTATCCAAATAATTTACTGACTTGTTTCGAACAGCCACACAATAAGGCAAACTAACAGAATTCGTTCGGGAAGACATCTGAAGATATTTGGATGAGTCTTCCGTTGTTACTGCCCGGATAGAGTAGTTAGCATTTACAATGACCTAATTAAATTCTCAGTGGAAATCAGGCATCTTTGTTCCGCAAAAGCATCTATATTTATACAGAGCAGGTGCAGAATACACACGGCGGTAGGAGACGTACCTTGGCGTGGACCCAGAACAACCCTGACACTGACAACAAGAGCAACTTTGTAGTACAGTGCAATCACGTATCACAACTGTCCGTGACGAAAAATTATTAAAAATCAGTACCTAGGTTTTGTGTACCAACAAGCATTCCTTTACAAATGTGAACAGCCTCCGGAATGTAAAGTGTGGCGTTTTCCTATTCAGTTATGCAAAATGATGCGCTCAAACCTCTGATGATAAAAGCAACTTATCACGGCCAGAGTATACACAAATATTCAGTTTGTGTCTTTTACCTGTTTCATCCCTCCAGACGCTAATATTTACACAAGTCACTTTTAGTGCAACGACCATTTTAATGGGGCTGCTGTCGTCGCGCATCCATTTCAATCCCGGAGATAAGAAGGTTCACCCAAACACGAAGAAGTCTGTAGCTTTGATGTTAGCTAAGCCATTAATTCGATGTTTTCCAAAGAGGCCTAGATAAACAGCGGATATCTATCGTGTTGAAACACGGAAGATTTCCACGATTTTCGATGTTGGTCACCGTTCGATGCCCTAAAGTATCGCTCAGTGATTCTCTTACTAGTACACTCAAATGTGATTAAGTACGTACGAGCTGAAGCACCAATGATTTAGTTAGAATATCATAACATAACGAAGGAACACACATCTTCTGTTAACAACGGTCATGTACTACAAAATTACTGATCTCGCGTGGCAGTTGGGTTTAAACAGCTGATAATGGGACCGGCACTCATGTCACCTATCTCGACTTCTCTAAGGCTGACACTGCTTTGATTCCCGCATTCTTCTCTAAAAGCTTCAAAAACAGATAATTGGAAACCCTGTCGTTGGATGGATCATAAATGTTGTCTCTTCAGCGGAGGATTCAAGTTCCCCTTCGGCGCTCAATTGCTGAACTTACAGACGTGGAACTGGATGTTCCAGAATAATCAATATTTGTGCCGCGCTTATTCTTGGATTTCATTAACTACTTTGCTTTTTCAACTAGTTAACTTTCCTGTTTTTAACCCATAACATCAACATATTTTGGATGGTCGGTACTCAGGACTATCAGGAAGTACTGCAACAACACCGTGTTTCGAATAGTCAAAAATAGATATATATCGGTTCAACGCAGACGAGTATAATATTATAGCCGTACGTTACAATCCAGCTAATTCATATAGGTTAAGAGACCACACGGATTTAATTGTAGTTAATTTTGAATTTATAGTTTCATCCACAAATATGTATTTGAGTTTTAGGTCATTTTTGTGGTTATGTAATTCACACAAGCTATCCCAAAGGGGCCTAACCGGCTTCGGCTTTATTTTCCGTATTTTTCTACTGGTTCAAACCGAGTTTACTGCTTGTCTGTACACAACTTACGGGAAGACATAATACACTTGTATTAGGATTACTCGATTGAAATAATGTTTCTGCTTGTCACTTTGAATTTTGTGAAGGGAAACTACTGCCTAAAAGCTCGCAGTAAATGACCTTCTGTTAACCCATCTAACTCGCTGACAATCTAATGTATCTGCGCTGTTGCACTTCTCGTGGAACTATTCGCATGTATTGTTAGACCGAGTGTCTTCGCAGCTACACCTACAGAGGTTATTTTGTAATCTTCCTTATAAAACCCAAATCACCTCTGAAACCTTATAGTGTGCAATGTTTAACACGGTCTCTCATTAAAGTTCCGCCCTGCGCATTGGTGGTTGGGATGACAGGAAGGATGCTTCGACCAAGTTCTAAGAAGCCTGAAGCTAGTCGGCCGCGTAATAGTTTCCGCGTTTCCTATGCAATTCATGGTAAAACACGTTCAATAAGCAGCCAACAGCTATCGAACTGCTTGTAATCGGAGTGCTTTTAGCTACCAGACTAAGAAGTACGTGTTAAATTTCTCGCTTATTCCAGTAAGTTATCACCAGTTGGAAACCCCACCGCCGTATTCTAATTTGTTCTTGCCATCGAATATATGCGACAGAATAAGCATCGTGCAGAATTTGTACATCTGTATGTACAGCTGTCAAGTTTAACATTAGCCACCGAAAACACAGACGGTTGGTTTAAAGCTTAAGGGATGGTTCTAGATAATCAATTGTATGTTGCCGGAACGGAAATATGAAAATTAAAGAAACGACCCAAATCCTTACAGGAACTGTGCAATGTGAAAAATTCACCAATACGAATGATTTGTTAATAAATCCATTGCAGGTTCTGATAATTTTAGGTAAACAGCTATATTTTTATAAATATTTATTAAATTGCTTTGACCTTCTGTATAATTTTAAGGTTTGTATTTCGTACAAGTAACCAGCAGTACTAATCTAGCGCAGAAGCAATATTTGTACATTTAGTGAATATTAAACATATCACAGTTTTCTGCATTGGAGAAGTGGAGAAGCATTTTCAACAAATCGCCGAAATACACCAAGAAATTCAACACATTGTCCCACACTGATCAACGGAAATGAGCCAATTATTCTTCACCGTAACATTCCGCAGCACGTCGCGTAACCAACACTGCTGCATCTGCACGTTCTGGAGTAGGAATGTTTACCTCATTTATCATAACCCTCTACACATTCGCCTAGCGAGTACCAATTTTTCAATACGCTGGAGTGCTCTTCTGAATGAAAAGATTTAAAACCAAAGGACATGAAGAATTCGCATTCGGAAACTATATGGTCTCTATAACCCCGGTAATTTATTCATCTAGGATGAGTAATTATTTTCCCTGAAAAGAGCAGTTTGCCAATGGAATGGAATATATCTAAATTAAAAATGATATGTTTGCTCTAGGTGTATTCAACAACTATGGATAAAAAGGCAATAGCTTTATTAAATCCAAATAAAACGCGACAAGGGGTTCGGGGTTGTTGTTTTTGGAAAAGAACACGATTATTTCTGAAAGGTAAGCAATTCTTGCAGACACTAACATATTTCTCCGCGATGTAGAAGGCTGTGATAAAACTGAATCAGTTGAGGTATTCCTTAATTTGATTTGATTTGGTGATGATTTCATGATGATTTCAGGATTTGATTTATCATACCTACATTATACCGGCTATCCGCAGAAATATCTATTTAAACATGTCAAGAACATTTTTCATTTAAAGTTAAACGGAAACAAATGTTTTCCTTTGTTTTTTGGTTCGCTGTTTACCAACGGTAATTTAGAACAGATCTTTGAGATCAGTGCCACTCATCTAAAGAAAGTGTGGTTTCCGACGACACATTTCGAATCGTTAATGCCCCGGTGCTCGTATGACATTCAGTTCCAATTCAATGGAATCATGCACCGACAAATGGATGGCGTTGCCATCGACAACACACTTATGCTAGTCTTGAATATGATTTTCGTGTGCCCCTTAAAAGCAACAACCTTCGTTATTTTACACAAAATGAGAAATTTGACAGCAAGTACCTTGGTAATACAGTTGCTGTAGTTGAAAACGTTGTGACGAAGAAACGTAAGATATGAATCACGTAATGTTATGCTGCGGGCTTTGAAACAACGTTTTTGTTTACGGATTCACATTTGTCTACTGTGAATAAGCAGCTCCGTGGCTTACCAGACCCATGAAATCTTGTGGATACTGGAAGAAAAATATTCCATACCAGATGCTCTGAAAAGAAGCCATCCCTAGATCAAACTTTCGAACGCAAGTGAAACAGACAACAGATTCCATTTTCTGTATATGAACCTGAAAAGGAATCCAGGTGGTTCACTCGATCGATCTGATTAACCCAAAATTACTTGAACTTAAGAAGATCGCAAATAGACGCTACGCAGTTGGGAAAACTGAACACATTATACTTACCAAAGGATCTGAGCCGAATGCCAATAGGTTGATTGTCCTTTGACGAGATTCTAGTAGCATGATTCTGTTAGTCTCTACCAGAACAGCTTGTCGTACAATAATGTACCTAGTTGCTAATCCGCATCGGCTAGTCCACTCCATCCAAATGCAGCGTGATTACTCCGCTCGGCTCTCCAGAATCTACAAGAAACACATGCATTTTGGATACCTCTGGTACAGTCTAGACTAATTACTAACGACCACAGAGGTGTCATATATATTCAACGGATTCCAGGAGCTGCGTTATGATACAGGTGGACTGTATGCACTAACACAATGGTTTGAAAATAGTTGTATTTATACCAAAGGTTCAGGTTCAAAACTTGATTTCCAACAGCCTACAAATAGATAGCTTTCTCTTGTGTCATTAGTGAAATTAAAAAAATTGTCGTAGCCATCATTGTCGGATCCCTATAGCAGAGTAATTGCGTTTCTAACGTTGCTTCAACTACCGGTGACGATGTTCATAAAATCATTGCGGCACGCAAGTGTTTCGGTTTTGCTTCTTCCGACACTAACACTACTCAAAGCGTCAGTCCTTAAAATCTAAGTCCTATGTTGCATTCCAGCTCAGGCTATGTTCCCCTGATGATTTTGCATAATGTTGCAAGCCTTCATGGAGTGCACGATGGGAGGATCAAAAAGTTACCGCGCCTATTGCTGATACCGTCCACGTGATCGGAATTTTCAAATCTACATCTGAGTGAACCCAGGTCTCAATAGATATTATATGTCTCCATCCAACCACACGGCGGGTACACAAAATCAATGTTTGTAAGTATAAGATACTTATCATAAAATGCCACTGTTGAACCAAACAATGCCAGCATAAGAAGCGGTATTCCATTCCGCGAAAGAAATATTAATTTATCAACATATATCGAAAGTACTCTACGGTGCGTTACTGCACTCTGCGTAACCAAACATAATCAACCGATAAGGTTTCAGAGGAAAGTAGACAAACCCTCCTGCCCAAAGTCTCAGCTGTTGCGGCTACCCTTAATATTCTACACCGGGAGTCACAAAAATACGGCCGCTCGGTTTGTTCAGCCGGCCCACCAAGTTATTGGAAATAAAGCACACAAATTATTCACACGCTCATTCTGTGTTTACCAGCCTTGGCACTATTGCAATTTCAATCATGCCATTGCATGATCCTGTTCTGTTTGAACACGATTATATTTTATCACAGCCGCTCCAAAGCCATGTTTGGCTTCGCTATGTCTTATGATTCCTGACAGTCTGAACATGGCACCAAGTTACCACAACCGCTCAAATCGTAATACCGCACTTCGCACTGTATGCTCGATAAAATTTGACACATCCCGGAC
This sequence comes from Dicrocoelium dendriticum, assembly GCA_944474145.2. NCBI lineage: Eukaryota > Metazoa > Platyhelminthes > Trematoda > Plagiorchiida > Dicrocoeliidae > Dicrocoelium > Dicrocoelium dendriticum. The sequence goes on from OX104068.1 coordinate 57,417,727, forward strand.
GTCCAGCACACCTCATTCAACTGCTTACCTGTTAGTCTGTGTATACATCATGCAGTCCTCTTGTTCACAAGCAAAGGGCACAAAGATTCCTGGCTTCCGTTCGGATGTCCTAACCATTTATTCAAGCAGCACAATCGAACGTCCTTGTGACATTACAGTCAGTATGAATGCCACTTATGATGATGGGCACTTCACGGCTTCGTGCTAAAGTTATCGAGGCAATAAATCCATGAGAAATATAAAGAGAAGGGGAGAACACTACGGATATTTTGAAGCATGTTATATATATGTGCCAAAGGTTCTCAATGCGAAGGGTGAAGGTTTTCCGTGGTAAACCAATGTGAGGTGAAATACTCGAAAGAGATTCACCGGTGGATAGTCGAAAAAATGCACCATAGATGAAGAACTTGCCTACAATATACAATGTACATATGATTTCGATTGTTTCATCATTTTCATACTTCCTTCCCCCCAACAAAAAGCCGTCATCATTGCACCATCAAGCTGCACCGAAAACAACCAAATGAGAATGCACGCGAACTGGTAGCATACGGTGACAAAAGTCCCAAATGAAAATATTCGCAAAAACTTCTCTATTGTGACCCTGTAAAGCCCAAGCTATTGACAGCCTCGCATGTCTGAGCATGTTGCAAGGTAAATATGAGCAGTCCCTTGGTGGGCTCGGTTTCTCTTTACCACGTGACATATACTTTGTTATTATTATTAAGCTTATTTTTAAAATTATTGATCAAAGCCGAAGATAATCAATTCAACCAACACAGCATATTACGCTAAAGCAATGTACGGTGTTTCTTAGCATCGAATCATGGTCTTCTGCAGAGTACTCACAAAAATGCTGCTATGCTTTCCTGGAAGCATTATTATGTCTTTTCATCACCAACTGTTTGCATTCCATCGTACTGACGATGGATAGAGACAATTGTTGTCCACCAGATATGCGTTGGTTTATAACAGCTGACCTTCGGGGATGGTAGCAGCCTAGCGTTTAACTGGATTTATATTAGTGTTACACATCCTGCACTGAGATGCAATTCTGGTGTCCACAAAACGAACCGCTAGAGGGCGATTTGCATTGGCATCTATTCAGCAGTAGTGAAAACTGATCAGAGCGATCGCTGATAATTCTCGGAAATATGAAATCCTCGCCCAATGAGTTTTGGATGTGTGATTGCTGTTCGACAGACGACGCCCGCAAGGAAGTCCTTTTGAGTTGCTTTTCTAGAAAATTTAGCAAATGCTTGCCTGTATAATAACTTACGCCTGTGCAATCATTCAGGTGCAACGCAGTAATCAAAATGCTTTTTGCTCTACTCATATGGATTCATCAATCCTTGATTGTATAGTAATAGCCGCCCTGCACGAATAATTATCGTGCGTTAGGGTTATTTACTCCATAGCGTCAGAACTGGTAAATATAAGCATGGAATAGCTCTTCATCGGAATGACTGGTTATTTACTGAATTTATTTTTGTTGAACTTTTGCATGAATGTAGCGTGAGTACAATAACCATCGACAAAAGTAACATAGTAATTTTCATACGTGTTTACATGAATTTAACCTTCACTCCAAATGTTTCTGAAACAGTTTAACTAGCTGTTAAGAAGAAACACTAGTCTGTGCCACTTGTTAAATACCCGTTTAAAGCTCCCGCAGTCCATACTTGGTTTTGATATTTACACACTAGGCATCTACAATTGCATACACAAGCCATCCGTGTCCTGAAACCATGATTACCGGATGCCAGTAGCTATTGTCACTAGACCTTGCTTGACGGCAGCGCACCTGCATGATTGACAGCTGACCATGATATAGTCCGGATCTTCTTCCACTATCAAGCACTTAGGCGCTGGGAAAAGGAAAGCAGATACCCCACGATCTAGGACTTTCAACAGAGCGACTGTGTACCACAGCACTTAGTAGCTATACGGAAGGCGTTAGTTTAGATTACTAATGAGTAGCGAGGGGTTTGATATAAATCATAGGCTATATCATTAATAACTGGAAAGCATGCAGATCCAAGGCCGTTTACTATTGCTTAATGTCGGTAGCTACTGGCTTCCGGAAGTCATGGGGTGGGAACAGGGCAGGGGTCCGATGTATCCGCACCACTGACGCCAACCAGAGCTTTACAACGGCGTTACCTGGTGCTGTTCCAGACCGAGAATGGACTATGATGAATTACGTCTGAATTCTACCAAATCCCTTACTACTCATTAACAACTAATAATTGTCAGGTTGTGTAGGAAGATAGAAACCTTGCTAGGGAAGCCCATTTATTTATGCTTCAGTTTTCTGCAAGATAGACCAGTGTCATTCTGACTGTTTGCTATGACCGAACTAACGGCCTTAGCCATACAATCCTTATTAAAATAAAGAGGAAACCAGTCTTAGGAAATAATGTGTAGGAGAGTGACAAGTGAAAATTACAAAAAAATAGTGCCACCTATTAAAATAGTTGGTGTTTAAACTGGTAATTGTTTACTTAGAAAGTGAGGCCTACGAATCATTGCGCGGTTAGACATGATACCAATAAATAACGCCACACTGCCCTCGTAAATTCTGAGTTCATTTGCTAGCTAAGGTTAGTTTTCATAACCACTTGAAGCAAAAGTATGAAAATAAAATACTCCCACAGCTTAAACGGAATAATGGGATTAACCGTGGTAATTTAGGATGAATGAACTTCCGCACGAACAGGACGGTTAGGAGCCCATTATAACAAGTGTACCAGTTGCAGGTATATAATGCTCCCAAAAAACAAGCCAATCAATCAGAATAATAGGAAAACATATAAGGCCGCATCAAAAGCTCGGCCAACTGTATATGAATCACAAGCCGTAAATTGCCAACCCTTGAATTAGAATGACCCAAACTACAATAATTTAAGCAAAGTTGGACAGGCCTTCTCTTAACCATTTCACAGGCACTGTACAGGTCAGTATAAATAGAGCCGATAGTAAAACTTGGGGAATAGCAGCTATGAATTGATTGCGTTCTGCTACCTTAATGACAGTGTGCATCAGCCATATAATTGGCGACAAGGTTCAAATGGCATTTATCATGCCTCAGTGACTGTCAGAAGAAATGTAAAGACATATTTGATGCGACAACTGGAACTGCGAATCCCAATAAATTTTGAAATTTAATATTTTGTTTTGGTGTCTAAATGAAACAGCGTTTAAAGCTCACTTTCACATAAAAACAAATGCAAACCTCAGAAAGCATGCTTGGTGATATTTGAATAAAACCGATACAAAACACACCGAAATTCAGTCGGCAGTTGTTTGTGAGTAATGCTGGTTGACGAAGAATCCTAGTGTATATCCGAGATATTAACATGTACGTCGTGGGTAATGTCAGGTACATCAAGGGAATCAGGTAAAATATTGCGTATCTGTGCCGCATTTTCTTCCGTCCCAACAGGAAGACAACGTTCCCATTCGTTTTCCAAGAATTCCTGCTGTCCACGCATATCGTTTTACAAATGAGATGTAATTCACCTCCGGTTTCAACAACTACACTGCGCATTATCTCAAAAATGCACAGTATTTCCTAATTATTTTATTTAACTTCAAAATTTGCTACACAAATACATTTAGGCTGCCTTAATATTTAACAATATTTCCCTTTACCTTGCTGTTTTACCTTAACTTTGTTTTGTTCTTCCGGCATGTCGTCTATATATGCAATTCTCTCTGCAATAAAGATTCCTTGTCGAGCAAGGTCGCTTGGTCATGTTTCTATTGTAGTTCTATGCAGAGTTAAAAACGCCTTTTATTAAAAATCGCGATTCACATATTTCCTTTTGACAACCAACGAATAGCAATTTGGAAAGAAGTATCTCCTTATCTGAACTCGTCTTGACACAGTACTTTGAACTTTCGGATGTGGAGAGCTCAGGATATTAGGTTATTTACGATAATAATAACTGAATCAAGTGCTTCAGACATGAAATCTTTTCGAGTCTTGCTGTCAAGATCATAGCTGTGTATCATTTAATCGACATTTTTGTTTGGGGATCAAGTTCTTAGTTTTTTGGATGCTCGATGGAATTTTCCAATCTAGTCCGTCAGACACGAAGAACGTTTTTGTCTCCAGAATAATTTTTATAGTCTTGTCGTGGCTGCCATTTCATTCGAAATTGGAATTCAACTTTTACGTGATTTAAAGCAATATGCATGACGAGATTAAGTAACTGAGAACTTGAGTTCACCTGCGTTTATATAACAACGTAAACGAAAGGATTGGTGCAAATGTGACCAGTCAAAAAAGCTCTTTGACATCCACTGATATTTTTCATATGTGCCTCTAAACTGCATTACTAAAGATTACTTTTTTGTTTTTATCTTTGCGGGATGCCTAAAGAATTAGTTTCACAAATTTAACGGGCGGGTTTTATAAGCGTTTGCCTAAGAGGCAGTTTACAATGTTACTTCAACAAGTTCTCAGCTAATGCTTTGAAATTTTGTTTGATCTAGTATCGCGCATTTTCAGTAGCTTTTATGCCGACGAAAGAACCTCACATTCTCGTAAGAATGTACTGAATACTTCTTTACTAGAATACTTGATGGTTTTGTCGGCTTAACCGACTGAGCAATATGGATATAATTACAGTGTAAAACTCGCGGCTTTGCTGTTTCATTTTATATTAAGTAACTAAAGTCATATTTCAGATAATCCTCTGAATATGTAAGTTTAATTTTCATGGCACGCGATTTGCTAAAATAAATAAAACAAGAACATATGGATGTTATCTACTTCAAGTAATTTAAATAATGTGCGATATATTGTTCATAAAATGCCATAAGTTATTGATAAATAATATCATTACTTTAAAGTCATGCTTTCTTTGTATCTTACTGTTTGGTCGTCGATATTGTTGAAACCCCTCCGCGACTCCAGATAAGTTCGTTTAGAAACCATAAATAAGGTACATTTAAACCAGTTTTGTATCTGTGAATGTGAATGCTTCTGGATATTTTCTAATTTAAGTATTATGCTTTTGTATTGAGCCTTTTGATACCGGGATTGCTAGGAATGTTTACATTGAGTTCTAACCCTACAATAAATTTTGGGAGCAACTGGTTGTGCTACCGATTCAAGCAAATATATTAATTTTACATTTCACCCCTCTGCAATTCTGTTTGCGCACAACGGTCCGTTTGGGTCTCCTTTTAAACAAAAGCCAAATTTGATAAAAATGTATTAGATGGATTTCTTATTATGCTCGTCAGATTGGGTTTTGGAGTTTGTATGTGATTTTTTCGTTGCGACGAAATCAAGAAACTCTTAGCAGGATCAAGTTACTGATTACGCAGACGACAAATTAACTTTACTTGTAGACATTAAATAAATAAAGAAGGACCGCCGTTTTCTAGAAATTATTGGTTACTTTTGATATCAAAGTCTTTTTGACGGATTTCCTTAAGTAAGCATAAATGCAGGCTCATCATACGTTCACCTATTGACTAGAACCATAAGCAGCTAGAATGTTAATAAAGCCTAACGTTTTATGTGTGTCTTTAGAAAAGCCATCAGGATAAATATTTGTTGTAGCAGGTTTTGGAATCGTTTCCTTTTCCCTTTTACTTTCTGCTGTTTTTCTCTAAAAGATCCCAAAGATAACATACCACGTACAGTTTATCAGTGCCACTGGATCCATACTTATTTGTCTTGCTTTTACAAACACTACTGCGTGATGTAGTTTTGGCGATAGTAATATCTATGCACTGTAAATTCGGTGCGAATTTTCCCTGGTTTCCACTCGTAAAATGTTAGGTAATTCCAACAGTCCGCGATATTTGTGATCTCACACGATAGAGCAATTTAATGACTTTCGAAATGACTCACACTCATTCAAGTTTTAGGTTGTGTGAAACAACTACGGGGTAATTTACATTTCTCGCAGCCAACTCCCCCTCATTCTCTCGACCACTTCAACTGAGGGTGTTTCATAGGCCTAAGCACAAAACTCCTCTAGAAAACTATCGTGTGATCTGTTACACAGGCACATTGCTTTAGCTCATCAGAAGCCAGACGAACTTTTATGGAGAGAGCGGTCACACAAGAGTGAAGTGAAACGTGCGACTTCGCCTGCAACATTAAAGCAACTGATGATCAGCAAGGGCATCAGCCTAATAGTTCATAACATTCTCTGTAACTAAAGACATGTGGATCGTGTTCCAAACTTTTCCAAGTAGGTATTCCCTCTCCTAACTTTTGTATGCATTTTCATGTGAACTACGTCCTAGTGAAAGTTAACCAGGCTGAATTGTTAAACCTCAAACCACATTCCCTCTGGTTCTGCTTGGAATACACGTCTATCCCGTTAATACTATGCGTGCTCCTGTTATTCCAGTATTACCACTGACTACTAGCCATTATTGTGGAGTTAGTGACCAAATAAATTACAATAGTAAACGTAAGCATGGCGGATTGTGCAACGCAGACATCCCCAGTAAGTGATGCTTCAATCCTGAGAAATCGTAGGCAATAGCCCAAAAAATTAATTACTGTTCCATAAGCACAAACGATCAACATCCTACCCAGGGTTCCTCAATAGAATTGCGGTATTTAAACTCCTGGTATTTTCCAATCGCCAGGCTAAGTGCATTAATAAAGAAAAACCCGTATTAGTCAAATTTCGGCTACGGTTGCTTCCAAGAGGAAACAAATGAGCAAAGCCGAGTTCTGCTGGTGCAAGCACTAACAGTGTTTCTACGAAACATCAAGGAGTATGTCATCATAACCCTCGACATCTCAACAGATGCAACGAAAAATATGCTGACCATACTGTGCTCCATTGTCCCAGAATAGAATTCGGTGTCAATTAAAGCAGACAATGCGACGATACTAGCTGGTTAGAGTTTTGCTAGACCTACTCGGTACTGTGAGTAAAGCAGTACATGTACTACGGGTCACGCATCAGCCCAACCCTAAGCATTACCATGGACCAATACATTTTTTGATTATGATTTTCTCTATCACCGAGCTAGATTTAGTAATGCTGTTGACCAATTAACACAGAAGTGAACACTGCTTCATCCGTGTCTTTCCGAGCATCCTATGGGACAAGGGTTATCAAATTAGTCTAAGCTTAGAAGACCACCGATAGAAAACTTTAGCCAGAAAGCTTAAATTTCTAAGTAATCTTGAAATCTAGGTATCTGATGTGCATGAAATATCTAAGAATAATAAGGAAGAAGGGTGTTACATTGGTGAAATACTCCTTGAATTAATTGCTAGCGAAATCGGTTTCACAGTTATGCACATCCATGAAGTACAAAGGAGGCGGTCCGAGAGTGGTAGCATGGCTACTGAAAAGCTAGTGCTTGTTTAGTTGCATGCTACCGTCAGAGCTTCGACTGAAGACAGGAAGCAAATTGTCACTCGAAGAATAAAACGCGATGGAAATTATACCAATTCATTACACCAGCAGTGTGCCTGATGAGCCCATACAACTTGGTAATGAACAGAGTGGTCAGACGCCTTTCGCAATATATAGATGATTAGATTTGCGTTACTTGCGAAGCCAATAAAGTTCATTCGGATCCAGTTGCCAAGTACGCACCTAAAGAAGGAAAGTCGCAAGCCAATTACTGGTCTACGAAACTACACGTATGAAAGACACAATCCTCGACACCATGCTGAAATCTAAGAATATTTCATTATGTGCACTAGGGCTCATAGGCACCTCATTGAACTTACCGAACTTCGAGTACAATTGGTTCAAATACCTGAGACCTAAAGTTCTTTACCCAAACCTGAGAGAATTAGGATGAGGTCG
>OX104068.1:57425598-57664652 GCA_944474145.2 Dicrocoelium dendriticum
CTTTTTCTGTGAAATATGGTAAACACCTTTTTATGACTGGCTTATGACGATCGAAACATCTGTCATACTTACTTTTAATCAGACTCAAAATATCCAAACTTATCATTCAATTACCATGAGCCTACAGCTAATGAACCTGAGGGCAATTTAATTGAATGCTTTATATTATAACGTTAAAACATTTAACTGAAAGTAGAATACAAACAAATGAAGGTATATATGTGTGTATATACAATGCCTAATGAAACTGGGCACAAAGCTACTGCATCCCATTCTACTTGGTTCGTTGTGATCAGCCTAACGTATTTTACTAACATAGTCTTTCAACGGTAGTGACACAACTGAAGATTTAGAAGTAATTCACTATAGTCCACTCTCAAGCAGCAGGATATGGCAATCTGCAAAAGCACCAGACAGCGCTGTTTCGGACTTCTGGATCTTCTCATTATTGCGACTTTCGGGTTCCGAAACCATGACTTCCGGATGCCAGTAGCTATTGTCACTAAGCCTTGCTTGACGGCCGCGGACCTGCACGACTGACAGCTGACCATGATATAGTCCGGATCATCTTCCACTATCGAGCACTTAGGGGCTGGGTAAAGGATAGCAGATACCCCCACGATCTAGGACTTTCAGCAGAGCGGCTGTGTACCACAGAACTTAGTAGCTATACGGAGGACGTTAGTTTAGATTAATAATGAGTAGCGAGGAGTTTGATATAAATCATAGGCTATATCATTATTAACTGAAAAGCATGCAGATCCGCGGCCGTCACCTATTGCTTAGTGTCGGTAGCTGCTGGCATCCGGAAGTCATGGGGTCGGAACAAAGCAGGGATCCGATGTATCCGCACCACTGACGCGAACCAGAATGTTACAACGGCGTTATCTGGTGCGCTTCCAGACTTACTAACACCTGATGACTGCGAATGGACTACGATGAATTACGTCTGAATTATACCAAATCCCCCACTACGCATTAACAACTAAAAATTGTCAGGTTGTGTAGGAAGATAGAAACATTGCTAGGGAAGCCAATTTATTTATGCTTCAGTTTTCTGCAAGATAGACTAGTGTCATTCTGACTGTTTGCTATGAACGAAATAACTACCTTAGCCATACAATCCTTATTAAAATAAAGAGGAAACCAGTCTTAGGAAATAACGTGTAGGAGAGTGACAAGTATAAGTTCCAAAAAATAGAGCCACCTATTAAAATAGTTGGTGTTTAAACTGGTAATTGTTTACTTAGAAAGGGAAACCTATGAATCATTGCGCGGTTAGACATGATACCAATGAATAACGTCACACTGCCCTCTTAACTTCTGAGTTCAGGTGCTAGCTAAGGTTGGTTTTGCCAACCACTTGAAGCAAAAGTATGAAAATAAAATACTCCCACAGCTTAAACGGAATAATGGGATCAACAGTGGTAATTGATGATGAATGAACTTCCGCACGAACAGGACGGTTAGGAGCCCATTATAACAAGTGTACCAGTTGCTGGTATATAATATTCCCAAAAAACAAGCCAAGCAACCAGAATAATGGGACAACATTTGAGGCCACATCAAAAGCTCGGCCGACTGTATATGGCCCACAAGCCGTAAATTACCAACCCCTGAATTAGAATGTTTCAAACCACAATAATTTAAGCAAAGTTGGACAGGCCTTGTCTTAACCATTTCACGGGCACTGTAAAGGTCAGGGTAAATAGAGCCGATAGTAAAACTTGAAGAATAGCAGCTATGATTTGATTGCGTTCTGCTAATTAAATGACAGTGTGCACCAGCCGTATAATTGGCAACAAACTTCAAATGGCATTAATCATGCCTCAATGACTGTCAGAAGAAACGTAAAGACATATTTGATGCGACGACTAGAACTGCAAATCCCAATAAGTTTTGAAATTTAATAATTTGTTTTGGTGTCTAAATGAAACAGCGTTTAAAGCTCACTTTCACAGAGACTTGTAGAAACAAATGTAAACCTCAAAAAGCACGCATGGTGATATTTTGATAAAACCGATACAAAACACACCAAAATACAGTCGGCAGTTATTCGTGAATAATGTTGCTTGACGAAGAATCCTAGTGCATATCCGAGATATTAACATGTACATCGTCGGTAATGTTAGCTACATCAAGGGAATCAGGGAACTGATTGCGTGTCTGTGTCGCATTTTCTTCCGTCCCAACAGGAAGACAACGTTCCCACTAGTTTTCCAAGTATTCCAGCTGTCCACACATATCGTTTTACAAATGAGATATAATGCACCTCCGGTTTCAACAACTACACTGCGCATTATCTCAAAAAAGCACCAAATTTCCTAATTATTTCATTAAATTTCAAAATTTTCTACACAAATACCTTTAAGCTGCCTTAATATTTAACAATATTCCCTTTACCTTGCTGTTTCACTTTAACTTTGTTTTGTTCTTCCAGCATGTCGTCTATATATGCAATTCTCTCTGCAATCAAGCTTCCTTGTTGAGCAAGGTCGCTTGGTCTTGTTTCCATTGTAGTTCCATGCAGAGTTAAAAACGCTTTTTATTAAAAAGCGCGATTCACATATTTCTTTTTTACAATCAACGAATAGCAATTTGGAAAGTAGTATCTCCTTATCTGAACTCGTCTTGACACAGTACTTAGAACTTTCGGATGTGGAGAGCTCAGGATATTAGGTTATTTACAATAATAATAACTGAATCAAGTGCATCAGACATGAAAGCTTCTCGAGTCTTGCCGTCAAGAGCGTAGCTGTGTATCATTTAATCGACATATTTCTTTGGGGATCAAGTTCTTAGTTTTTTGGATGCCCGATAGGATTCTCCATTCTAGTCCGTCAGACAGGAAGAACGTTTTTGTCTTCAGAATAATTTTTAATGTCTTGTCGTGGCCGCCATTTCATTCGAATTTGAATTCAACTTTTACGCTATTTAGAGCAATATGCATGACGAGATTAAGTAATTGAGAACATGAGTTCACCTGCGTTTATATAACAACGTAAACGATAAGATTGGTGCAAATGTGACCAGCCAAAAAAAGTTCTTTGACATCCACCCATATTTTTCATATGTGCCTCTAAACTGCATTACTAAAGATTAATTTTTTGTTTTTATATTTGCGGGATGCCTAAAGAATTAGTTTCACAAATTTAACGGGCGGGTTTTATAAGCGCTTGCCTAACAGGCGGTTTACAATGTTACTTCAACAAGTTCTCAGCTAATGCTTTGAAATTTTGTTTGATCTATTATCGCGCATTTTCAGTAGCTTTACGCCGACGAAAGAACCCCACATCCTCGTAAGAATGTACTGAATGCTTCGTTACTAGAATACTTGATCGTATTGTCGGCTTAACCGACTCAGCAATTTGGACCTAAGTACAGTTAAAACCTCGCGGCTTTGCTGTTTTATTTTATATTTAATAACTAAAGTCAAATTTCAGAGGATCCTCTGAATATGAAAGTTTAATTTTCATGGCACGCGATTTGCTAGAATAAATAAAACAAGAACATATGGATGTTATCCACTTCAAGTAATTTAAACAATGTGCGATATACTTGTTCTTAAAATGACATAAGTTATTGATAAATAATATCACTACTTTAAAGTCATGCTTTCTTTGTACCTTACTGTTTAGTCGTCGGCAATGTTGAAACCCCTCCGCGACTCCAAATAAGGTCATTTAGAAACCATGAATAAGGTACATTTACACCAGTTTTGTATCTATCAATGTGAATTGTTCTGGATATTTCCTTATTTAAGTATTATGCTTTTGTATGCAGCATTTTGATACCGGAATTACTAGGAATGTTTAAGTTCTAACCCTACTAATAAATTTTGGAAGACACTGGTTGTGCTACCGAATCAAGCAAATACATTATTTTACATTTTAACCCTCTGCAATTCTGTTTGGGCACAACGGTCCGTTTGGGTCTCCTTCTAAACAGAAGCCAAGTTTGATAAAAATGTATTAGATGGATTTCTTATTATGCTCGTCAGATTGGGTTTTGGAGTTTGTAGGTGCTTTTTTCGCTGCGACGAAATCAAGAAACTCTTTGCAGGATAAATTACTGATTACGCAGACGACAAATTAACTTTACTTACAGACATTAAATAGATAAAAAAGGACCGCCGTTTTCCAAAAATTATTGGTTACTTTTGATATCTAAGACTTTTGCCGGATATTCCGAAGTAAGCATAAATGCAGGATCACCATACGTTCACCTATTGACTAGAATCATAAGGAGCTAAAGTGTTAAGAAAGCCTAACGTTTTATGCGTGCCTTTAGAAAACCTATCAGCATAAATGTTTGTTGTAGCAGGTTTTGGAATCGTTTCCTTTTTCTTTTTCCTTTCAGTTGATTTTCTCTAAAAGACCCCAACGATAACATACTACGTTTAGTGTATCAGTGCCACTGGATCCATACTTATTTGTCTTGCTTTTACAAACACTACTGCGCGATGCAGTTTTCGCCATAGTAATATCTGTGCATTGTAAATTCTGTGCGAATTTTCCCTGGTTTCCACTAGTAAAATGCTATGTAATTCCAACAGTCCGCGACATTTGTGATCTCACACGATAGAGCAATTTGATGACTTTCGAAATGACTCTCACTCATCCAAGTTTTAGGTTGTGTGAAACAACTACGGGGTAATTTACATTTCTCGCAGCCAACCCCCCTCATTCTCTCGACCACTTAAACTGAGGGTGTTTCATAGGCCTAAGCACAAAACTCCTCTAGAAAAGTATTGTGTGATCTGTTACACAGGCACAATGATTTAGGTCATCGGCAAGCCAGACGAACCTTTATGGAGAGGGCGGTCACACAAGAGTGAAGTGAAACGTGCGACTTTGCCTGCAACATTAAAGCAACTGATGATCAGCAAGGGCATCAGTCTAATAGTTCATAACATTCTCTGTATCTAAAGACATGTGGATCATGTGCCAAACTTTTCCAAGTGGGTATTCCCTTTCCTAAATTTGTATGCATTTTCATGCGAACTACCTCCTAGTGAAAGTTAACCAGGCTGCAGTGTTAAACCACAAACCACATTCCCTCTGGTTCTGCGTGGAATACACGTCTATCCCGTTAATAAAATGCATGCTCCTGTTATTCCAGCATTACCACTGACTACTAGCCATTATTGTGGAGTTAGTGACCAAAGAAATTACAACAGTTAATGTAAGCATGGCGGATTGTGCAACGCAGACATCCCCAGTAAGTGATGCTTCAATCCTGAGAAATCGTAGGCAATAGCCCAAAAAATTAATTACTGTTCCATAAGCACAAGAGATCAACATCCTACCCAGGGGTTTCTCAATAGTATTGCAGTATTTAAACTCCTGGTATTTTCCAATCGCCAGGCTAAGTGCATTAAAAAAGAAAAACCGGTATTAGTCAAATTTCGGCTACGGTTGCTTCCAAGAGGAAACAAATGAGCAAAGCCGAGTTCTGCTGGTGCAAGCACCAACAGTGTTTCTATGTGACATCATGGAGTATGTCATCATAACCCTCGACATCTCAACAGATGCAACGAAACATATGCTGACCGTACTGTGCTCTATTGTCCCAGAATCGAATTCGGTGTCAATTAAAGCAGACAATTCGACGATACTAGCTGGTTAGAGTTATGCTAGACCTACTCGGTACTGTGATTAAAGCAGTACACGTACTGCAGATCACGCATCAGCCCAACCCTAAGCATTACTATGGGCCAGTACATTTTTTGATTATGATTTACTCTATCACCGAGCTAGATTTAGTAATGCTGTTGACCGATTAACACAGAAGTGAACACTGCTCCATCCGTGTCTTTCCGAGCATCCTATGGGGCAAGGGTTATCAAATTAGTCTAAGCTTAGAAGACCACCGATAGAAAACTTTAGCCAGAAAGCTTATATTTCTAAGTAATCTTGAAATCTAGGCATCTAATGTGCATGAAATATCTAAGCATAATAAGGAAGAAGGGTGTTACATTAGTGAAACACTCCTTTAATTAATTGCTAGCGAAATCGGTTTCCCAGTTATGCACATCACTGAAGTACAAAGGATGTGGCCGGAGAGTGGTAGCTTGGCTACTGAAAAGCTAGTGCTTGTTTAGTTGCATGCTACCATCACCTCGAAATTTTCGGGACCGAGTCGTCGGCCGTTCTCATTAATCACAAAACCCAGGAACTTAATTGACATCAGGAAAAAGCTGCACTTGTCCGCTCTTAATGGGAAACCATAATCATTGATTCTCACCAGTACGTCATCCAATCGTTTGCAATAATTCATCATATGTCAAGCCAATTATGACGATGTCATCCAGGTAGGCTGCCGCTCCAGTTACACCCGTCAGCATGGCATCCATGACTTGCTGAAAAACTGCCGGTGCCGTTTTGACTCCAAATGGCAAACGGTTGTACTGGTAGACACAGTGATTCGTGTTAATTGTTAGAAGTTTCTGCTTTCAGGTTCAACTTCTAACTGTAAATAGGCGTCTACAAGTTCAATAGTAGAAAACACTTGACTCCTTTCAGTGTTGCGAACAAGTCCACAGGGACTGGAAGCGGATACCGATGGAATTCCAGTGCAGCATTCAGGCCCGTTGAAAAATCTGCACACAAACGAATAGAACCGTTCGGTTTCCTGATCACAAGAATAGGCGCAGCCCACGGTGAGAAATTGACTCGCTCAATCACTCCGTCCTGCCGCAATCGATCAAAATCCTGTTCAACAAGTGCTTGGGAAGCATAAAGGATAGGACACCTGGGTCGAAACACTGGTCTGGCATCCGGAAGCAGAGTAAGTTTTGCCTGCATTTTCTTGCAGTGTTCAAGTTCCGACTGGATGACAAACGCATACTTCGTTTGAAGCTGTTCAGAGATGCTTTGACCCGGAGGGGTCGGTATGGCTGTATGGTGCACCGTGACATTTCTTTCAGCACAGACACGATTCAGTGGTACTTTGAGCAAGTTCAGCTTTTCACTCCAATCGATTTGAGATGATTAACATCGGTGAATGAGACTGGGTAGATCGTGCCGCGGAGTTGCAGTTCCTTGAAGCTGAGCATACATTCAATCTCTCCATCTAATCTCAACGGTTCTCAGGATGCATTCTGAGCCGTCAGAGTTGTGTGCTTCAATGACATTCTCCCAAGCTTCCTTCATGTTTATTGCGAAATGATGGTGATGTCGGACGCTGTATCTAGTTGAAAGGTGACTGCAATATCATTGAGATTTACAGTTAAATACTTTTCGTTGCCTGCGACTTACGCGCGAAACGAAGCGAGAATTACCTTTGCGTCCGGTCCGTGAAGTTTAGCCTTTTGTAGTTTATTTTTTCGCGTAAGGTCGAGGGAAATGAAGGTCTGAAGTTTTGCGCTACTCGGCAGTGGGATTCTTTATGAAAAAACCGCTAGCACTTGTGACACTTATTTCTATTATAGGTACAGTCTCTCACAAAATGTTAAGCGCCACCATTTCAGCATGCGCTCGGGGGCTTCTGAGTTGACAGGTTCCGGTTCGTCATTATACCAAGGAAAGCTGTGTGAAAGATCTGGGGTTCGGTCCTGTGATCAACAGTTTTAATCAAATTTGTGTATTGCTGTTATAAATCAGTCTCTCAGCTTTGGCTCCAAAATCTTGCGTCCTCAAACGTTGTTCGTGCTGTAACTTGTGGAGAATTCGTCTTATAAAATTTGCGTCACCGTGAGACTGGAGACGGCACAAGCAAATAAGACCATTGAATGGGTCAGGTGTATTTACACACAGTTTGATTCGCTCACACATGAAGGTGTGTAGCTGTGCGTGTATAGCCCGACGCCTTCAGCCAATAGGACCTCAGACGCACTAAGTCATAGGGGTGCAGGTGGGACGCTTCAGCTCCTAACAGATACATTGTCGGTATCCGAGGCACCAGGTGAGCCTTTGTTTCTCTGTCCAAAGAAGCGATTCCCACCAATTAGAACGAGAGTAGGGATTTGAACGACGAGCAGGTTGGTATAACGAACCACAGCCAAATAAGTTGCCGTATGATTTTGAACGTGTAGTTCAGCTAAATGCAATGGTTGGCCTGTATGTTCGGCACTCGCGGGAGGTGAAGACCGTCATACTGAAAGCGTACGAGTAAGGAAACGATTGGAAGCAGGTCGCTTGCACACTGAACGTGAACGTTGAAACTTGTCGTAACTGGATACGGACGTAAAAATCGGCAGAACCGGTGCGGTGGCACGAGGACGTCCGTCGCAGAGCACCGGGAGAAAGCCATGTCGAATATCTGGTGGAGTGGGTTTGTGCGAAACCTATCGGTACCCTTAAACTCCTTCGTTTACGGTTGAAGGCGGAGTTCGAACTTTCAGTATGTACCAGCACCGTCTCACGATACTTGGATGGTAGACAGATAACAATGAAGAAACTGCACACCATTCCGGAGTCCATGAACACCGTGGAAAACAAAAAACAATGCAGGTCATTCGTTTGGCAGCTCATGGATTACGAAGTGGAAGGAAGGCAACCGGTGTGGATTGATGAGACCAACTTCAACTTATTTTGCTTCCGAACTCGTGGCCGCTCAGGACGTGGTAGCCGACCGCAGTGTAGAGTGGCGAAAATCGGGGGACTGAATGTTCATCTTGTCGGCGCCATGACAAACAACGGCTTGATAGCGTGTTCGGTTCTGAGAGAACGTTACAACAAGCAAAGGTGCACTCAGTAGCTGCGACAAGTGCTTGATACCAACGGAGCAGGGTTTGTGGAAAGGTGTCTTTTGATTTGTGACAACGCGTTCTGTCACCCGCACCTGGAGCACGTTTTCCTAGAGGAACCGTACCGTTCTGGGAAACTTCTACGCCTTGCACCATACCCCCAGCTCTCAATCCCATCAAAAGCATATAGAGCATAACAAAGGCTCATGTAAATCAGTCAATGAGAGAATGGTACGCTGAGCTGCTCCTGAAGAATCCTGAATGCGTTATGAATAAAAGCGAATGGCGAATTCGCTTTTTGGAGCAAGCGGTGTCTGTAGCACGGGCCTTAGTGACGCAGCAGCACTGGGAACAAATATTTCAGAATGTCGGTAAGAATTATGTACGTGTTGTACATTTGGCCGATCTGTAAAACATTCTGTTGGCAGTAAACTACCTGTTCTAAGCGACTGTTGCTCTTACTTTATTATGATGACGGGTCAGAGTGCACTTTATGCCCCGCTAGAAATAGCCAGTTCTCTCTTCGGGTGAACATCGTGGATTTCCGGTAAGAGGGTGAGTGTGGTCGCGTTGCATACTTGTTTTAGTCGCCGCGTTGTAGAGCAATCATGGGAGACCTTGACAAATAGATGACACTCTAACACGGTTGTGTGGCAAGCAATTATATTAGACCGCATGTCGTTGATTGTGTTTGGAGAGCCAGTGGATAAGGACCTTGATAGGGGCATAATAAATAAGAACTATGCTGACTTGACGGACGTGAGTAGTGTGTGTGTCCGTTTTCGAATTGCGTAAGCCGTTACACTAACGCAGGCGACTGGACGCTGCATACGGAAATACAGAGCATGTAGAGCAAGCACAACGAACGTTTATCACGCTCTCTAGGGAGATCTTTCCGGATGGGTATTTGTCAGTTGTGCACTGTATTCCAACGCAACACAGGGTTGCGGTGAGAAGATGCTTTGAAGCCGCAAATAAAATGTACTCGCTTCGGCGAATCACGTTTACTCGTCGGGTTGTAGCGTCTGCAAAGGGATGAGTGGCTCCGCATGGCGCAAACTGGCACGTGCGTTCATATGGCATTTGCCATTTGCAAGAAAAAGTTGCTATTTCGATCCATCCCAATTCTACATGGGTAAATGACGCGGTTATTATAGCCGGATATCTGTTGCAATCATATAAGATTCCGCTCTCCATCGCCAGCTGTGACTACATCGTGCAGCTAACTAGGAGATATAAATCAGGCGCACTCTCCATCCACCTAAGACTCCTAGTAGATGATGGATATGAAAATGTTCAGCGTACTACCGAGAATCTCTTTCGCGTTTAAAGCCCTGGGTCTTTGAGGCCCAGATACGGAAGCCCTGAGGGATCTCGACATGACTCATATTAAATTAGGCGAACGATCTGTCGAAACTTAGTTCCAGTGTTATTCGCGGAAAAATGAGCGTTTATTTTACGGCCTTAATTGCTATTGGCTAAAAATTCACATGCTTTACTGGCACATTCAACCAGGCGCTTTTCATCAGAAACATCATCTACATCGTTGTTTACCTAGTGATGCGGCTCCGGTGTAGGCGTTTTGGTTTCCAGTACACTCGGTTTGAGTTTGGATGAGCAACTATCAATGATTGAGCTATGGTGTCGTTCCTGGACTCATAACACCTGATCGTTCTTAAAGACGGATTTTTGCATGATGTAGACAAAGAGGTGACTAATCTGCTTTGAGCACATTTAGTTGTTTCGTTTGCAGAGGCGTAGTATGGGGGCGCGTAGGCGATCCGCCCAAGGCGGTACGTGACACGGGCCGCATTTTTATTACCGTCGCACATCGAATACCAAATATAAAGTACAAATTATCCGGATAAACTTTGGGTAGAGTATTTTAATGTTACTCTGTATGATCAACAACGCATTTGCGCCATGTGTCACACTTGTGCTGCGTTCTTCCCAATGATTCTCTAAGTTGTTCCATAGTGATCACTTTCAACACATTCACCTCAAGGTCCCATGCGCATATTAGTTTGCATCGAAAACTAGTGTGCACTTTACCGGTCGTTTGGCCTTCAAGCGCCTAGGCGGCCATCAGTAAGAGTGGTAATGTTAACATCCCTGGGGGGGGGGGAAGTAGTTGACACTATTTACAGTACCAACCGGCCCATCAACGAACGGTATGTTCGTAGGATGATGAGCACATTTGAGAAGACTGGGAGCGTGTGCGACGCCATAAGAGCAGAACGGCCTCGCACACATTACCACGGATGACATTTATGTCTGTGGGGTTATTCATGAGGTGTCCAGAAGCTGCGATTTGAGCATTCATAAACTTGCTTAGCATTGTGACACCACCAGATATGGTGTATTTAGGGTTTTAGAGAAAATGAAGTTCCGGAAGTATAGCGCCCGTCAATTGCAGGTTTTAAATCCATGTGATTCGGAGAAGCGGCTTCATTTTTGCCACAGATTTTTGACTGCCATGGACGTCCATTCAATTCTTTCTACCGATGATGCTGTTTTCCGTTTGCACGGTGCAAAGAATCAACAGTTTTGGGCTACGTGTAATCTACGCTGATACAGCGCTTCACGTATACAACATGGCGCAAAGCTCATTGTATGGGCTGGGTTAAGTGGCCAAAGTATCGTGGGACCATTTAGCTTTTCCGGTAATGTAACCGGTAGGTTGTTGTTTCGAATTACTAATACCTTACGCTTTCTAGAATCCAAGTACAAGGAGTTAATGGAAATTCGTGCCACTCCAGAACTGGACGCCGCTGGGTTATTTAGTACCGTTTGGTGGCAACAAGATGGCGTACCTGCACACTTTGTACAAACGGTGCGGGATTTTCTCAAGCAAACGTTCCCTTGCCGTTGAATCGAGAGGGTAGGACCTGTACTGTGGCCTGCTCAGTCACCAGGTTTGAACCCTTTGGATTTCGTTCTTTGGGGTTACTTGAAACAACGTGTTTACAAAACGAAACCAAACTCCCTTGAGGAATTGAAGCCGAGTAGTTTGCACGAACGTCGCGGGTTTTGGAGTTGGTACTTTGGAGAAGTGCCAGCAACACCATCAGCCGAATGACACACCGTACACAAAACGCAGGCGGATCTTTGAACTTCGCTGGCAAATCTGAGCATTACATTGATAAGCTGTAAATATATGCATCATACAAAGTTTTATCGACTGAATTTGTGTGCTTGCTAATGCTCTCTTTTTCTTAGGAAAATCAGTTGATGGTTTCTCCTGCGGTTTTGCGTGCGAGTGTTGTGTTCTAAACAGCTCGAGACATTGGTTCTCCCGTAGATCGTCCCCAGCTTAAAACTTGTCCCTACGGTTCTGTTTCTCTATTCCACCAAATCCCTGGTAGGATAGCAATCGAGGCTGTTTGCACGTATCAACGAACATCTTCCCAGTTGCACACAGATTAATGAGGAGACAAGCGGTTGCTTTACAAATACGAGGGTACAACAAACAACACATTCATGCGCTAGTGATATCGAGAAGTAACGTACCATGACGAAGGAACATTGCGAGACCTTAACGTAATAGCTCCGCATTGAAAACGTAAGGTTAGTTGTAGTTATCCATTGTTTGCTTGAAATCAAGCGCGGGTGCAATCGAGAATCGCAGAAACCTTACAAGTTTACAATTGGTGGAGTCACTGAAGAGGCGATGTTGCAAAGCCGTGTGTGGGGAGATGCAGTCTCCCTTTCCTAGGTGTATACTTACCGCATGATATGTAAACGCTTGACCCAGATCCAATATGAGTGTTGAAATAGCGTGGTACTGTGCAAAATAACAGTGCTTTACATTGTGCTCTCCGTTACATGTGTCCACATATATGACTGCGATCAAGCAGTATTTGGTATTCCATTATGAGGTCTCCCCGTGGCGTCCACTGAGGAACCATAGTCTCTGCGACCGTTCGGATACGAAGGGTGCCGCAAACCATTGGCAATGTTCATTGCCCGGCATTCTTTGAGCGCAGCGAGGTCGGGCTTTAACCAAGGTTGCCAAGCCTGGGTAGCTTATTCGACTTAGGACGTACACAGGTTTCAGCATTTGGGAGAAGATGTAAGAATCTACTCTGTCGAGTATCCTTCGCAAGAGACCAACATACGGGTTGCCTCTTGTTATTTCAAACTCTAACTGTCTGGAACAACGTCGAATAGTTAAAATAAGAGTATAGGTTTTTTTCCTCGGAATATCTAATCAATTAGGCATAACATGGTTTTCAACAGGCCAGCTTAGATGAAAGTTTCCAAATGAACTTTCTAAAATCGCATAACCATGGCTGCTGATGCTGACAATTGCGTTGTAAATATATACCTCGATATGCGTAATCCGTTTCACCAAGTTCCTAGGGTTGGATTGAGGAACGCGTTACATTGGTTGTCATCCTGCAATCGAATATATCTACCGATCACCCTGAGCAACCTACTATGAAATTTAGCCGCTAAAGTATGCCAGCTACCCATTTCAAGCACCATCTACAAGTCTAAACATATGTGCGAATATTGCAGTGCTCTACAAGTTAACTCGGTACTGCCTGGACCTACGGTTTAAACGCAACTAGACGCAAGGTTTGCTCTATCCTCTTCAATGGCTGCACCGGATATGTCAGGGGCCAATCGGAAATGCCCTATCCTAGATTCGGTATTCACCATGAGGATCCATTCTACTTGTGCACTCAGTGACAGTCCATTACCGCGCTGCGACCACAACACGGCGTTTTGCATCGTGAACATTTAACGAATTAAGCCAATTCAGTGCAAACTTGCAACCCACTGATAACATTCACCGAATTGACTGGAATGAATTTAAGGAATTTATCTGCACTATGAATTGGGAGCCTGCATTCTAAACCAGCAACACGACAATGGCTGCAGCTGCCTTTGTCAACAACGTTGCTGCACGTACTGATATACTGGTACCTGTGGTAAGGAACCGCACCTATACGCAATGTGACCAACATACACCACTGAACTAGGTAGAAAGCAAACTGAAGAACGCTAGGTCATCTTATCAAAGGACCAACATTTTCTCTACACAAAGATGTATACGTTAAACCAAATTAAGGCATAGGATTTTTTCCCAGCTTATGACTTAAACTATGCTTAAGTGATACCTGTCGTTCGCTACCTGCATTAGAAGAATGTGCGCAGAAACGGCTGATGCCAACGCCAGGAACTTGGTACGGTAACGAACGCTTTCGCTTCGTGATCAAACGAATTTAATTTAAAGTTCAAGAACATATGTAGACAACTGTACGGAGTCTCTTCATTAGCTAATCACGCTGAACGATCCGCTAGGATTTTGGCACGCGGAGCAATCGAGGGTGTGGCGGGCAACCGAACTGGTAGGTTGCTTGGGACCCTTTGCAACCATGTTAGGGATGTGCTCTGCGATTCTCGCTTACAGCCTATTGTCAGTACGGCCAATGTTCTTGCGGCAGCAAGTATACTATTCATAATAGAGTCTATAAGGCTGTAGTAATTTCGTTCTCCTAGGATAGACGAGATTACATTTGTCAGGAATTTGGTCAACTTCAGCTAAGGCGTTAAAAAGATGACGGAGGAACGCCTTACTTGTAGATTTTCGGCAATCCTTAAAAATAAGGAAGCCGCGATGTACGAGTTAACGGGTTTGTCAAAACGTTTGCGTGATTCCATCACGATGTCGTTAGAGAATCCAGTGCACGAACGTTTGGCTTCATAACCTGTTCAGTTTCACCGCTGTCTGTCACATTAAGCATGAATCGAATGGTCTGCGAGCAATTGTGTCATTTTCTGGCTTTAGCACTGTTTCCGCACTACGAATACAACAAATCCCCTGTAGTGTACAAGAATTATCCGGAGTTAATGGATGAGCTATTACGTTAAGGACTCGCAATGTTCCTTCGTCATGGTACGTTACTTCTCGATATCACTAGCGCATGAATGTGTTGTTTGTTGTACCCTCGTATTTGTAAAGCAACCGCTTGTCTCCTCATTAATCTGTGTGCAACTGGGAAGATGTTCGTTGATACGTGCAAACAGCCTCGATTGCTATCCTACCAGGGATTTGGTGGAATAGAGAAACAGAACCGTAGGGACAAGTTTTAAGCTGGGGACGATCTACGGGAGAACCAATGTCTCGAGCTGTTTAGAACACAACACTCGCACGCAAAACCGCAGGAGAAACCATCAACTGATTTTCCTAAGAAAAAGAGAGCATTAGCAAGCACACAAATTCAGTCGATAAAACTTTGTATGATGCATATATTTACAGCTTATCAATGTAATGCTCAGATTTGCCAGCGAAGTTCAAAGATCCGCCTGCGTTTTGTGTACGGTGTGTCATTCGGCTGATGGTGTTGCTGGCACTTCTCCAAAGTACCAACTCCAAAACCCGCGACGTTCGTGCAAACTACTCGGCTTCAATTCCTCAAGGGAGTTTGGTTTCGTTTTGTAAACACGTTGTTTCAAGTAACCCCAAAGAACGAAATCCAAAGGGTTCAAACCTGGTGACTGAGCAGGCCACAGTACAGGTCCTACCCTCTCGATTCAACGGCAAGGGAACGTTTGCTTGAGAAAATCCCGCACCGTTTGTACAAAGTGTGCAGGTACGCCATCTTGTTGCCACCAAACGGTACTAAATAACCCAGCGGCGTCCAGTTCTGGAGTGTCACGAATTTCCATTAACTCCTTGTACTTAAATTCTAGATAGCGTAAGGTATTAGTAATTCGAAACAACAACCTACCGGTTACATTACCGGAAAAGCTAAATGGTCCCACGATACTTTGGCCACTTAACCCAGCCCATACAATGAGCTTTGCGCCATGTTGTATACGTGAAGCGCTGTATCAGCGTAGATTACACGTAGCCCAAAACTGTTGATTCTTTGCACCGTGCAAACGGAAAACAGCATCATCGGTAGAAAGAATTGAATGGACGTCCATGGCAGTCAAAAATCTGTGGCAAAAATGAAGCCGCTTCTCCGAATCACATGGATTTAAAACCTGCAATTGACGGGCGCTATACTTCCGGAACTTCATTTTCTCTAAAACCATATGAACAGCATATCTGGTGGTGTCACAATGCTAAGCAAGTTTATGAATGCTCAAATCGCAGCTTCTGGACACCTCATGAATAACCCCACAGACATAAATGTCATCCGTGTTAATGTGTGCGAGGCCGTTCTGCTCTTATGGCGTCGCACACGCTCCCAGTCTTCTCAAATGTGCTCATCATCCTACGAACATACCGTTCGTTGATGGGCCGGTTGGTACTGTAAATAGTGTCAACTACTTCCCCCCCAGGGATGTTAACATTACCACTCTTACTGATGGCCGCCTAGGCGCTTGAAGGCCAAACGACCGGTAAAGTGCACACTAGTTTTCGATGCAAACTAATATGCGCATGGGACCTTGAGGTGAATGTGTTGAAAGTGATCACTATGGAACAACTTAGAGAATCATTGGGAAGAACGCAGCACAAGTGTGACACATGGCGCAAATGCGTTGTTGATCATACAGAGTAACATTAAAATACTCTACCCAAAGTTTATCCGGATAATTTGTACTTTATATTTGGTATTCGATGTGCGACGGTAATAAAAATGCGGCCCGTGTCACGTACCGCCTTGGGCGGATCGCCTACGCGCCCCCATACTACGCCTCTGCAAACGAAACAACTAAATGTGCTCAAAGCAGATTAGTCACCTCTTTGTCTACATCATGCAAAAATCCGTCTTTAAGAACGATCAGGTGTTATGAGTCCAGGAACGACACCATAGCTCAATCATCGATAGTTGCTCATCCAAACTCAAACCGAGTGCACTGGAAACCAAAACGCCTACACCGGAGCCGCATCACTAGGTAAACAACGATGTAGATGATGTTTCTGATGAAAAGCGCCTGGTTGAATGTGCCAGTAAAGCATGTGAATTTTTAGCCAATAGCAATTAAGGCCGTAAAATAAACGCTCATTTTTCCGCGAATAACACTGGAACTAAGTTTCGACAGATCGTTCGCCTAATTTAATATGAGTCATGTCGAGATCCCTCAGGGCTTCCGTATCTGGGCCTCAAAGACCCAGGGCTTTAAACGCGAAAGAGATTCTCGGTAGTACGCTGAACATTTTCATATCCATCATCTACTAGGAGTCTTAGGTGGATGGAGAGTGCGCCTGATTTATATCTCCTAGTTAGCTGCACGATGTAGTCACAGCTGGCGATGGAGAGCGGAATCTTATATGATTGCAACAGATATCCGGCTATAATAACCGCGTCATTTACCCATGTAGAATTGGGATGGATCGAAATAGCAACTTTTTCTTGCAAATGGCAAATGCCATATGAACGCACGTGCCAGTTTGCGCCATGCGGAGCCACTCATCCCTTTGCAGACGCTACAACCCGACGAGTAAACGTGATTCGCCGAAGCGAGTACATTTTATTTGCGGCTTCAAAGCATCTTCTCACCGCAACCCTGTGTTGCGTTGGAATACAGTGCACAACTGACAAATACCCATCCGGAAAGATCTCCCTAGAGAGCGTGATAAACGTTCGTTGTGCTTGCTCTACATGCTCTGTATTTCCGTATGCAGCGTCCAGTCGCCTGCGTTAGTGTAACGGCTTACGCAATTCGAAAACGGACACACACACTACTCACGTCCGTCAAGTCAGCATAGTTCTTATATATTATGCCCCTATCAAGGTCCTTATCCACTGGCTCTCCAAACACAATCAACGACATGCGGTATAATATAATTGCTTGCCACACAACCGTGTTAGAGTGTCATCTATTTGTCAAGGTCTCCCATGATTGCTCTACAACGCGGCGACTAAAACAAGTATGCAACGCGACCACACTCACCCTCTTACCGGAAATCCACGATGTTCACCCGAAGAGAGAACTGGCTATTTCTAGCGGGGCATAAAGTGCACTCTGACCCGTCATCATAATAAAGTAAGAGCAACAGTCGCTTAGAACAGGTAGTTTACTGCCAACAGAATGTTTTACAGATCGGCCAAATGTACAACACGTACATAATTCTTACTGACATTCTGAAATATTTGTTCGCAGTGCTGCTGCGTCACTAAGGCCCGTGCTACAGACACCGCTTGCTCCAAAAAGCGAATCCGCCATTCGCTTTTATTCATAACGCATTCAGGATTCTTCAGGAGCAGCTCGGCGTACCGTTCTCTCATTGACTGTTTTACATGAGCCTTTGTTATGCTCTATATGCTTTTGATGGGATTGAGAGCTGGGGGTATGGTGCAAGGCGTAGAAGTTTCCCAGAACGGTACGGTTCCTCTAGGAAAACGTGCTCCAGGTGCGGGTGACAGGGCGCGTTGTCACAAATCAAAAGACACCTTTCCACAAACCCTGCTCCGTTGGTATCAAGCACTTGTCGCAGCCACTGAGCGCACCTTTGCTTGTTGTAACTTTCTCTCAGAACCGAACACGCTATCAAGCCGTTGTTTGTCATGGCGCCGACAAGATGAACATTCAGTCCCCCGATTTTCGCCACTCTACACTGCGGTCGGCTACCACGTCCTGAGCGGCCACGAGTTCGGAAGCAAAATAAGTTGAAGTTGGTCTCATCAATCCACACCGGTTGCCTTCCTTCCACTTCGTAATCCATGAGCTGCCAAACGAATGGCCTACGTCGCTTTTTGTTCTCCACCGTGTTCATGGACTCCGGAATGGTGTGCAGTTTCTTCATTGTTATCTGTCTACCATCCACGTATCGTGAGACGGTGCTGGTACATACTGAAAGTTCGAACTCCGCCTTCAACCGTAAACGAAGTAGTTTAAGGGTAACGATAGGTTTCGCACAAACCCACTCCACCAAATATTCGACATGGCTTTCTCCCGGTGCTCGGCGACGGACGTCCTCGTGCCACCCCACCGGTTCTGTCGATTTGTACATCCGTATCCAGTTACGGCAAGTTTCAACGTTCACGTTCAGTGTGCAAGCGACCTGCTTCCAATCGTTTCCTTACTCGTACGCTTTCAGTATGACGTTCTTCACCTACCGCGAGTGAAGAAAATACAGGCCAACCATTGCATTTAGGTGAACTACACGTTCAAAATCATACGGCAAACTTATTTGGCTGTGATTCGTTATACCAACCTGCTCGTCGTTCAAATCCCTACTCTCGTTCTAATTGGTGGGAATCGCTTCTTTGGATAGAGAAGCAAATTCTCACCTGGTGTATCGGCTACCGACACTGTATCTGTTAGGAGCTGAAGCGTCCCACCTGCACCCCTATGACATAGTGCATCTGAGGTCCTATTGGCTGAAGGCGTCGGGCTATACTCGCCCACCTACACTCCTTTACTGGTTACTGGCCTACGCTCAGCTCAAATTATTGAGAAATTTCTCATATTGCATGCTACCCAGCCCAACATTTTTGCTGTTCAACTTTGTTCAGTTGCCCGTGAGGCAACTTGTCGGATTTATTTTTATATTTTGAAATTCTTAATATCCTCCCCGACTATTTTATTTATTACAATTTCCATTTTTCCCTACCTTAGACCCCGATTTGCTTGGATACGCGCTTCATACTTACTAATTTTTTAAATGGTGCCCAAATATCGTGGTCGTTTTACCATTTTAAGCGGTCAACTCTTTTCTGTAATTCTTTTGAATCTGCTCCCTCGACTGCATGGCCGGTTGTTTAAGTTCCGCCGATGCAGGTTTTATTGTTCTTTTCCTTCTGCTGTGCAGACGTTGTATGGACTGAGATCAACGTTCGGTGATGTTTGTAGTGAATATCCAACAACAAATAAGGATAGTGATGAGTGGCTCTAGCATTCGGCTACAGCTTCTTGACTTTTTCGCCCACTGCTACCGCTTTTCTCCTAGACGGGCTGTGCCATGCGCTGGTTTGTCGACGCAAAATTTTCCACATGTTCGCGAAACTCTGGAACGCAGTCCTTGTAAATTGCGGGCAAATGTCGAAAATCTGTCCCCGATATTCCTTGTCTAGGGAAATTTCTTGGTGACTGTTGCCTTAGTAGCAACGGTGAGTGGACCTATCTCGAAATGGTCCCGATAGTAGTCCACTGTGATTAAGTAGTCGCCTTTGTCACAGAACAAGTCAACTGCTACTTTCTTCCAAGGCTGATCTGGATTCTCACACGGCACCATTGGTACTTTGATTTTGCGAGCGTCATGGAATCGGCAGGCTGAACAGCTTTATACTAGATCTGGTATTTGACACTTCACATCTGTTTGCGTGCACTGCTAACGATGTAGTTGACACCTAAACTGACTCCATGAGCACTTTGTAGCATCTCTGAGAAGGGCGGTGGAATCAAAACGCGATTTCGTTTACATATCAAACTATCGTACACCATGAACTCATCCCGGAAGTTGAAGGATTGCGTTAATTTCTTCTGACATTTATGCTTTGTGTACAGCTACCCACACAAAATCATGTTATGCAACGCCAAGCACATCGCATCTACCTCCATATTTCACCTTATGCCTTCCACACGACCGTAATTTTCCGCCAGATTTTGTACCAGATATACTATCTCGAGTCCTAGTTGTTTAAGTTTAACCCTCTAAAGATCAGCTTCTGACAGAGCATCCGTGATAAACATTGCGTCCCTGGAGTGTACACTAGATCCAAGTCGTATTTTTGGAGACGCATAAGCATTCGTTAAAGATCTGCGCTTAGCACTGTTTGGCCGCTGTGGGCGCTCGTCTGCGAAAATCCAAGAGCTTCCCATTTTGCATAAAAAGAGCGCCTATTCCGCTCTGGCTGCTCTCACATTGCACCTATAAACGAAGGGGTAAATCATGGTAGCTGAGTACTGGGGCACAGTTGATGAGATGTCTGATGGTTGTACAAGTGTCCTTTTACTATTTTCACCAACTCAACTTTCCACCTTTGTGTGTCAGCCTACGGATTCGCGTCAGGATTTCACATAGACCGACGTAATCCAATCACATTTATGTCCGCAGTTTATCGCATCTCCTGTACTGCATTAATTTTTCCAGGATCGAATATCAGAAGGTGCCAATGAAAACTCATTTCCAGTTTTCGGAGCGCAACATTCGCGCGTATGAGCTTCAGGTTCTTTTTAACGCAACGCTGCAAATTGGAGTAGCTTGACAACATATTCCTGGTCGGTCAAGCCGTTAAGCAAGCACATTATCTGCTACACATGTTACACCGTTAATGTTGTCAACGGCTTGCAGTAACCGCTTCTGAACAATTTTGCTCGAGACTTGAAAACCAAACTGTAAACCTAGCCAGAGAAAACGTTCGAAGGGTGTGGCAAAGGTTGTCAGGAGACTGGATTGCTCCTCTAGGACTAGGTGCAAGACAGCAGATGATAGATCGACTTTTGTGAACCACTTTGCCTTAGCCAAACGCAGCAGGACATCATCTAGCCTTGACAACGAATAGTGCTCCCTGCGTAGAGCTTCATTAAATGGCTTAAGGTTTATTGAGAGAGGCAAACCTCCGTTTTTTTCTTGACAATCGTAATTTGTCTAACCCAGTCTGTTGGCTACTCTACCTTAGCGATTACGCTCAGCTGCGTCATGTTACTTGATTTGCTGGCAAACTTACCACGTGAAGCAAACAAAAGCCTTCTAGCCGACAGCGCAGTCGGTGGCTAAACACGGACTGATACTAGTCCCTAACATCTGATTCCGCTCGACAAGCATGCGCAAAACGATGGCGGTTAAAACGAACACAGCTATGACGGTAAATGGAATCAATGCCGAGAATCGACGTGACACCTCCTCCCACTACTATAAAATGTAACTGAGGTGAAAAGCCGTCTTTGAAATTGAGAACTTTGATTAAGGACGTGACCTTCAGGTGCGGGTGGCAGCCTTCCCACATGCGCATGAAGCCTTGATCTGGTCACACATAATTTGCTAGACAATACTTCGCAGGTAGTATTTTGTTGGTAGCACCGCTGCCTAACTAGAAACCAACGATTTTGTCGCCACGTTGCTGATACAAGGTACAGAGCCTGAGGGTGCTGTGTCACGACTGAATACATTCACATTGGGAGACTGGCAGGATCGGGCAAAATGATTTTGTCTTCCACATTTGACGCAAATTCGCATCCAGACCAGGTCATAGATTATGATCATTTGGGTTTCGCGCGGCACAATATTTACAAATTTATTGTGTTATGTTAACAGATTTCACAATTTTGTCAGGTAAATTGAACACAGCACATAGTTCTACTTCAGATGCTAACCTCATTTGCTGAATGTGGTGTGCATTTGATGATTCACAGAGGCATATATCAAGGCATTGTATACTCGAAAACTGTCGTTGCCGCCACAGACGCTTGGTGATGTTTTCATCATTGCGCCCAAGCACGATTATATCACGGATGAGACTGTCTGCCATACCATTGCAAAAGTACTGGAACGAGCCAGTACCTTCAGCTTCTTGACCTAGTTATAGATAGCTTCGTTCGAGCGCTTGTTTTGAGTAAAAAATATTCACCTGATACGTCTCGCTAGTTTGACCCTCACAGAAATCACCGAATTTTCGGATGATTGTTTTTGATCAGCTAGGCCTTTCGCCTTCCCGTACAGCGTTGTTTCCTAGACAAAGCATGCTTAATCTCTGGTGGCATGTGGAAAAATCGCCAGGTGATACGCCATCGGTTTTACATCCATGCGCACCAGTACGCAAAAATAGATGCAACTGCTTTTCCAGATTCTTCATTTACTGGCTACGCTCCACTCAGCAAATGAACACTTTTCGGCGATCTTGTCTAGTTATTCGCTGACATCATGTCGCAAAACGTGGTTCTTCAGGGACAGAACGTTAATTAAACAAAGCAAACTCAGCGAAAATGGCAGCATATTAAACGTATAGAAAACATGATGTAAATAACTGGGTTGTTACCATAATTAACGACGCTAAGAAGTTTCTTCCTTTGTATCAGTTAAACAAACCCGCTCTAGCGTAGCCAAAAATAAGTAACAATCCGCGCGTAGGCGAACTATGCATAGGCGTCCAAACAACTGTTCTGTTAACTTGCGGCAAGCTAGGCGCCTGTTTAGTCTATCCCATCACAGGCAGTTCTATCCATGTCGGTGGGCAGCTAAAGACCGTTTATATACCAGGCCATCATGAATTCCGGACGTTGTTAGCCCCAGTTTAAATCCAAGTTGGGCCCTTTAAATGTCCGGACGCTCATGCAGCGCCTGCTTGCACTCTAGAAACCCTATCTGTCAAAATATGTTGCCCCGCCCAAAGACACTAGCAGGACTCCAGCACAATCCAAAGACTGACATCACCTTCTGCATGCTCATACGGTATGTTCACACTGCGCTTATCAGGAGACACAAATGTTGAAGCCAAAGACTTGGCAGGCGAGGAGATGGCATCGGGCCCACCCGCAGATGTTGCGTTGCTTGCTTTGATTTCAGTTCAAAGCCAAGTCTGTACGATTCAGCTAGAAAGATTTATACGACATTCGAACCGACAGGCTACCAAGCGCTGTGTTTTTATCGCAGCGGCGTATGATTCAATGGATTCCAGCCCGGACTCAACCAAAGATGAACTGTATCATCAACTTCACCAAAGTCTCCATAAGAAAGGCAACACAGTTATGGTGGTGCTCACTAGGGGCTTAAACACACAGGTTGGTAGGATCAATGTTGGCGAACGCGATTTCGGTTGTCTGCACGGTTGTGGTACTCGAAATCCGGATAACGCAAAACGCTTTTACTGCTCTGTTTTTATCAACTTCTATTCCCTTCGAGTGCAAACTGTCGGTGCTGCCAGCGCCAACGCGTTAGCTGGCAACCTCCTTCGCGTTGACAGCCGAGGACACTGATTAAACTTATCGCTGTTATTTACCTTTGGCAAGGTAGTGTAACTTACTGCAAAGTAAGTGGGACTACTTATCTCACCTCTGAGCACTCCACTGTTTGCTCCAATTTTGCCCTCCAATTTTGCACCAATCAACATTGTCGGAAATGGTTCGGTACAGCCAAACTAGTCACCCCAACTATCGTCTAAGCTAAAGAGTCCTCCACTCAAAATGTTGAGACGCATTGGACACATATCCTGAGTGGTATACAGAAGTCCGCCATCGTCATGTACGATTTCAATGAGCAATCTGTTTTGTTCGTCGATTGTATTGATTTATTTACTTCAACTTCACCGCTTTGTTATTGCGTAGCCTCTCACTGACCAATCAGTAACTAGCCATGTTTTGAATCATTTGTCATGTGATTCATGTGAAGAAAATTGGTCCGATAAACTCTGCTTCGTATTGTTGTTTTGCCCTGCCTGACCATAGTCCAGAGGCGTGCTTTGCTTGATTCCGGTAACATGTAATATACACCTTAAAACGATGGAATTTCTCTCGCTCTCTTGAAATGATGGAATACAGCAGGGGAATTTCTGCTCATGCTGAATATAACTCATTGCGCAGAGCTATCGACGCTCAGCTTAAACCGTTCAACAGTAAACATCGCGAAGCCTGGTGGGCACAGCATATCGTCGAGATGGAACATGATGCATCCATAGCGAACATGCACAGACTCTTCCCTCTTATGTGATACACCGGCGGCAGGAAACCAAATGAAAACGAAGTAGTTGTGAAACCAACTGTGACACACTTCGCAATCACCAGCGCCAATTTCTACGTCGGGAAGAGAACATCGAACAGCAGTTCCGCTTTCCTTTATAAATACATCCACGACGTGACTTTTGTTCCAAAGTCGTTAAGACAAGCTAACTTGATTTAACTGCTCTTAAAACTTTAAATCTGAATGCACAGGACTAACTCCACTTCAAGCTGCACATTACAACAGAAATCTGTAACGTTTCGGTTCTGCTAGCCTTGAAAACCTTCCTCGGTTTCTAGCTTTGTAACTGTATGCTGAAAGTGTGAAAAGCCGTAGAAACCGTTCGCCAAATGGTAAACGCCAAGGATACATCTGTGTAAGTAATCGAAGCTGCGCTTTCACCTTATTTTCCCCACTCAGGCAAAAGAAAAATATCTAGGCGTTCTAACTTCTTTTTAGCATCACAGTCTCAAACTGCCCCGACTCACCTCATCTCCCTAATTGAGCAAGTTGTTTACAAATGGCCCGCTTCCACAGCCACCCAGTTTGTCGCAGGCCGTAATTCAGTTACGGCACTTGAGACCCTGTAATGCAGCCAGTCTACAGAAAAATAAGTAGACATTTCGAACATCGGTTAATATGAGGTAAATGCAGGAAAAACATTCAGAACTCCACTTAACGGATCAGACAAAACCGTGGTTTCACAGCATAGATTGCTATTGCCAGCGCCACCCATTATACACAGACAGCGACAGAACTTAGTGCCGGTGCGTTTATGAGCTGTACTCGCTAAACTCTGCATTGCACTTAGGGCTCTTAAACCGATAACCCCCATGTACAACCATGGTGATTTAATTCTTGTGTGTGTTGCAGAAACATGATCAACTGATACCAACTGGATTGATCGTGCATTACTACTGGGTTGCAGAATTCATTCGACTTGGTCTGATACGGACGTCATTAATGTGCCAAATTCTGTTCGTCCATGTCCAATGGGGTAGGCATTTGACTAGCCGCTGGTGTACTAAGCGGCATCCGAGCGCCGATGGTGGGGTTTATCTTCATCTCCGCTGACATCTTGCTTTAGAATTCAGTCCTAAAGGGTCAAGCGTTTACTTGACAAAATCAACTTAGCAAAAATTACAACACGTTTTGAAAGCCAAACTCTTCGAGGAAAGTTGCACGTTCACTTCCATAACTAACGGCCATTATGAGTCGATGAGTGTCCTCATATGACCCAGTTAACCAGTCAGTGAGCAATCCACACGAACGTGGGCTAATTGAATCCGTTACCCTTGTCTCACAATGGATGTTAATTTTGGCAGGTTGGCCTAACCGTTTACCCTGTTCTGACACTATCATCACAGTATGCATATATGTTTCCCAACCCAGATCCAATAAAATAAATGGTAAGCTGATGAACTATAGAAATCACTGGAATTCCATCTGCAGTGTCATTGGCATTTGTGTTGACTTCACTATAATAAAACGCATCGCGCTTTACCCAAATTCAATGCACCATGGTTAGCCTCCATTGTTTCGTGTGACACGAAATACCGCGGATGCAACTGAGTCCATTCAACCGTTTGTGAATTGAATAACCAGTGCATCAAGCAAAGTGCGAATACTACCGGATATCCCGCGGAAAGAACATTCAAAGGATACGAACAACCAAGAGGAAAGTCGACAATAGTAAAGAAACGTTAGTGCTCATTCTCTCTCTGATTTTCATGTATCATGTGCTGTCGTAGCTCGGGCACATACACGGGAGCAATGCCACTACCTCCGTCAGGTAATCTCTGTAGAAAATGGCGCAGTCAGCCTCACGATGGTTGGACAATTCTCATAACTGCACTCAAAACGTTTGGCGTACGAGATACCCTCTTGTCGATATACTAACCCACAAGGCCTATGTAGCGAACTGACTGAGCTCCAGCGGCATCACGCTTCGAGGTTGTGGGAGCACATTATGGCAAACGGTACATGGTAAAGTGAAGTGGCCGCTGACGCCAATATCCTACTACTTAGGATGTCTATTTTGAACAACGATGGATCGAACATATTAGATGGTGTAATTCTGTACTAATATATTGAATTATATTTCGTACTCATCGATGATCCATGAATTTCTAATTGTCGGTGAGCTTTGGTGATGTCCATACCTGAGATGTGGTGACACATGATTCATGGGTATCGTGTACCTCCGTTCGTCGTCTATTTCAGAAACGGAAAACATCAATCACTCTAATGATTGTCCTAGCAGTACTACAGTCACATTCTAATTGGTGACTTCAGTCTGCAAATCCTAGAGACCACGGCCTGTCATTATGTACCATCCAAAATGGAATTACAGACGCAACTTATTAACAAGTACTAGTCTACAGATATGTTAATTCACCACAAGAGTTAAAGCAGGGAACAAATTAAATATTCTGGATATCTCGTTCACTAAGTAGGAGAACATGAACCAAACGGTGTTGTTGGATGTTGCTTTAACTTCATTCATGCTGCATCCACGTTGCCCCATTATATTCGCGATGCAACGTATTTCGCAGAGGACCTCTACAGTTCTCAAATACTTCTATTACGTTTGACGTGCTCGAAAGGCATATTGTCCACCGAAACGGAACTTAAATGTCACCTGACTGTAAGTTGGCTTTTCCTTAATCCTTTGCTGTTCATAAGCAACTTAGCCTTTGCGTATTTGCTAGAACGATGCAATCTCTCATGCCACGCATCTTGTCCGCTCAAAGGGGCAATTATCATAGCTATGTTGCACTCATAGTTTTTCCAACTGTGTTTAGATGGGATTGAACCTTTATTAATGTTGTTCGAATTCTCAAATAGGTTCGTGCACATCCGTCCACTTAGCGTTTGATATCACTGCTCTCGAACGTAATTGGGGTCATTGTAGTCATGGCGCTCATTCGTTACTTGGAACGATGCAATGGCATATCAGCAAACGACATGGATTGCGCCGGAATTGAACTTGCACCACAAACCTGATACATGCGCGCTTTAGTTTAACTGAGACCGTCGACAGTGATGTGGAAGTTGACACAGTTTAGCTGAAATTTTCAAAGACGTTTGCATTTCTAATTCATCGCATCCTCCTTCGCAATCTTCATATTTATGAAAGTAGTTGTCCGGTTATCAGTTTGATGTCTAAATTTCTACGTTAAATATATTTAAATGCGAGAGCCCGCAGTATCCTCGCTGACTATATCGAAGTTCAGTGCTGAGTGCTCTATGGCTCAGTACTTAGTTACCCCTACTTATAATTTACCTAAACGATCTCAAGCTAGTGCTCACCTCCATTTACTTACTCTTCGTTGATGGTCTTAACATATGGCAAGCAATCAGAACAACAAGTGACCATGTAGCACTAGGGAATGAACTTGATTGGGTGTACGAATGGGTGACTCAGAAGCTACCACGTTTCAATGCGTCCAAGTGTAAGACATGAAGCATAAGTCGTCAATCCACTTGCGATTGTAGGCTGGGGTATGAAGTTTTGCAGTTCGCTTCTACTGTATGCCACCTAGAAGTGAGGGCGCTAAATGGTATTGGATGTAACCGTAAGGCTAAGGAAGCATCCCTAAAAGCTAACACACATCTCGTCCTATCGTAGAGTGCAGTCCTGTTATTTGACCCTTTCATCTTATATCTGGTGCTCAATACCCTATCCCAAATACGTCATCTACACCTGGAAGCCCTTGCACAAACAGTAAATTACTACGCTTGAAATATCACTACTAAAAACGACCACAAAGTATATAAAGTCTATGTTTTATCTCCCCTACCAATTGAGGATGGGCATTATTGGGTACTACCGTGGGCAATATAGTTACCCACCTGGCGATTTGTCTGTGACAAATCATACCATGCGAAATCTCAGCCATACATTCTGGTACTTTGTGAAACCGAATTACAGTGCCACTAAGAGAGATCACGAGCTAACTCTGGCCACACAGTATACCAACTGGAATGCCATCAGAATTTCTTCTCAATTCGTAGGAGCCAAACTTAAAATCCACCGCTCAGTTTCGTCGCCTTTTCCTCAAACTAACAGGATTCAAAAACATACAGCAATGACATACTAACACATTCATATTACTCATAGAACCGTTAATAACCGGGGTAATCATACCTCCAAAAATAATTGTGCACATTTTACTTCCTGTACGTCGTCAGTTTAACACTGCAACTGGAGCATTGTAATAATGTGTTAAGACTGGAAATACTATAAGATCTACCCACTGAAGCGACAAAGAATAGGCCTTACACTCATTTTTCTGTTAGAATTCGTCGATTTTAACTGCTCCCTACACTGATTGCGGGGTATTTAGAAGTACTGGTTGTGTAAATGTTTTGCGACGCGCAATCTCATTGAGCACTGCAATTCGCGTTGGAGCAAACCGAGACAAATTCGATCACTGTGACCCAAAATGATGAAGCAGAAAGATTTGGTGTTGTTTGCCCGAAAATACCTCGTTCCAAGACGCGTTTCCGCTTTGTTTTGTCTCATCAGCTAAGGCTAACAGGTCTCGAGTCCACTGGCTAAAGGGATAAAGGGCCCAACCAACATCACAATGTTCCCAGTTTTGAGTCACTCTACCCTTCCCGAATGGGATCAATCAAAACTAAAACTGGTTATGGATTGTAGTGTTTCACGGCGAGCAAAGATCAATAGATCTTAGCTCCATAGATTGTTTTGTGGAATTATAATCTACTTCTATCTAACACAATCGTTTTGGGTGAGCACAACTTAATTTATAGGTGATTAGACTAACGATGCACATATTGGTTGATATGGACATTTCGCCACAACCATTCTGAGGGATTCCTTATGCTCTGTTATTTACCTGTCTTATTTCACTTTTCATTTTCTTTCTATTATACGCAGGAGAGGGGACAATAATTCCCAAAAGCTGCTAGTATCTGTGATATTTTCGGCCTAC
Source organism: Dicrocoelium dendriticum (assembly GCA_944474145.2). Classification (NCBI taxonomy): domain Eukaryota; kingdom Metazoa; phylum Platyhelminthes; class Trematoda; order Plagiorchiida; family Dicrocoeliidae; genus Dicrocoelium; species Dicrocoelium dendriticum. Next base: position 57,454,808 of record OX104068.1, read on the forward strand.
AGGAAATACATGACAGAAGTTTTGATCACTTGTCCTCAATTTTGTCATGATAGCTTGAGTTTATGTGTGCAAATATTCCTCTATTTCAGAATGAGTAAGTACGTTATCTAACGTCATTTAGACAACTTTGGGAAATTAGCATAAGGGGATCCTCGCTTTAGTCGGTAATGTTTGTGATGTCGGGTGCAGTCATTCATATAACGACAAAACAATGTTCAAAAAGGTAATGCGTTATACAGGCCTAACACTGACCTGCCACTTGTTTTTCATTGCTGATCCTAGAATTATCAAGGTAAGATATGTACATTAGATCTGCACTTCCGGATATTTCTTCACTTGCATGCCAGCTCTCATTAGTAATTAAATAGATAGAGAAATTGCTCTGTTCGAGTATTGAGAGCCACATTGTCGCTTGGACTCTGCCTGGTATATCCCTTGTCTGCCATCTTCTAGGTGTACTGGTCTCTGTTGTTCATAATCTCCGCCACATTTGCAATGATAACAATGATGGACAAAAGGAAGTTATTAATATTATAGTGGTTGATTACCTTTACCGGTTTTAACAGTGTCAAGGTATTTTACCTACAGCAATTTGCAATCAACTAAACGGAAACCGTAATACACTTTTGAGCTCCTTTCAAAAATCTAGCGATGTTGAATATGACAGTGAAATGAATGCAACTGTGCGGGTGCAGCCCTAGGCCAACTTTAAAAATCTCGGACCACTAGCCTCCCTACTACGCTACTGCCACCCTTAATCAACTTATTTTCTAAGGTAGTCAGGTTAATATTTTGTGAAAATTAACTGCATGTTTCTTATTTGGTCTTAGAGTAAATACCGTATATCTGTATAGCAACAAGCAACCACAATTAAAATAGCCGTTTGATCCAATCCTCTGTGATTTTGATGGCTGGTCACGCATCCTTAATGAAGAGTTTCAAAACTCTTCTCTACCGACACTGCGATCCGAGACCGGTTTCGTCCTTATTTTTACTCTTCAGGTAGCGATTTTCTAAGATGGGGTGGAACTTGGCTCACAGTTGTCGCAAACGGGTTCATTCAGAGACAAAAGGTTTATTCAGTATAATAACTCGACGAAACTGCCAACCAAACTGATCCGCAGTATGCTCCTATATGTGTAACTCGGCCGTTTCCGTAAATATCATTCGCGAGTAGCTTCATTTGCCTCCATTAAACGACCAAACTTCATTGTAACCATTAATCCATCAGCGTAGACTTGTGGGTGCAGGGCCGTTCCTTTTCGCCTCCCTGCGTTTGCTCCCTGTTTCGTTGCGAACATCTCTCGCATACCTCTGATTGCCTACTCACATGGAAATAGTTACTGAGGGATTACGGCTATGTCAAGCGCTGCTGACGCAGCTCTGGACCAGTAACCAAGGCGCAAGCCAGAAAACTCAATCTATAACTAGGTAATTAATTCACATCAGTATAAAACCGATCGTGGACTGCCGTGATGGAAGATAGTCGCTCCTGTACTCTACGCTAGGAATGAGACGTTCGATTTGGGCACGACACCGCACTTCAACCTACTGAAGCTATAGCGTCAGTATGTAAAGTCTCAGAAAACAAATGTCCCTTAATCGTATTAAGACCTATTCATGTAAAGACTAAACCACCGGACTAAATCGCTGGGTATGATTAAACTGTTAACACTAGAACCCCGGTACCGGTTACTTTGAACAAATCAGCGTTGTTAAACGTGCATAGTTATAAACGATTTTCAAACATACTCCATGACTTTAAATCCAACAATAATATTTCAACCGAGGCAAGACGGTATAAAAACCACAGTCTGTATTGCCCGCAACCACGGTTATACAAGCTGTCACGCATGCACGCATAGATCTGCACTGTTTTCATCCACAAGCGCACACACCAAAAATTACTACCACTCATATTGTCGGTTCGTTTCACTCCAAATTGGTGGATCCTCGCTACCTGTCTGACCAAGTAAATGGTTGGCGGCATCCGGTTTCGGATGTGCGTGTCACTGTGGCCAGCCATAGGACTCCTGTGTCCAATGAGTGGTTTGCACTGCAACACACACAGCTCCAACCACACAGTTGACATCTAGTGTAAATCCGAAGCAATAAGACCGGGAGGCATGTGGATGGGGCCCCTTTATTCAACGTAGCCGACCCACACTCCTTCACAAGCAAACACAAGCACGTTTTATTGGAGAATCACGCGCGTACAAGACTTTGGCTAGATCGCAGTCCGCTCCACACTGAGTGCATGCAACCACACTTCGAGCCTAGCACGGCCAAAAGGACCGCGCACCCCGTCCCCTCCAGCAACTTGCAACTGTCTGCTGGAGCCAGTATGGAGGAGGTGGTGGGTAATAGATCGATGGCCACCATGTCAACTCACACATCAAGCGCAGCCACTCCGGGTTATCAAACACCAGCCAATCACTTGGGAAAACATTATCAAATAAAATATGTATGTTAAATAATATGGCTATGCAGAAGTTGCTCTTCGTAAAAGCAGCATATAAAGTAGGTAGGTTGGCAACCAATTCGCGATAAGTACCAAATGCCACCGAATATACAAAATAAAGCCTATATATATTTCTGATTACAATGTTCAAGTAGAATACCGTATTGATAGTGGGTTGCTGAACATCCGCCATTTCTGTGCGAAAACCCTGATCTGTTGGACAACTATCCATAGGTTGCTGTTTGCTGACGACCGTAGGTTGTTTGCGCATAGCGCGGATGTGTTGCAGCACATGACAAGTGCTCTGACTTCGACAGCGGCCAAATTCAAATGCATCGTCGGCAAAAACAAGACTTTTGGTCATTGTTAGCCTTCATCTGCCACAAATCCAGTTTGCTGACAAAGTGGTGGAAACCAATTCGAGATTTTTCTAAATCTGTGGCGTAATAACAACCGACCACGTGGGAGCTGCGTAGCCGCGTATCGAATGCAGCTGCTGCTTTTTGCAAGCCGGAAAGCCGAGTGTGACACAACCACCAGCGCACTAGTAGGACGAAGCTACTGGTATGTAAGTCTACCTTGCTCTCCGTTCTTCTATACGGCAGCGGAACCTGGTAGCTTTATCGGAAGGACGTCAGAAATCTGGAGCGCTTCAATCAGTAGTGTCTGTGCCGTATTATGCCCATCGGCTGGAGTGATTGAGTTGCAGACACGGAAGTGCTCCGACGCATTGACATATATGCAGTGGACTGAATCATGCGCCTGATGCACCTGCGGCGGCTCGGGCATATTCGCCAAACTGATTCGACCCGGATGCCGGAAAAGATGCTTTATGGCCAAATGAACACAGGGAAACGGCACGTGGGAAAATCAACTTTACCTTAAAAGCACATAGTCAAAGTTAGCCTATCACGTTCCAATGTTGATTACAGGTGTTGGGACTCGAAGGCGGTTGGTGGGCGTGCATGGCTAGATCTGATCACGAAGGCAGTTGCCGAGGTGCAAGAGAAAGCCCTCGTGCATGCAGAGAAGAAGCAGCAGTTGTGGAAGAGACAGAAGCCGATGGGCTGTACTCCATCTACTTCCAGCGAATGGTGCTGTAGCACGTGCGGTCGCGAATGCTTGAGTCAGACAGGTTTAGTGAGCCACCAGTTTTCAGCATTGCAACGATGAGTCATCCTGAGAAATTAAACAGAACTGGCGCAGCTTTTGTAGGTACGCTTACGGTGTACATGAGTGCTGAGTTTTATTTCAGGTGGTGAATGTGCCGTCTTATCTTATTGTTATTTTGTTACCTCATTTTGATGTGTACCTGAATAATCTAATAAATAACACATTTCGCTTAAACTACAAGTGGTTAACTTCACTTACCTTTCTCTAGCTTAAATATGCTTCTTACTCTCTTCTTCTGATAGTTTGTATCTAGCACATCTACTCTAATATTCCATTAATTTAATATACTAATGTAGCACCATATACGTACAGGGTATTAAATCAATATTATATTACTTTTCATTTCAGCTGCTTAGCTGTTGTTTGACAACCTTGTGTGGCTGCGCTTGATGTGCATGTTGACAAGGTGCCTATCGGCCTATTACCCACCACCTTCTCCATACTGGCTCCAGCGGACAGTTGCCACTTGCTGGAGGGGACGGGGTGCGCGGTCCTTTTGGCCGTGCTAGACTCGAAGAGTGGTTGCATGCAATCAGTGTGGAGCGGACTGCGATCTAGCCAAAATCTTGTATGCGCTTGATTCTCCAATTACATCGTGCTTGTGTTTGCTTGTGAAGGAGTGTGGGTCGGCACGGTCGACGAAAGTTAATTCCCATCCACATACCTCCCGGTCTTTTTCCTTCGGGTTTACACTGTATTTGGGGTGTGTGGATGGATCAGTATGTGATCTGGGGGATTATCGAAATACCTTCATGAAAATATGCGGTTAACAGATGTACTGTCTTACATATAAGTATAGGTAGAATTTCGTCACATATAGGCTCACGCAGACAGCCAACACAAGCCCGGAAAAGCACTGTACGCGCGTTTCATCCTTTCGGGAATCATCAGCCGTGCGCAGTCCATCGGACCCTTGGTAGGGCTCGAAACCGCAACTCGACTGTTACCAGTCCGTAGTTGAGACCACTGAGCTAAGGGGGACGGCCACGACCATCGTGAATATGTTACTAGCTGTGATATAGCGCCGCTCACTATGAACAATGAACAATGATTTATCACGGGATAAAAGCAAGTGCTTGACACGACCCGTAGGATGGTTGAGGTGAATATGATAAAATCAAAATATGTCTGGGTCATCTATCGAACGTCTGCCGATATGAATAGTTTGATAAGCAACATCAGTGTAAAATTAAAATAAATTATCGGGCGGAAACATGCAGAAAGACACTGGGGTGCAGTGATCATTGAGGTAAAGAGTGAGAAAAGTAAAATATGGTCGCTCACTTAGGTCCATTTGATACATAAAGCCTGTCGAAATGCATTCTTGGCGTAATCCAAAGTAGGGGAATTTAGGTAACAAAATGTTGGGAGCTAAGAGCGACATCTAATCGTTTTTTGAAAACATCCAGGGTAGGAGAGGATACAACTGAGTCAGGAAGTGCGTTCCAAGGTTTGCAAACCCGAAGGGAAAAGTAATTCCGTCGACACTCTAGACGGCTGTATTGTTCCTTCAACTTTAGGCAGTTACCCCTGAGCTGCGTGTTGTGGCTACGTTTCAGCAAATGGCTGCATACGTGATTGGGGTCACTCAATATTTGATAGGCTAATATGAGATCACCGCGCAGTCTTCGATAGCGCCCGCTGAAAATTCCCAACAACTTCAGCCTTCGGTGATAAGAGTGGTAGCGCAGACCCTGCACATTCTTTGTTGCTCTCCGTTGTGGTGCCTCTATCGCTTCTAGGTCACGCTTCAACCAAGGTTGCCAAGCTTGGATAGCGTATTCAACATGCGGGCGCACGTAGGAATTGTGCATCATTGGGAAGATTGATGGGTCAAATCTCCCGAATGCTCTTCGCAGCATGCCGACATGCTGGTTGCCTCTTTTCGCAGCTACCTCAGCCTGATTTGAACAGTTGAGGTCGCTCTGTACGATCACACCCAGGTCACGTTCCTGGGAGCTATTCTGCAGTCCGTTGGTCCCAAGTGAATAGGTGTAGTTATGACAATGGCGTAATTGTACGACGCGACATTTGTCTACATTGAACGGTAGGGCGTTTTGAAGTGACCAGTTCGACACTGTGTTAAGATCGCACTGAAACCGTTCATTGTCTTCCGGCCCTCTGATCCTTCGCCATATCTTGATATCATCAGCGAAAAATAGGAAATCGGAAGTAATTGATCTCGCCAAATCGTTAATGAACACCAAGAATAGACGAGGTCCTAGAACTGAGCCTTGTGGTACTCCGCACGCCACATCGATTGCATCAGACAACGATTCTCGGACTCTCACCACTAGCCGTCGTTCTTGTAGAAAATTGTCAATCCAACTCAGGATTGGGTCGCCAATGCCGTAATTACGAAGCTTGTAAAGGAGAATGCGATGGTTTAAGCGATCAAATGCTTTTGAAAAGTCCAAGTAGATGACATCGACCCCTACTCCATCATCAACAGCTTCAGTCCAGCTATTACGTGCAATTAATAGATTAGTATTACACGAATGCTTTTGACGAAAGCCATGTTGCTCTGGGGATATTAAATTGTGGCTTTCCATGTATTCCATCAGCGCGTCTGCGATGATTGATTCCATCACTTTGGATAGTACTGGAAGTAGTGTTATTGGGCGGTAGTTGGCAGGATCAGTGCGGCTACCTCCTTTATGAATAGGAGTGATGACCCCTTCCTTCCATACTGGTGGAATACGGTTCTTCTCTAGACATCGCTGATAGAAAATAGCCAGTGGTGCTGCTAGATCACTAGCTACTGCCTGTAGAGCCTTTGGTCGGATATTGTCAGCTCCGGGAGAACTGTGGATACGCAAGGATAACAACTTCTTCAACACAGCTTCGGCAGTGAAAGTGATGTTTTCTAAACCAGATGAAGGAGTAGTAGGAATGAGGAGAATGTTCGTGCTCGTTACCTCCTGGAAAGTTTTGGAGTAGTGAAGCCGTAGGAGATCAGCTGCTTCCATTGCTGATCGCGTGCACCCATCAGCCGTGACTAGTGCTGGAATCCCCCGCTTTACCTTTCGAAGGTCGTTAACGTGCCTGTACAGGAGTTTGCGGTTCGTACAGAAGCGCTTCATTAACTTCTGCTGATGAGTGACCTTGTCTTCGCGGATCAGTTTCACACAGAAGTTACGATGGGTCACGTATGCAGTCCACGTTTCGGCATTCGGGCAGTCCTGGTGATCTCGCCATGCCAAATCCCTCCGGGACATATATTTACGTGTCCTGCTCCTCAGAAATGAATTACGCTTGTTTTTAGGTTGGAAGGACTTCTCCTCTGATGCGTGCGCTACCAGTGTACTAAACGTCCTTGTAAATGTTTCCCAGGCAACATCTGGGGGGCATTCGGTTAAGAAAGTCCAGGATGTATCCTTAACAAGCTTAGACAACACATTGTAGTGTGTGACTGTATGCACTTTATCCTCCTCCTTTTCAGGGTACTCCGCATAGCAAACATAGTCAAAGAGTAGAGTAACATGATCACTACGACCCAGTGGTGTGCTTGTAACTATCCCGTCAACCGTGAGTTCTTCGTTAGTGAGCACAAGATCCAGTATCGACGGCTAGTTAGCAGTTCGAAATCTAGTGGGAGAGGTTACGTGGTTGTAAAGAGGGTGGCTAGCAATAAGCTCTTGCAAGCGGGCTTTAAACTGCATACCATCGGTTGCCGGCGTTTCTATGTCATGCACGTTAAAGTCTCCCGCGATAAGAATGTGGGTGTATGACTTGTTCAAAGCAAACTGGAAAACGTGGTTCAGTTTGGAGTCCATTTCCGAAGTTGAGTTTGGCGGGCGGTAAATCACGGCTAGTAGACATGTGCCCTTGTTTCGCAACCATAGGCGGCACCAAAGCGAATCGGGTGCTCTGATTTCTGGGTGGTCGATAACTTCACATCGGAGGTTTGTATTGTAATAAAGAATCACACCGCCTCCCCTTCCGATTCTATCGGTCCGAAGCAGTGACATACCGGGTAAATTGATCTCAGAGTCGGTTATCTCAGGGTTTAACCATGTCTCTGTAATCATGACGAGGTCCCGCGGTTGTGAGGCGTGGAGTTCTCTAAGTTCTGCCAGCTTGCTTAGAAGGCCTTGAGCGTTTGTATACATGCAAGATAGGGCTTTTGTTGTTAGGAGTTCATTGATAGATGTCAAGTTTGTGTTCGCTTTTAAGCCGGCCGTTAGGTGGCCGGCAATTAATCGCTTTTTGGTTTAGGTATTTCAGTCGTGTTGTATGGCATTATTAAGCGTTCCTGAACAGAAGTTTCACTGGTGCTGTGCTCGGTCCTCCTGTGTGCCGTGGGCGCAGTTGTGTTGGTCTCTCCGCAGGACTGCGCACTGACTTACACGTTACTGCCGTGCAGAGGACAGGGTAGCTCGTCGCTTGGTGAGAAGGCTACCCTGATGATTCCCGCAAGGATGAAACGCGCGTACAGTGCTTTTCCGGGCTTGTGGTGGCTGTCTGAGTGAGCCTAGATGTGACGAAATTCTACCTATACCATTCAACTCCCCCTACTACTCTTCTGTTACATATAAGTCTTGATACCTTTTGACGCCATACTGAATGTATCATGTCCATTTTTAATCCATTTATTTCGTATGCCTATTTAACGCCATATTCCTGCGGTGTATTTGATCAATTTTATTCGACGTTTCATTTCGAGAGATGCGCTGTTGGTTGACGTCACCTGTGTGGCTGCACTAGCTGTCAGTCATCACCAACAACAGCAGTACATCAGACAATTGAACTAATGCTTCGCTGCCATCCAATCATTATGACCTGTGGAATAAAGAATAATAAGAGGGTGATAAGGGGGACTTGTCTGAAAATCTTAATGTCCCTAGCAAAGATGTAGGGTAATGAAGCATACAACTCGTGCAGGCGACATGCCATCACAAACAGATGGATATAATGCAAAGAAAAGGTGATATAGGTGAGACAGCTTCATTGCTTCCTTCACTGCCTCGCGTCATAATCAGCCATTAATCCGCAGATGAATCAGCACCAAACACACCTTTCACAGGCAAGCTGATTAAGAGACGGCAGCAGACGCCACTGGTGCAGAATTAGAAGAACAGCTATTAGACATTCATTTATCGTGAACGAGCTTGATAGCTAACCTTTACTCTTACTTTTTTCTATTTCTTGACTGTTGTTTAAAAGCTCTACTGGGTTAGCCCGATTGGTACATCCACGTCATTGTTAATGGACGCTCATCATCATGTCCTTCTCAGCAGCGCCATTTGCAAGAACTTATTCTATTGGTTTTTTCTTCTTATCACTGTTCTGCTTGGTTATGTTAAAGGAATATTTACTTGTCACACACTTATTGTACTAGTTTTCAACATTTGGGTCTGCATTCCTTATTCTCGTTTGTTTCGTGACTTATGTTGAAACGTCTCTCCGTCTTTCTGATTGGCCAGTGCCAGTCACTGTAAATGGACGTTCGGTTTACGTTTGGAGTCCAATGATGCTATTTTTAAGGACATAAGCCATTCGCTCTTGAGTACAAGGGCGCTTATTGGCCGTTGCTTTTGACGTTTTTACTTCAGTAGGTTTGCCCAAGTGTACTTCAGTAGCTTCCCATCATTTTGCCTTCAAACTATATAAGCAACTGTGATTACATGCATACAAGTTCATCTTCTGGCTCGTCTTGGACTTCTTCTTGCTGTCTTGGGATGAAGGCGTCAGCGGCGACATAACATGCCGACTGCGAGACATGTCTTGTAAAGTCTCGAGCCAAGCACAAGGTGAGTCTTGTGGACTCCAGCACGGAAGACGAGACGGACCAACGGCACCCACTTTGGTCCTCAATAACCACATTTCCCACTGACAATTCAACTTCTGTCCACTTCCATCCTTACGCCACCCTACACCTGGCAGACTAAATATGGCCCACCTAGGTAAGCGGTGATCTGGCATACGTAACACGTGCCCAAACCAACACAACTTATTCAGTGCTATCGGTTGTTCTAGGGAGGCAGCGTGCTTACCATTACTTAGTACTCACTTACCGCCATCATCTTTATGGACACGCTGGTGTTATCCGACACCATCAATACTTCGCAGACAACTATGATCAAAGATATGAAGGCGCCTCAGATCTTCAGACCGAAGGGGCCAGGTCTCACTACCATAGAAAAGAACTGCCTTGACTGTGGCTTTGTATACACGGCCTTTCAGACGGAGGGAAATTCCCTTTTGCAGCCAAAGCTGCGGCAAGTTCAAGAAGGCAGTTCTGGCCTTTGCAATGCGTCAGCTGACTTCAGTTTGTATGCGCCAATCGTTGCAGGTGCAGCTGCCAAGCTAAGTGAATTGCTCAACCAACTCAACTCCCTTTTTAGCAAGGATCAACGGGTCATAAAGTGCCTAGTGGTCCTGCAGAAGCACTTGCAATTCGAAGGTGCGAAGCGCATACCAAATAATGTGAGCAATCTACACAGGCCATTCATGGTTGATTGTGCCGCCGCAACGTAATCGAAAAGCAAGAGGATATGGTCCGCATAATGAAGAACAACTAACATTTCAGCAGGCAGGACCTCAACGTCTGCAGGTGACATTCAGCAAGGTGAAACTCTTTGGTATAATCCATGACGAAATCGAACAAAAATGGGGAAATCAGACAACCCAGACGAACGCCACTTGTGGTCGGAAAGCTATCCGTCAGGACACCGTAGGCCCCGACGCGGCCTGTAGTGTTCGAGTAAAGAGCACGAAGGATATTCACATATTTCGTCGTAACACCTTTCCGCGCAAGTTTTTCGAACAGAATCGATCGATCGACCGAATAGAACACCCTTTTAAATCACGGAAGACAGCTAATATTTGTCTGCGGTATGCATAACGCTGCTCTAGCACATGCCACAGAGTGGTTATATGGTCTGTACATATACCTCTTGGGCGAAAACCTGCCTGATCTTCCCGAATCCGAGACTCCCGTTTCACTGTGAGGCGACGACCTAGAATCGAGGCCAGCAATTTTGTCACAACTGGCTTTAAGCTAACACCCCTGTGGTTAGAACAGTCTGTGCGATGTACCTTCTTGTATGTTGCCACTATAAGCGATTTGCTTCAGTTAGCCGGGACTGTCTCTTCCTTCCAGATACTTTCAAATCGGGAAGTCAGTGCTTTGCAGAGGACCGTAGCTTTATCTTTAAATAGTGCAGGTGGAAGGGGATCAGGGTCAGCGACACGAAAACGATTGAGGGCTGTGGTCACGTTTCGGACTTTGGCTTCCGACGGTGACTCTAATCTAACAGTCTATGGCTCGTCCTGCATCACCTGAGTAGGAAGAGATCCGGGAGCAGGGAGCTAGCTGAACTGATCTTGAACGTGTTCCGCCTAACGAACCATACGGCGCTCCTTATTGTGTTTCAGTGCACCTGCGTTTTGCCTGATTGTCTCACTGACACCTGGTATCCTGGGACTGGTGGTGCGGATTAACTGGAAGAGATTGCGGTAATTTCTACTGACCCTGCCTTCTTCACTTCTTGGACTCGACTGGTCCACCAGGCCTCCTTGTCAGCACGTAGGCCACGCTATAGTTCGCGCATAGTAGCCCGACTAGTTACATTATGCTTGGAGCCAGGCGGGAGGTTTCTTTTAGATTCCAACAAAGTTCACCAACCTCACGGATATCCAGTGACTGCAGCGGTAACGATGGATAGTGCCACGGACAGATGCTCCTACTTCGTGCATGCTGGCCGAAATTCTATTCCACTGAAGCTCACTGTAAGTAAGACAAAACAGCGAAAGTTCCGTACGCATTGAGTCTTGATAAGCTTGCCTGACCGAAAGCTGTAACAATTTCTCTGTTGCCAATAGAAGCAGACGCTTGGTGCGCCTCGCGGTAAATTGCATGAAGAAACGACAGCATACTAAGGCATGATCAGAGTCGACGCAGGTATTGCAGTACGAGAGGCATTCCAGCATGAAACCATGCCACCTGTAACTCATAGCGATGTGGCCTATTTGGGTTCATCGTTTTCCAGATACAGAGGGACCCCAAGTGTTACTTCGGCGCCCACTGTGGCTAAAAGCATACTACCAAGAAAATAACTGTTGCTCAGCACACACTTGCAGCAGACGCTCGATGTTGTCAGTCCATTCGGAGTTGCACCCTTTATTACCACCCAGCTGAGCTTCTAAAGAGCTTACACGCCCTACTTGTGCTTTCGTATCCTTTTCAGGTACTATAATATCTGAACTAGTAACACCGCGTATTAGCGCGGTAAGTTCGTGATGGAATGTGTCCTTGACAGCAACTGAACTGCAGTTGGTAAGAGCATAAGCGAAAATAGTGAACAAACAGCTTTTTGTACCACTTTATGAACCAACATTAGCTGATGTCGTCAAACGGGCTGCACATAAACAGCTGTTCGCCGGATTCCATTCAACCAACGATGACCCAGCCTTGGAGCTTTGAAAGATACACCAGCTTGACCCGTGCGTGCTGCATTGGCGACTCCGGATGCGTGCAACCAATAAGGAAATGATAACCTTGGCGCAGTTAATTCAACAACCCCATTAGGATCATTGACCGTTGTTTCGGACACACAACGCACGTCAATACCCAGTGTGTCCAAGGTGCGTCCGCGTGCAACCTGTTGACCTGTTTGCCTTAGAGTGCGAACGTTGAATGTCGCCATGGAAACGGGATAATGGATTATAATGGACCTTTGCCGATAGGCGTCCGATAGGTGCTGTGGGATGGTGGATGCAGATGGTTCTACTCCAGTGGCATTTCGGTTGCTGTCAATTAAGCTGGGAATTATAGAAGGAAGGTTAGTAATGGGGGTCAGGATGGGAGTAAGAGAAAAAGGTGAAAAAAGAAGGGAGGCGCCAGCAGTAGCATGTTTTCGCTTATCCGCCCTGCTGTATGCAGCAGATAATGCGACCCTTGCTAATCTGCGCGACGGCCGATGCAAGATGAAGTATATGTTTTAAGAAAATATCATGGTTGTATGTGGGCTGAGATACTCCCAGGGCACCCCGACATAGACAGGAAGACGATTAGGGACCTCAACCAAAGCCTTTGGCTCAAAAGCTTGTCTACGAGACAGCGAGGTGGCAACGAGTTAGATTTACTGCAATGGACGTCATCCCATTTTAAGCCACCAACATGGATGACCAGGAGACTGAGTTTGTCTAACTCCTCACCATTGACCAACCTGTTAGGATTAGATCTCAAGGGGCCAGGATGCACCACCCAGTGTAGATCAATCGGTCAAGGAGGTACGCAAACCTTCGACCACGTTAAAGTCCGGTCTCTGCTCCCCATAACCGTTGTTTTTGTCAACGTACACTTGATGGGCATGTTGACAAGGTGGCTACACGTCTATTACCCACTACATCGACTATACTGACTTCAGTTGACAGTTGTAAGTTGCTGGAGGGGATAGGTTGCACGGTACTTGTGGCCGTGCTAGGCTCGAAGAGGGGTTCCACGCACTCAGTGTGGAGTGGACTATGGTCCAGCCACCGCCTTGTGTGCGCTTGATCCCCAAATCCAGCGTGCATGTGTTTGCCTGTGAAGGAGTGTGGGCCGGCTCCGTTGATGAAACATGACTCCCATCCACATGCCTCTCGGTCTTATTCCTTCGGGTTTACACTGGATATGGGGTGTGTGATTGGAGCTGTCGGTGGTGCAGCGCACGCCACCCATGGTCCCCTGTAGGCGCAGGCGTCTTGTGGCTGGCCACAGTGACAAGCAAACCCGAAACCGGATGCCGCCAACCATATATAGGGTGGCCACGAAGTCCCTAATCATTGTTCATAACTAACGTTTTGGTTAGCATTTCTGAATTAATATTTACACACTCATCATAATAGTTATGGCACATATATAGGATGCTTTTGCTTTTCTATTTTCAGGCATCAAGTAGCAAAATGACTAATATAAGTCCTTACACAATTGAAGAAAGCTCATAGCTGCTCTTTGGTTAGATGACCGTGGACAATAACTGACGTATCCAGCAAATTATAGGAGCATTTCCTTAAACCTGCAACAAAAAGGACACATTGGCATAGGAGAAGAAAAGATTTGCATCTGCATCTGTGATGGACGCCCCTCGCTGTCGACGCCCTGCCTCCCGAACGGAGCACGTGGAAATCATTCAGCAGTCAGTTTACAATTCTCCAAAGAAATCGACTCGTAAGAGGACTGTTGAATTGCAGGTTAACTGCTCCACACCACCAAACGTACTCGAAGCTAATCTAGGCATGTCAGCATTCAGCGAAGTGCAGGTTTGTGAGCTGCCTGAGATTGACAGACAGAATCGAATGGAAGCGTGTCAGCACCTTCTCCAGGAATTCCCCAACAAATCAGTCATCACAAAGTCTTCTTTAGTGGTGAATGTGCTGTCTATCTGAGATCACGGTCACGCAATGGTTACATCTAGAGCAAGATTAACATATACTATGCTGAAAAAATGGCCCACAACCCACCGCACGTCATGATATGGGCGGCAATGCCAGCCCCCAAAGTCATAGGGTCATATTCTTCGAATACTCAGTGAATCATTTCACTTTCCGAGAAATGTTGGAGACCTGGTTAATTCCACAGTTGGTTTCAACTGGAATCATGCATGTAGCCCTTCTGCAGCAAGATGGTGCTCCAGCACACGTTGCTATCTCGGTGCGCCGGTTGCTGGATGAGAATTTCGCTGGCCGGTGGATTGGAGGTTGATCAGAGCATCAGTGGTCAACTCGCAGTCCTGACCTATCGTTATGCGACAATGGCTTGCGGGGCATAATTAAAGCAGAGTTAAGAAAAACATGCTATAGCAAAAAGTATCAATTAAAGCTGCAATCCGTGCTTTATTGAACTCGATTTTCCTTGATGTTCGGCAAAGCACCTCATCATGCACTTAGAGACGAACTCGTCTATGTATTGTGAATGACGGTGAACACACCGACATCTTGGAGTTATAACAATGTGATCATAAGCTAGCACAGATATGTTTCAATAATGTTCACTAATCAGCGCAGAGCCCTTCTTTTCTTAGACTAGTATCATGTGATACTGTTTACATTTATACACTGATTTACGTAAGCTTGTACATAAATGCGGAGCTTCCGGGAATTTGTGGCCACCCTGTACATTTCTGTTTATAACCACCACATATATACGCTTCCGTTAATCACATTTTCTGACCAGTCTGAACATGTTCTAGCGTTTTGAGTGGTTTGATCACGGTTGCGTTAATCTGCTTGGAGTTATTCCTGAATGCTGTAGCTAAAGCTTTTCTGTCTTAATGGTCGGCATTTCAACCAAATACCTGCATGTTCTTTCTGACTCAACTTCACTACCGTTCTGCGCTAGCGATCCGCTCACCCCCCTGTTCTGTGGGTCTGGCGTTGGACTGACTGATCAGTGTATGATGTCTCTGCCTGCATCTGCCCTATTTCGTTCTTGTGATATTTTTCTCTTCCGCGGGATCATTACCTTCCGCGAAACAATAATATATAGTGGGTAGATGTACCGGACCAAATGGTAGGAGCATATACACTTAAGTCATCATCTCGACGGCGCTGAGACGAGGTATTAGTCAATGTTTTAAATTTGGCAGGCAACAATTCCTAACCACTTAGTAATAGTGACCATGGAAACGAACTATCCTTTTGATCAAATCTGATAAGACATGTGAGATATTTGTATGGACCTATAAATCGGACAAGGAACAGGTCAACTAGATATAGTTTGAACACATCATCCTTGTCAGGATTTGGTGAGACAAGTAAGTTTTAGCAATGCCAGATTTGTCCCTATAACCGCAACAACTCAAGACACTGCTATTTTCCATGTGAAAAATATGCTGTGGCGCTTGTTGAAAAATTGAGGGAGTTGTCACATGCTTCAAGTGTAAATCCTTAAGAGTAATACAAGTATTTTAAGTTGTTGTCTAAATAAATCATCAAAACAAGCATATCTCTCGGCCAATATGTATAACTGCTGAACCGAAAAGGAATAAAGACCTCCGTCTTTCACTATTCTTCTGCAGAAAGACATAGTTCATTAAAGTATTTACTAGCTTAGTGTAGACGATATGTTCGATATGTATGATTCTGACTTTTATGTTTCCGTTGCCGCCACACAATTGCTGCTCATCCTTTACGCAAGGAAAAAAATGGGTCACGTCCATAAACGGAGATCTCCGTCAGTTAGTGTTTTGGGGATACGGTGTGGGGTTAATCACGGTAATTGTGTCACAAACAAATCTACCTTGTTCCAACTAATGCTTTTTACATTCTTCACTATCAGATGCTTGAAGTTATGGTATCCGATGTAGTGAGCTGTTATTTTTGCGACATAACATCTTTTCGGATGTCTATAATCCTATCAAATGTGTATCACCCAACATTCGTGCTGTAAATACCCGCTATTGGATTATAACGCCGCTCTAGTCGGGGGTTGCCATGCCGATCAAATGGCTTTGGAATAGTGGTAGCTCAGGTTGACGAATTTGTTACCAAGTGCTTTGCTACATCCAACCGTTCACTGATGGTATCACCTCGATTGGTGACGAAACGTTTGTAACCAAATTGCTAAGCTCGTCAAACAACTGAGCAAATAAATTAGGAGAGGTGTAATGCAGTGTAAGTTGCACTACATTCATGGGTCTTGGCTTAATTTTCATCAGCACGCACTGTAAGAGCTGGTGGAAATCCTCCAACAACCTCTCGGGGACGGCATAGTCGTGTGACAGTTGTACACACAGCAGTTAGTGTCGATTTTTAAAAACCTCCTTTGAGGTGTAAGTTAATGTGACTAAAGATTATGGCTTTCATGAGGATGAAGCCATAGTTATACGTTCCCTGTCTGTTGCTACATTCGCAGTATTTGACCG
The DNA here is from genome assembly GCA_944474145.2 of Dicrocoelium dendriticum. Classification (NCBI taxonomy): domain Eukaryota; kingdom Metazoa; phylum Platyhelminthes; class Trematoda; order Plagiorchiida; family Dicrocoeliidae; genus Dicrocoelium; species Dicrocoelium dendriticum. The sequence continues at coordinate 57,471,293 of OX104068.1, forward strand.
GTGCGAATATAAAAATTGTGGTTAATTGTTGTGTGGCATTCAGCAATCAGCAGCTCGGAAATTTGAATTTGAGGGCTTTACATTCAAGCAACGGATTTATAGTCTCCCATGCGTGTGATGGGTTTGAATAAGCATAATAAATATACGGATTTATATTTCCAAGCAGGCGGCTGGCTTGTCGCACGGTAACAGAGAAGCTGATTAGAATTCTACGCATATTTCGCCCAAGCACCGATTGGTACTTATTTGGCTGCGATGGAACCTGTTGGTTTAGCTGATTCAATGGAAGAATCTCACGAATGCAGTAGCATAAGTTGTTATGGAAATGACTTAGTTACTCATATCGAGGTTCCTCCATGCTTGTCAGGCTTTCAATATTGCTCAGCTTGCTTTGTCGAGTTGAGCCTTTGTCTCTGTAGAACCGAGTTTTGAGACACTGTAGTTTTATTGTTACCGATACAATTACGATATTTTGTGCTAGGCCGTACATTTTTTATTACGTGTTGCGTAAGGGGCCCGAGTTTTCTAACTAATGAAAATGCCGTACAATTGGGGGCCATGCGCATTTTGGTCTATCTTTGCTATAGTTACGTGACATAAGCTTTATACGAACACTGTCACTGGTGGTTACGTGTAAACGAGTTATATGCCGTTGTTGACTACTAGAATACTATTTTTGCCCAGCTATACTTGATTATAACGATACTGTTATGGCGTTCATTCGCCGTTCCGCCTCTACTTCTAAATAGTCGTACTACTGTGCTAAAAGAAGAGCAAATAACTCAAACTTTCTGACCCATCATGCTGCAAACTCAAAACTACCTCAAATAGGCGGCTTTGATCTCACATTCCGTTGAGAAAGGTTAACAGAACAGGGACAAACGTAACGATATCAGTGAGAACAAGGTAACCCTGATGTAATTACCTGTTTTCAGTTCCCTGCCTCTCATGTGATTTCCAGGAAAGCATTTATCCTTGCAAAAAAAACACGTTCAGCGGAACATGGTGTCTGCATCAGATTCCATGTTTAATTAGTTATTTCATCTTTATACATTGATCATTTCTGTCGGATGGGTGAGTCTAATACAAATGTCACTTGAGTGCCATAATGGTTGTGGCTGAAGCTGTACAGAATCGCTTTGTTGAGACACAAATTCATAGTATTTCGCTGTCAGTCTCCTCGTTTCCCGCTAAAGTGAGAAACACTAAGGTCAGCACAACACACTATGCAGAGAGTATATGACGCAAGACATCTGAAACGACTGTATCGATAGTGAATAACTCCGATTGGTACTAAACTGAGTCACGGTGTTGGTAAGCAAAACGGCAAAAGATATCCCATGATTTATTGCATGTTACACACCAGGAAACACTGCATTGTGCGGCCGGGTTGGAACCTATTTTATCTTATCAGGTAAAAAAGAAAGCAACTATACCCGGTGTCATTAGAAATATAACCGAGTCTTGTACCCTTGAGTCACCGAATCCCCGCATGCACCGACTTCACAACGTTTACTCATCGATTGGAGGGGTCAATTTGATCACACATTGTTTGAATGAATTCGACACGCAATCTATGGTACATCGCGACTCATGATTCCATCCGCTTCCACATTTATGGTTTCAGTGATCGAGTTGATCAAAGTTCAGTTCATTGGTAATCGTGGACTGTATTGAGAATGTGCATTGCAATCCATTTACAGTCGATTGCTTCAAGTTGATCCCTTCATTTTGTCCCATGGCTTCTAACAGTGTAATAGAGAGATGTTAGGCATGAGTAACGTATTTCTCAAAGTTGTAGAACTTTTGAAATCACAAATGTTCATGTATGTACAATAGTTAAAACACTGAGCCCATATGGTTTAACAGGAAGGGTAGAAAACTGTGATATTGGGCAACAAGTTGTTCGCTGCAGGTTTAATCCTAAATATGAAGTGCGATTAATGACACTTGTTTAGCTGGTTCGCAAGCAAAAGGACACATTTGTGTGAGAAGAAAATTGATGGAAGCCATTCAGTCGAGGTATCAGAGTCGAATGAATCCGTGCGCACGGTATTGTAGTGTGCCATTTGATGGGATAGAGACCGGTATGAGGCACTAGAGCTCTGCTGCGTCGTTGATATTTTCCACTCATCCATCCATTGGGACAATGGTGGGAAGTCGCAGCAACTTACCGAAGCCATTGATATGCCTGTTCTGAGGATCCTTGTTAGGGAATAAATTCCTAACCAAGTAAACAAAGTGCTTACAACTTTCTGCACAAAAAGATTAGTGCGTGTGTTATCATGAGCTAGGCGTTTGCTCCAGGGTTTAGAACTGAGGCTAAAGTGGGAAAACTATGTATCGTTGTATTTAGTGAACGCGGAGGTGGTATCTGAGTGATCCAGACATTGCACACTTTTATCTTGTAGATCCAGGTATCTTACTTTATGCATGATTTAAAATCGTTTTTGGAACACAGTTCGTGCATAGCCATTAGTCATACGGAGCTGAACTACCTAAACGATTACCGTTGTTGGATACCGGAACCTTTAGTCCAGAGTCTGCTCTCGTCTTAACTTGATGTGTCCCAAGAGTAACATATACTTCCACGGTCAGGGCAGTTGCACTGCACTTTGAAATGCTTCCTGTTTCGCTCTTCGTCAGCCAAAGGCATAACATTTGAAACAAGTTACGGCATAAGTAATAAGTACGGGTTGCCTCCCCTGTAGGTTCGCTTGGTTACAAACATATTTTCTTTTAAGAATGAAAATAATACTGCATGCCGTTTTATATACTGCCTCTGGTGATTCTCTCCCAAACGTGATTAGGCAAATGGCAACAATTGCTTTTAGAATATCTAACATGTCTCACTGGGACATCGCCGGTCAGAAAAAGTCTAGCTTGCGTTGCACTACTAGGACTCGTCTGCGATTAGTTTCGCCGGTTAAATCGCAAAGCAATGGACAACCAATAATGGAGATTCCCACAGTAGAGTAGACTACGGGGTTTGATTCAATTTCCAATTTGGTTGAGTCTAAAGCTGACCAGCTGCTGCTAATCTCAGATGCTATTTACGTTCCCTAATTTACAAACATAATGAAACGTAGCGTTTCACAGGTCCCGTTATTACATTTTCTGTTAATTTTATGTTTATGTTCATAGTTAATATGACTACTGTATTCGATTGTTTTCATATACATATTGTGATCTAGTTATTTCGATGTGCATTTCTTACATATTATATTTCTTCGAATTCGTGTGGCTTTGTTGGAATGTAACGCAGTCTACGGTGGATCCTTTACTAGAAAACAACATACAGAGAGCGTATTTTCTCTAAATCAATTTATAGGTTCCCAGGAAACTCCATACTTTCCAAAACCGCACTCCATTTAACTCAAGAGGAATTCGTATCTCACATTATCACCACCAGATTATTAATTCTTAAATGGCAAATCTTGGAAGCGAATGCATTTTTTTATAACACAGATATGCTCTGAACCATTTAGTGGATCGCAAAAAATATCTGGTAGTCTAACCTAAAAGTGTAATACCCAGTTGCAAAATAACATTTTATGGATAGATAAAACTGTCTGTTATACGAGAGGGAAAAACCAATTTCGCGAGATTTGCATTTGATGCGATGCTGGTGAAGTTTTGGCCGTTTTGCTTGATGATGGCCTCATGAGCCAAAGCTGAATCATTTAGGTACTATCCTTCATTAGTGAGCATTTCCAAGGTTAGGTCACTTGAAATTACGCAAAAGCGTAGTCTTAGATGGTTAAATAAATCCGACATTAAATTCGCTCTAGGACCTATTGCGTGTCTCCATCTCTATAGAGGCTACAGTTTGATGTGTAGCAAACTTATATCATACAGATTAGTAGGACGGAATCAGAAAAGTAGCATATTGGCGCATCTCCTCTCAGTGCTGCATTTCAGGACCCGTTTCCTGCTGCTTTGAACTCATCCTCGCTAGCATCTAGCAGAGGTGTGCCAATGTACTCTACAACTACAATAACCTATGTACTGAAACCAACATTCTGATTAGGCAGCTACGTACTATTCATAAAGCAATATGTGTTGGCAACTGCCTGCATTTCAAAACAAATGACAATTTTTTATTACAATATGATAATTGACCAAACGTTTACAGCTGGTATAGCAAGCGTAACAAATCGTCGCTTAAAAGCTGGCTTTCGGAGTTTAATGAACAGACCATTAACTTATAGGCATTAAAATGCGCAGCATAATGAAACGGAATCGAAGTCCGATGTCACCATTGATATTTCATACAAACAACATAACAGACCATACAATATTATTCGATAATGACCCGCTAATCTTGCCAAATCAAAAGCCACCATCAATCGCCTTAACATTACACAACTCTAACTGCCTGACCTACACAAAATAATAAGCCACTCAAACATTTCTTATTTTATATCGGCTAATTTACTTTCTGTACTTGTGGAACTCAAATGAGTCGATATTCTTTAACTGCTGCTATATATATCGAGTATACCATGAACAGTTGTACGTAACTGACCAATCAGGAAGAAGTCAAAATTATTTCATGGCATAAATCAGGTGTTCTTTTTGAACGGAATATGTAACGCCCAAAAATTTCAACATCTAGTACTTCAGGATGATTGAGTGAGTTATTCATATCGCATCTTTCGATCCCCTACGGTTCCGAATACCAGCAGAAGTTGAAATATGGCCAATTGACCATCGGTTTTGTTTAACCCGGCACCTGGTATTCGCAATTGAGATAACTACTTCACTACATTGTAGCATTAATGTAAACTTTGGTTAGCACCATGTGCGCAAAAGTTTTGATCTATTAACCCCTTAGCAAACAAACATCCAACGTGCTGCCAAATAATAATCCCTACGTTCGTGCACACGATCATATGTTGCAAACAACATATTTATGATAAGGTTCCGGAAAAAGAAATCTGTACGAACAAGATCAATGGTGGTGCTGTATAGGGCAGCATCGTTTACTTGCTACTGTTAACGCCATATATTAAAATTTCTTCAAAGTAGGATAGCCGTGCACATTAAAGCGCCTGTAGAAAGCATGCGATTTAACGCTTCGTTGACCCTACTGTCATAAATTAAGCTGCTAAATTGATCCAGTTCGACTTGCATAAACGCAAATCTTAATACACAAATTGCTAGCTATCCTTCACTACAGATAATTGTTGTGCAATATCTTTACCCTTCGCATATGAGCGAAATTGCAGAGATTTGTTTTGTATGTCACAATGAGTACACACGTGACAGGCGCTCCAAAAACCAACATGTTGTCATAACCGTGGTCCCAAGTTGTACTCGTGTAATCATGTCTTAGTGACCAAGGCGTCAGCCGTAAATCAACATCTGTCGGGTTGCAACATAGCTAGGTTACTTCTACAAAAATGTAAACCAGACAGATAAGAAACGTAAATTACACTTTTGGGTGAAAGCAACTACGAATATTTCGACAATAAACTATACATCTACCGGATTTTGAATCTCGAAGTGACTCATTGTTGCTTTTTGATCTATTTTTGTTATATGTTCAGTAATAAGCTTGTTGCCACATATATATATCCGAAAGTGTTTGAACTATTAAGCGTTATCCCCCTGAATGGTTCGATCAAAATCTAGGTGTTTGGAGCGTTGTTGTCATCAAATCTCTTGTTAGCTTATGGTGCTTTTGTCTGTTCTATTTAAAAAATTAGATAATAAACCACCAGATGTAAACTTAAGGACAAAAAGTTAACTAGGGACAATCTAAAGCCTGAATGTTATCACTAAATTGTATAATACCTGATGGTGGAATTTTGTATGTGATGAACTTGATATTCGTACCGAGGTTTACACCTTCATGTTTTATTCACTAATTTCAACAGATTCTGCCTGATGGTGACAAAGATAATACATTCACATTCCATACACTTGGTGCTTTCTAACTGCTCCTTCTTAGGTAATGTCTCACCACCATATAGTCAGCTAACTATAGTTCGAATAAACCGAAGAAACTAAGTGACATGAGTTAATTCCCAACTCGCAATACGGGTGTAAATTCAACGCCGTTGACATGTTAAAACTTTGGTTAAGTTTTCGATATACTTCACTAAATAGTACTGTTAACATCGATGTATATTTGCATATCGCATGCGCAGCTGCAGGATTATAGCATGCATGTATCGCGAGTCACATGCAATTCATTCACTTTGCACAATCGACTTTACCGTTAACCGTCGTCGACAATCCGGGTGGAGGTTTTTGCATGTTGTTTGATGCGAGTCTACGCACGTCAGCACAACCTGTTTGACCGTGCTTGACAATAGTGTTCACGCTACATTGTTGAACTACTCCGCCTAGATTTGACTCTGTTCCGATCAGTTCTTGATGCAATTGTAGATGCGTTGTTGTAACTATCAAATCCAGTATGGACTGTGGGAGCTGTAAACGGGCATTCAAAAGTGGCACAGACTAGTGCTTCTTCTTAACAGCTAGCTAAACGGCTTCAGAAACACTTGGAGTGAAGGTTAAATTCATGTAAACACCTACGAAAATTACTATGTTAATTTTGTCGAAGGTTAGTGTACTCACGCTACATTCATGCAAACGTTAAACAAAAAATAAATTCAGTAAATAACCAGTCATTCCAATGAAGAGCTATTCCAAGCTAATATTTACCAGTTATGACGCCTTGGCGTAAATAAACCTAACGCAAGCTAATTATTCGTGCATGGAGGCTATTACTATACAGTCAAGGATTGATGAATCCATATGAGTAGAGCAAAAAGCATTTTGCTTACCGCGTTGCCACTGAATGATTGCCCAGTCGTAAGTTATTATACAAGCAAGTATTTGCTAAATTTTCCAGAAAAGCAACTCAAAGGAATATCCTTGTTGCCGTCATCTGTCGAACAGCAATCACACATCCAAAACTCATTGGACGGGGTTACATATTTCCGAGATTTGTCAGTGAGCGCTCTGACCAGTTTTCACTGCTGCTGAATAGACACCAAAGCATATCGCGCCTGTGGAGGTTCATTTTGTGGACACCGGAACTGCATCTCAGTGCAGGATGTGTAACAATAATATAAATCCAGTTACACGCTAGGCTGCTACCATCCCCGAAGGTCAACTGCTATAAACCACCGCATATCTGGTGGACAACAATTGTCTCTATCCATCGTCAGTATGATGGAATTCAAACAGTTGGTGATGAAAAGACATAATAATGCTTCCAGGAAAGCATAGCAGCAATTTTGTGAGTACTATGCAGAAGACCATGATTCGATGCTGAAAAAAACACCGTAGATTGCGTTAGCGTAATATGCTGTGTTGGTTGAATTGACTATCCTAGGCTTTGATCATTAATTTTAAAAATAAGCTTAATAATAATAATAAAGTATATGTAACGTGGTACAGAGAAACCGAGCCCACAAAGGGACTGATCATATTTACCTTGCAACTTGCTTAGACATGCAAGGCTGTCAATAGTTTGGGTTTTACAGGGTCACGATAGAGAAGCTTTTGCGAATATTTTCATTTGGGACTTTTTCAACGTATGCTGCCAGTTCGCGGGCATTCTTATTTAGTTGTTTTCGGTGCAGCTTGATGGTGCAATGGTGACGGCATTTTGATGGGGGGAAGGGAGTATGAAAAAGATGAAACAATCGAAATCATATGTACATTGTACATTATAGGCAAGTCCTTCATCTATGGTGAATATTTTCGACTAACCACCGGTGTATCTTTTCGAGTATTTCACTTCACATTGGTTTATCGCGGACAATCTTCACCCTTCGCATTGATAACATTTGTCACATATATATAACCTGCTTTAAAATATCCGTAGTGTCCTCCCCTTCTCTTTATATTTCTCATGGATTTCATTGCCTTGAAAACTCTGGCACTAAGCCATGACATGCCCATCATCATAAGTGGCATTTATACTGACTGTAATGTCACAACGATGATTGATTGTGTTGCTTGAATCAATGGTAAGGACATCCGAACGGAAGCCAGGAATCTTTGCGCCCTTTGCTTGTGAACAAGAGGACTGCATGATGTATACACAGACTAACAGGTAAGCAGTTGAATGTGGTGTGCTGGACGTCCGGGGTGTGTCAAAGATTATCGAGCATACCGTGTGAAGTGCGGTATTACGATGTGAGCGGTTGTGGTAACTGAGTGCCATGTTCAGACTGTCAGAAATTATAAGACATAGCGAAGCCAAACATGGCATTGGAGCGGCTGTGATAATATATAAACGTGTTCAAAATGAACAAGATCATGCAATGGCATGATTGAAATTGCAATAGTGCCAAGGCTGGTAAACACAGAATGATTATGTGAATAATTTGTGTGCTTTATTTCCAATAACTTGGTGGGCCGGCTGAACAAACCGAGCGGCCGTATTTTGGTGACTCCCGGTGTAGAATATTAAGGGTAGCCGCAACAGCTAAGACTTTGTGCAGGGGGGTTTGTCTACTTTCCTCTGAAACCTTATCGGTTAATTACGTTAAGTTACTCAGAGTGCAGTTACGCACCGTAGAGTACTTTCGATATATTTTGATAAATTAATATTTCTTTCGCGGAATGGAATACCACTTCTTATGCTAGTATTGTTTGGTTCAACAGTGAAATTTTATGATAAATGTGTTATAATTACAAACATTGATTTCGTGTACCCTCCGTGTGGTTGGATGGAGACATATAATCTCTAATGAGACCTCGGTTCACTTTTATGTAGATTTGATGATTCCGATCACGTAGACGGTATCAGCAATAGGCATGTAAACGTTTGATCCTCACAACATGCACTCCATGAAGGCTTTCATCATTATGCGACCTCATCAGGGGAACGTAGCCTGAGCTGGATTGCAAAAATGGTACTTAGATTTTAAGGACTGACCCTTTGATCAGTATGTCAAACCAGGACGAAACCGGCCGTACAGTGTTAGTGTCGGAAGAAGCAAAACCGAAACACCTGTGTGCTGCAATGATTTTATGAAATTCGTCACGGGTAGTTAAAGCAACGTTAGGAACGCAATTACTCTGCTATAGGGGTCCGACAATGATGGCTACGACAATTTTTTAAATTCCACTTATGAAGCAAGAGAACGCTATCTATTTGTAGGCTGTTGGAAATCGAGGTTTGAACCTGGACCTTGGTATAAAGACAACCATTTTCAAACCATTGTGTTAGTGCATACAGTCCACCTGCATCATAACGCAGCCCCTGGAATCCGTTCAATATATATGACACCTCTGTGGTCGTTAGTAATTAGTCTAGACTGTACCAGAGGTATCCAAAATGAATGTGTTCCTTGTAGATTCGGGAGAGCTGAGCAGAGTAATCACGCTGCCTTTGGATGGAGTGGACTAGCCGATAAGGATTAGTAACTAGGTATATTATTGTACACCGTGCTGTTCTGGTAGAGACTAACAGAATCATGCTACTACAATTTCGTCAAAACAGACAATCAACCTGTTGGCATTCGGCTCAGATCGTTTGGTAAGCATAATGGGTTCAGTTTTCTCAACTGTGTAGCGTCTATTTGCGATCTTCTTAAGTTCAAGTAGTTTTGGGTTAATCAGATCGATCGAGTGAACCACCTGGATTCCTTTTCAGGTTCATATACAGAAAATGGAATTGTTGTCCGTTTCACTTGATTTCGAAAGTTTGATCTAGCGATGGCTTCGTTTCAGAGCATCTGGTAGGGAATATTTATCGTCCGGTATCCACAGGATTTCATGAGTCTGGTAAGCCCCGGAGCTACTTATTCACACTCGACAAATGTGAATCCGAAAACAAAAACGTTGTTTCAAAGCCCGCAACATAACGTTAAGTGACTCTTATCTTACGTTTCTTCGTCAGCACGTTTTCAACTACAGCAACTGTAGTACCAAGATACGTGCTGTCAAATTGCGCATTTTGTGTAAAATAACGAAGGTTGTTGTTTTTAAGGGGCACACGAAAATCATATCTAAGACTGGCCTAAGTGTGTTGTCGATGGCAACCCCATCCATTTGTCGGTGCATGATTCCATTGAATTGGAACTGAATATCACACGAGCACCGGGGTATTAGAGACTAGAAATGTGTCGTCGGAAACCACACTTTCTTTAGATGAGTGGCACCGATTTCAAAGATCTGTTCTAAAGTACTGTTGGTAAACAGCGAACCAAACTCAAAGGAAAACATATGTTTCCGTCTTACTTTAAATGAAAAATGTTGTTGACATGTTTGAATATATATTTCTGTGGATAGCCAGTTAGCTGGTATAGTGTAGGTATGATAAATCAAATCATGAAATCATCACCAAATCAAAATAAATTAAGGAACACCTCAACTGGTTCAGTTTTATCACAGCCGTCTACATCTCAGAGAAATATGTTATTGTCTGCAAGAATTGCTTACCTTTCAGTACATAATCGTGTTCATTTCCAAAAAGCAACCCCGAACTCCTTGTCGCGTTTTATTTGGAATTAATAAAGCTATTGCGGTTTTATTCATAGTTGTTGAATACACCAAGCGCAAACATATTATTTTAAATTGAGATAAACTCCATTCCATTTCAGGGAAAATAATTACTCATCCTAGATGAATAAAATACCGGGGTTATAGAGACCATATAGTTTCCGAATGCCAATTCCTCATGTCCTTTGGTTTTAAATCATTTCATTCAGAGGAAGCACTCCAGCGTATTGACAAATTGGTAATAGTTAAGCGAATATATGGAGGGTTACGGTAAATGAGGTAAACATTCTTAGTCCAGAACGTGCAGATGCAGCAGTGTTGGTTGCGCGACGTGCTGCCGAAAGTTACGATGGAGAATAATCGGCTCATTTCCGTTGACCAGTGCGGGACAATGTGTTGAATTTTTTGGTGCATTTCGGCGATTTGTTGAAAATGCTTCTCCACTTCTCCAATTCAGAAAACTGTGATGGATCGGAGCAACCGCGGACCATCAATTAGTCCCCTTAAACTGTTTGGGTGCAATTTCAGATTCTGGAAATGTTAGTGAATTTGAAATTTGTCAAGCCACTGAGCAGTGTGATGGATTTCCGTAAAGTATCCAATAATCTTCGCAAGTTACCATTCACTCGAGAAAGGCAGAATGACAAACCATATTTTTGAGTTTCATTCAAACGTTTTCTAAGCTCGTGATTGTTAAATTCATTAAAACTGTCACGGGATACTTTTATGTCGGAAACAAAATATCGAGCAACTTTACACATATCCGCTTCAGGTAATGCTCGTAAATTATCGGTGTTCCCTTCTGATGCCCGTCCACAAAGTCCTTCATCTTCAAGCAACTCGCAAACTTTTCCAAGTTTTGTAAACTGCGAGTTATAGAACTGTGACTATTAGTTATATGACCAAATTCACCTTTGATTTGGCAAGCTGTTTCCCCGGTATTTGACCAGGTTTAAAGTGATATAAGTAAATTGAGCGAATTTATTTCGGATCCATGTTGGGTTTAATAATCACTAAATGTACAACTCTTGCTTCTGCGCTAGATTAATACTGCTGGTAACTTGTGCGAAATACACACCTTAAAGTTATACGGAAGGTTAAAGCAATTTAATAAACATGTTTAAAAAATATAGCTGTTTATCTAAAATTATCAGAACCTGCAATGGATTTATTAACAAATCATCCGTATTGATGAATTTTTCACTTTGCACAGTTCCTGTAAGGCTTTGAGTCGTTTCTTTAGGTTTCATATTTCCGTTCCGGCAAAGTAAAATTGATTATCTAGAACCACCACTTAAGCATTATACCAAAAGCCTCTGTTGTCGGTGGCTAATGTTAAGCTTGACAGCTGTTCATACAGATGTACAAATTCTGCTCGATGCTTATTCTGTCGCATATATTCGATGGCACGAACAAATTAGACTACGGCGGTGGGGTTTCCAACTGGTTATGACTTACTGGAATAAGCGAGAAATGTAACACCTACTTCTTATTCTGGTAGCTAAAAGCACTCCGATTACAAGCAGCTCGATAGCTGTTGGCTGCTTATTGAACGTGTTTTACCATGAATTGCAGAGGAAACGCGGAAACTTTGTGTGGCCGACTAGCTTCAGGCTTCTTAGAACTTGGTCGAAGCATCCTTCCTGTCATCCCAACCACCAATGCGCAGGGCGGAACTTTAATGAGAGACCGTGTTAAACATTGCACACTATAAGGTTTCAGAGGTGATTTGGGTTTTATAAGGAAGATTACAAAATAACGTGTGTAGGTGTAGCTGCGAAGACACTCGGTCTAACAATACATGCGAATAGTTCCACGAGAAGTGCAACAGCGCAGATACATTAGATTGTCAGCGAGTTAGATGGGTTAACAGAAGGTCATTTACTGCGAGCTTTTAGGTTTGTAGCTTCCCTTCACAAACTTCAAAATGACAGGCAGAAATATTATTTCAGTCGAGGAATCCTACTACAACTGCTTTATGTCTTCCCGTAACTAGTGTCCAGACAAGCAGTAAACTCGGTTTGAACCAGTAGAAAAATATGTAAAGAAAGTCGAAGCTTGTTAGGTCCCGTGAGATGGCATGTGTGAATCACACAACCACAAAAATTACCCTAAATTGAATTACATATTTGTGGATAAAGCCATAAATTCAAAATTAACAACAATTAAATCCGTGTGGTCTCTTGACCTATATGCATTAGCTGGATTGTAGCGTACGGCTATGGTATTACACTTGTCTGCGTTGAACCGATATATATTTATTTATGACTATTCGAAACACGGTGTTGTTGCAGTATGTCCTGATAGTCCTGACTACCGACCGTCCACTCTTTGTTGATGTTACTGGCGAAAAACAAGAAGGTTAACTAGTCGAAAACGCAAAGTACTTTATGAAAACCAAGAATAAGCGCGACCCAAATATTGGTTATTCTGGAACATCCAGTTCCACGTCTGTAAGTTCAGCAATTGAGCGCCGAACGGGAACTTGAATCCTCCGCTGAAGATACAAAATTTCCGATCAATCCAACGACAGGGCTACAAATTATCTGTGTTTGAAGCTTTTAGAGAAGAATGCGGGAATCAAAGCAGTGTAAGCTTTAGAGAAGTCGAGACAGATGACATGAGTGCCGGCCACACTACCAACTGTTTAAACCAAACTGCCACGCGAGATCAGTATTTTTGTAGTACATAACCGTTGTTAACGGAAGACGTGTGTTCCGTCGATAGGTTAGGAAATTCTAACTAGCTCATTGGTGCTTCAGCTCTTCTGTCCTTAATCACATTTTAGTGTACTGGTAAGAGATTCACTGAACGATACTTAAGGGCATCGAACGGTGACCAATATGCAAAATCGTGGTAATCTTACGTGTTTCAACACGGTAGATATCCGCTGTTTATCTAGGCCTCTTTGGAAAACATCTAGTTAATGGTTTAGCTGACATCGAAGCTACAGTCTTCTTCGTGTTTGGGTGAACCTTCTTATCTCCGGGATTGAAATGGATGCGCAACGACAGCAGCCACATTAAAATGGTCGTTGCACTCAAAGTGACTTGTGTAAATATTAGCGTCTGGAGAGATGAAACCGGTAAATGACAAACTGAATATTCGTGCATAATCTGGCCGTGCTAAGTTGCTTTTATCATCAGAGGTTTGAGCGCATCATTTTGCATAACTGAATAGGAAATCGCCACACTTTACATTCCGGAGGCTGTTCACATTTTTAAACGAATGCTTTTGGTACACAAAACCTAGGCACTGATTTTTACTAACTTTTCGTCACGGGCAGGTGTGATACAGTGATTGCACTGTACTACAAAGTTGCTCTTGTTGTCAGTGCTAGGGTTGTTTTGTGTCCACGCCAAGCTAAGTCTTATACCGTTATGTGTTTTCTGGCCATGCTCTGTATAAATATTGATGCTTTTGCGGAACAAAGATGCATGTTTTCCACTGAGAATGTAATTAGATCATTGTAAATGCCAACTACTCTATCCGGACAGTAACAACGGAAGACTCATCCGAATATCTCAGATGTCTTCCCGAACGAATTCTGTTAGTTTGCCTTATTGTGTGGCTGTTCGAAACAAGTCAGTAAGTTAATGTGAATGCTCCTTGTAGCCAACATAGTCACAAAGAATCGTTACTTGATCACTCAGATCCAGAGAGCTCTTAAATATTGACTTCATGAACTATCAACTCAAACGCGAATAGTTCATTTTCTGCGTTGAATGCAGGGAGCGGACGGCAATGGCTGAATAATGAAATGCTTGCAATAATGTCTTGCAGATCTGCTTTGAATTGCTCACTGTGTTTGCCGGAACATCCAGCTTTTCAACATAAAATTCACTTACGATAGAAACTATGATAGGATTGTGAAGGCAAGCGGCTAGCATGCCGCATGCCGACGGAACAGTTGATTGTACGCCCGCGCATATTTCTTCTACACGCTAGTTGCTTCGCTGGAGCGGGTTCCTTAACTGATTTAAAAATGAGTCATGAGTGCGGCAGCGTCGTTAGTTATAGAAATGACTTCGTAATTTTATCGTGGTAGTTACATCATTCTGTCTGTCAAATTTTCTCTGCTTGCTTTGCTCAGCAAACTGTTTGTCTCTGAAGGACCGAGTTCTGCTACAAGAACCTTGTTGAATATATGTCGCCAGATTATCTTCAAGGTTAATATTAATCCGGAATTTATCTTTGGGTTGGCTATTCGGGGAAGATAAACACCTGCGGAAAACCAAGTATTGGTGCGTATTTGTAGACTACACCGGAGTTAGCCTATAATCTGCGTTTTCGGATCGTCCATCGGTTCACACTGGAGATTGCTACAATAGTATTTAATTACGGCACCGCCCATGTTGCGGAGATCATTTTGAAGAGGAGACATACCATGAAACGCAGATTTGACTTCACTAATTACGGCCTTCAACCAAAACTGCGTTACGTATAATTAGTCCCAGGAATATGATGCTTGACTTAGCCGCATTCCGGAAAGCTTGTTCTTGAGACCTTATGTATTGGTGTACATGCAGGAAACTTTCTCTGTTCTTAGAAACGAGTCAAGTGATACACTTTTTGAGTACATGTTTATGCCTACTGGTAAAAGTTGGCCCCCGATCTATTTCCGTGTGCGACCATGACAAAATCTCTTGTCCCTGATATAAAGATCCCCCCATTAACATTTTGCTCCTCTCTTTATAAGTAATGTATGATGTGTGTATCCCGTTTTCGCTTGCTAGCTGCTTGAATTTATGCAACTATTGTCGGCAAGTAGTCCGACTACATTGTTGCTGTCGTGTGTTTTCTTAAGTGTCGCTACCTTGATATAGAGCCCGTTAGCTTGCCTGTCCCACCCGCATACCAGCACTACGACACTCATGTTGACATCTAGCTGGATTGATGCATCACTCTCATATTCCTAGGGTCATATTATTTGTATTTTGGTGATGTCCACATCTTTAATATGGATGGCTCTATGGCGTTTTATTCTGTCGTGGTCACCCGAATGAATCATCACCGTATATATTCTTGGTTGGTCGCTCTTGAGCTTATCATGTCCTTCAACATCGGAAACAAAGTGTAAGACGATGGTTTTGGCTGTCTTTTCTTTCTTAAATTTCTCAAATTCGTGAGTGTTCTCCTCATACTGACTCCACGGAATAGCCGAAGCGATGCGAATGGAACACGTAAAATTATGTAGACGAGTTGTCCGTAACAAAACTGCTTCTGCTTCATCTGCAGAAATCAATACTACTCAGTTAATTATTGGTTCAACCTTGGTGCTCCGAGTTTAAGTGATCGGTAACCCGTGTCAATTTGGAGGACTTAACTAAAACACCAAGGATTTCACATATAAAGTTCCATTAGTTCACATCATCGTGTTATTTTAATACTAAGGAAATTGTCGTCGATGCTGGAACGTTAGTGAAGTTTACTGATAGCACACAGTCTTATCACTTAAGTGCATTTTGTGCAGCCCTGGCTGCGGTCAACCGTCTAGCTAGTCTACATAAACCTGTAGAGACTGCGAATATGCAGCAACGACTAATTTATTCAATTTGGATTCAGTAGGTATTATCAAAGGCGGAAGTTTGCAGTTACATTTTGAATAGAACAAGTTCCATTCACCAGTGTTGCTAATGTCCGTCCATAATTTCTGAATAGTTAGGAATATAGGCGGAATTTCAGCTGCACTTGTTCTAATAAGGCTGACTATGGTCGGTTCAAACAGTGGCAATGAAGTCTAAATTTGTAGGTGACGCATTTTCAGGTCCCGCAAAGTCATTTTTTAAGATTGGAGTTTATCCTAATGAAAAGGGCGGGTAATATCCCTGTTTTGATTCCTTCAAAGGAAGCCAGTTGGAAGTTCATTTGTTAAACCGTTGCTACCAGTCGTTCGCGTTTCTGCGATACTTCCGAAACAAGCTTTGCTGATGGGACACCACACCAATGGGATTGTGTTCTACCACTGTGCTTTTTTGTGCTCTTTTGGTCTGAGCTTACGGCATTAAGAAGGAAACATGTCAAGGCCAAGGGAAGAATGAACTTCAGTTCCTACATTTCCTGTCATGAAGAAAGCTACCTAATAGTTTCACTACAGTCAATACCGACAGTATTTGTTTGAATGGACTTTAAAATTCGTGCTTCTAGCCGTGCACTTCAGGTCAATTATTGAGCGCGCGTGGTTGCTTGTCTGTTCCCTGCGCACACAGGCATGTTTCAAGGCCAGTACGTTGAGTTCCCATTCTGCACGACACCGCGCTTGTGAAGCAGAGTTAGGCTACTGGGACGTTCGATCCGTAATCGCTACGTGTTTCAAGAAAAACGTTCGAGCGACGGGTGACTCAATCGGTAGTTTCTTTACTTAATGCTTAGCAGCTGTGTTTATTGACTCCTTGTATAGATGGCAGATTTGGCTTCCATTTGGCAACAAAAGTGTAGCTGTCACTCGGGATTCGGAAAGCTGGAAGCGTGTTATTCTTTTTGAAGATTGCAAAATCTATCATCTATACATAAAGAGTGATACGCACAAAATATGATCAAAGTTAGAATGTACTAAATAATATCTCTGAAGCTGTATCGAATGCATTTATTCCTACCTGAGCGCGATGGTAATTGTGAAAGGTGTCCTGTGTGCATACGAAGCCAGATAGCATGATGCTGGAAACCACCTCACAGAGTAGCTATTTGTTGCACACCACGGTCAGAAAAGCACGAAACTCGTAAAGTTCAGATAAAGCCAACTGGCCTTGCTCACCAGAGCAAGGCCCGAGTGGTCAAAAATTTTGTTTGCTTTTATAAATTTGGTTTCAGCCGAAGCCTCACTGACACACCTGTAAAACGAAGCAGACGAGAATTGCTCGGTCGACTAATGATCGTAAACGAATCCTGCGGGCGTTGCCGCGAAGCGCAATCTAGGCTATTTCAAGACAGATATGGCATGCGCCTTGGTGTCTTTTGCCATTAGGTTACGCAAAACACTTTCATAAACTCTAGTGGACGGACATATCTCTGTTCAAACCTTTAGGAAGTCATATTTCTGAGATGAAAGCAGAAACATAAGAGGTGAATGTTCAGGTTTTTTCAACAAAGGGCTCTTCGGAAGCATATCAGCCGTAATCATTTTCAACGTTTATCCACTTTACTAAATTACCTCAACACAGTAAGGAGACCTTTACTAATGCCGGATCAAGTCTAATGATTTCATGAATTGACTTGCTTCATCATAAGGAACGTATTGACTAGGTTACTAATCTGATGGAAACAAACAGCACTTATGGGTGTATTCTTTCCAAACTGTATCTAAAGAAGTTGTTATATTGCATTACGTTGTTTTTGTCTAGCTCGCAACTCTTCGCTGCTAAACATTTTCCGAGCAGATTTATCGGAAACGACAAGTATTAAAGTGGCCATTCTGTATGACATTACTGTAATGAGATGGCTTCCTATAAAACGACTGTACGCGTTGCCATGCCATTTGACACGCCTTGACTGCTAGTTGATTATTGCACTCAACTGTAAACGAGTTTTAAATGCGGCTGGACGGAGAAAAAGAAGGTATTATGCTCTTAGTTTTGACAAAGTGACAAATCATGACCCTTAATCTTAATCACGATAGTACGAGATACTCAGGTACAAAGGGCTAACGAAGGGATGTGGGGTCAAAGAAAGTAATGCAGTTGTTTATTTTGCGTACGTCCTCTTACTTTCAATAAATGCTGAAATATATACTCACATTAAGCTGAGACGCCTTCAGCTAAGATAAAACCTAACCGGGAATATGCTACAAAGAGAAAAGGACCGGGTTTGTGCGGAAAGCGAACGGGTATCCACGTACATAGTATTAGTTCCTAAGATGCCCAAGTTCACTATTATTATGATTGACTCACTGAGGGTGATTGATGAGGTTAGGCCTCATGTGGTCATCCAAGATGGACAAGGTACCATATCCAGTAAGCTCCAATGCCATGCAAAATACAGTTGTAATTTAGTTTTAATATCTTTTTCTTTCTAGCCACGCGGTAGAGCTCACGGCAGCACTCACACCCTTTCCTTGCTGGTATCTAAATCGTTTTTGTCTTGTATGGAACAAAACTATGCTTTCCTTTATATGCGCTAAACTAGCTGCGGATAGTTCCTATGGTCTGTACAATTAGGGTTAGCCGGTGCAGCGGACTACTCACTGGCTTTCTATCCGTTGGCGCCATGGCCTAGTCCCTCTTGGATCTGGTCGATCAGTAACCGATAGGAACTAGCGTTGACTTGTAAACCATAGGTCACATTTTCGAATCTGCATACCGCACAGTGTAAAACCATCATGTACCCATAGCCGGAAAAGCAGCTTGCAAGCCAGCGAGTACAGTTCCAAAGCGTACCTTGAGGAACAAGAAAAAAGTTTGTAACATATAGGTAACCAAACGACACTAAGAAGTCAGTTTGGAAGTACCTAAATTCCAACTACAGGTGTGTAACTGCATCGCTAGCACAATTCGCTTTCGCACTGGAAAGCCTCAGATTTTACCTAATTCAAGCTGTATAACCCCTACTGAGTTCAACATTGTCCGTTATGAGCAGCAACGTCAAATTATCCTCAAAACTATCTGCAACAAGTGACCGCATTTCATTGATCTAACCTACTTACCCTTATTTCGCTGAACGCCACTTTCTTGTCCATCGTTGCAAAACCTTTCCACGGGTCATGGCCCAAAGGACCAAAGGGTAGCAAATGCAATTGCACATTGGAGAAGCTGGTTACGGTTAAACTGATCCTAACTATTCGGGAATCAACTGGTCCATTTCTCTGATACGTAGTTTAGGCACGCCAGCCAGGGATATTGGTAAGATATTTCTGCTGCAATTGTGCGGATCAAAGCAACAATGAAGCTGAGACATCAACTCATTACAATCGAGTGGTTAAAGGTAGTGCGGCAGAGATAAACTGTCGCTGTTTAAAAAATATCTACAATTTCAGCAAAGCTTTGGATCAGATTAAAAGCGGCGTTATTTTCCTTGAAATTAACAGAATGCTATTTTGACAGTGCATTGTTCACGTTGATACATGCGTTCTACTTTGGACGAAAGAGTTAATAAATGAAGGTGGATATTTTAACAAGTGTTATTCCTCGAATTTCGGTTTACACCAGTGCAGAGTACAAACGCCGACTTTGATAATTATCTTCATCGTCGATGTACATTAACCTCTAGGTCCACTATTTGCTTTGCTGGCAGCTTTTCTGTAGATTTGATATTTAGCTTGTATTACTAGCACACACGACCCACCTTTGCATGACCTAGGCCGGCCTTCCATTTGGGCTGCAGAACTCCAAAATCTGATCATTTCATTCAAGTCTGTGCTCGCAGACAAAGCGATGGTCGTTTACGACCAAGCGATAAATCCTACTCCTTCTATGTGTTAGCTGGACCTTAGTTCTCCCATTTGGATTCCACAAACATATACTTAGATTAGTCAAAAGCAGCTTCTAGATTTGGTTTAGCAAGGTTTGTGGCTTACCTCTTCTCCGTCATTAGAAGGATGGTAAAGCGCATCGGCTCCACGCCAAATCACTAGAAATGAAATGCTGATCAAACTGGACCATCTTGTAGATACTGTGCTGTACACTAAAAGTTGGGACGTACCGATTAACAGTTGAGTGACCTTAACTATCACCCAGCCATGTCGCTTGTTACAAGTCTTCCATGTCGTGACCTCCGCTTGTTACATCTCGGTGACTGCCTCCTTGTTAGTTAGCTCCTTCTCTACATGCCAATTAGATACGCAATCATGAAAGGATAGTCGCCCAACCTCTGGGTGTCGAACAGCAACTCAAGTCGATTGCCAAGGATAATACAAGTTTTCGCCTAACGAACGTCCTGTTGGTTGTACCGGTACTTCGAAGTTAGTTTAATTTCTGCGTCTTCATGTACTACTTTACACGGCAGAGAAGCTTATAGTTTGAATGGTCAGAGTGGTCGCATTCCATGTAACATCAAAGGCATGGTACATTTCAAGGTGTTTCTTTTAGCTGGTTGTGCATAGGTGCACTTCACCGGGCTTATCTCTGCGTACCATGATAACGGACACCTGCAAATATCTTATAAATAATGGACCATATATCTCAGCATTGTGGTACGAGAATGAAGAGAAGAATAAATCCATTGGGTTACTCTTGGTTTTTACAATTTCACTGAGGTTTGAATGACTTGTACATATGTTGTTTATGTTTCTATTATTTTAGCACTTAGAAATCAGTCGAAAACCTCCCGTAAATATTTGCTTAGGAAAAAGTTGTACAAGCGGTCAGACTTTACAGAAAACTTTTGAGCTGGAGATAACTTACCAATTATAATTCATGTTTTACGGAAACGTATCAAATGCTAGATCTTTAGCTGTATAGAGTTTGAAAACTGAATGGATTCACGGCGAATCTGTCTTCCTTTTTTCCACAACGCTTCAATATAATTAATTTCCAGCTTCCTCCAAAATAAACGGGTGCTGATCCGCATCATGAGCATTGTCAGCCGTTAACGTAGGAGTTTCCTGGAGCAAGCGTACTCACTAAAAACATTCCGGATCCTAATAACTGCATCCCAAATTTAAGTCATTGTAAATTCAGTGAACTAAAACTTTTCATTATATCACGCCCAAGTAGAATAAAAAATGTCTTAGCCATTGAGCCGGTTACAGTTTTCCCCGGTTCAGAAGAATGGCAAACAACTGAATCTTCAACAAAAACCAAAACTGGCTTCAACAACTGATTGCAGATTTTGACTATTAGGACACGTATTGGGCTTACAAAATTCGGTTAAAATCTACACAGCAAATATGATTGGTGCATTTTTAGAGGTAAGCTTTATCTACGTCCGCATCAACTTGTGTATATTGCAGTTCGTACCACGTTCTTTTCAACAAATCTGTGTCTAGTTGTAGTGAAAATCCCTCGGTTTTCGGCATATTGCTTTGCTTTTTGAGCCTGATCCATATTGCTGTCTGATGAATACGAACAGAAGTGAACAAATAACTAAGCCTATCAGCGGAGAATGTGCCCTTGAAGGTTAGGCAGCTCCCTACTGAACAATGTCGGATAGGGAGATTTGGTAAATTTAATATATAAACCGTGTACCACGGTCAGTGAAAAAGATGTGCAACGGGAAGTTTGGGATTACAATTATTTCAGCGTTCTTCTGGTCAAAGTATTGTTTTACGAATAGGTTGCGGTGATAGCGCTCTTCTATCGAAGCACACCATTTTTAAGAACAAAAGATTTTATACTACACATATTACCCTCATATCCATTTTAAGTTTTGTTACTGATAAGAGCAACTAATTATCCCGCGTGTACTCTATTCGACTGCCGCAAGAGGACCGTAGTCAAAAGTAATTTCAACGATGAGTAATTTTGAAATTAGGTTTCATGAGTATAAAAGCAGTAAATAGTGCTTTTCGCTTATTGTGTGTGGGTGCATTAATCGGTACGTTCATCGTTCCGGAGGCTTTAGCAAGTTCCTTGCCATCCCAATTTTTTAAACTTAGATACCCTTGGTTCGTTTTATTAAAATATGTCTAATCTAAACAAGATGGCCATAGGTTATGATGAGTACCCGTTTGTGCTGGGCACTGGCGTAGCCTTGGGGATTGAGCAAGATACTATCCACTCTGGCAGTACTGGACCACCATACTTACATTTTTGTAGATTAGTCAACACCAAATTTGCTGCACATCATAGAGCATATCTAATCGTTGGACTTGGATTTTTCAACCGTACAAAATAAGCAGTTCCTTGTTGGATTACTGTCATCGTCTCAATCTCTGATCCAATTTTGTTTTTGTGACGGTGTTATCACCCATATTCCCACCTTAGTTTTCAAGTGAATCCTGGAACGTTTTACACTATTTGATAGCAGTTTCTTAGTGCTTTAGTTATTTAGGACTGGTGCTTCTCTAAGCTTGTTTGCTATAGCTTTCCCGCATGTTGCGGTAACTTGTATTACTTTAGCATTCAATCGGACTTGATCGATATCTTAGTCATTCAACATTCAATGTGAAAATATCAGGCGGTTTGGCTTCATAATGCAGCCCACGGACCGCGCAGCTACACCTACTGCTTACTTGACCTTGTTAACCACAACGCTCGTCTATATGATCTGCGTCTCTATAAAATCCGGAAGAGCACAGAACATCAACCTACCCAGTGGGTCAGGTAAAACACCAACTGAATGGCAAAATGGAGTAAATGCGAACGCAAATGGGCGCAAGGCGAGAGTGTCTACGGTTCAAGAAAATGTAAACAAGCAGTCAAATCTGGATTTGTAGCTATTTGTAGCTATGTAGCATGTGAACTGTTGGGATGAAAGCCTTATCAAATCTGGATATGTCTGCTCCTATTCTTCCGTATGATATCGTCCACAGTGTAAATTTTTAATAAATTTTAATTCCAATTCTTACTATTGGATCCATGAAAACGGAAGCAAACAACCTTCATCACACTGACACTGTAATCACACTGGACTCTCTTATCTGTTAGAAACTAAACGTGCATCCGTCAGGATCAAAACGACAGTAAAGAAGAAATAAAGCTGATCCCTACAATAACGCTTAAAGAAAACAGACTAAATTATAAATCATAAACTGGCTTCTCTTATGCAAAATAAACCGGAGGATAAAACACCAGACTTGCAAAGTCAGCTAGCAGAGTAAGTGTCCTTTGAATCAAACTGGCGTGCGGCACCATATACTGAAGAGCTAAGTTTATATGTTTGCATTATCGTTCGGTAGATTTGGCAGGGCAAGTGAACTTCCTGTTAGGTGTGGTGTGTGCTACAAGGCCTAGCGATTCGTCCGTTGGCAGACTCAGGAAACGGAGTAAATTCGTGATATTAATGGCTCCAGATCTGTAAGTGTGCATTTTACATGTTCCAATTTGCAATTACGCGGTTCTTCATAACATTACGGAAATGGGGACATTAAGTTTTCACATGCATGCTTCGACATCCAGTGCATTGTCAGCGTGTATGGCTAATCTCTAGCGACTTATTCAGTTGCTAACTAGACTGCCGCCGTCTGTCTGTTTTAAAGCCGCTGTGCTTTGACATTCGATTACTGCTTAACTGTTGAGTACAAGTTTCACAAGTAACTACAAAGCTGCAACCTACATAATGATCAGAATTCACCGTTTTGATGCCCTCCTCTCTACAGCAAGTAAGTTAACACATTAGAAAGAATGAATGTTACAGTAACGCTTTAGATTCTGAATCTACAGACGCTTTAAGCTTATCGCATGACGAAATCCGCTAGTTTCATTGATAGCTACCCATTGTCTTTGATTATTTTCCTTTTGGATACTTGAAATGCAAATGCGTCTACTTTGGCTCAAGTAAGACAGTCATACATCTGGGATAATTTTGATAGTATTAGATTTCTTGCCAAAGATTGCAAACGTATTCTGCGGTTGTCGTGCTTAAGCAGTTACAAAACCCTGTCCAAAATTTGTGCAACTCGACTCCAGAGGACGTAGGCAGAAATATCAAATCACAGCTATGTTTATTATACTGAAATACTTTCATATGCTATTCTAAAACACTTTAAATGAATTCACCTTTGCAGTGGAATTCTACCAGAAGGACACTGCGCTCTAGCCTAGAGTGGGTGCTGTAATAAAAGGTGGTTTATTTATTGTCAGCAGCTTCCCTTCGAATTTTGGAATTTTGATAGCAAAACTGTCACATGAGTCGTCTTGAAGCGAAGATTTTCTGTAAAGAACGTTCAGACCTGGGGACATACATCAAGTAAAATTTCCACATAAAGCTGGGTACAGCTTAGTAGAAATTTATAGTCACCAGACTGACATTGAATAAGAAAAGCATCCACAGTTCGGAACTCAGATGTGACAGCCAGGATGGCATAAACAAAGCTGGGGTAGCTTACACGATCTAAAGATTTACAGTCGTTTACCATGTAGGGGATTTAGCTCGGTTATAGCATTTTTTCAGTTTGTCCCGAATCCGCTATCTTGGTTATACACAGAAACAAATATATCCTTTTGGCCGTGGCGATTTAAGAGTGTAATATGTTGTAGAACATTTGTAGGTTAGCATAAATGTTCTCATGTAACATCAATTGAAGCCGGGAATTTGATGATGGCGGACTGCAAGCATATAAATAAATGTACAGCGAAAGTACTGGAAAATTCAGTAATTCTAAAAAGTTAGCCAAATATTTGTTCCACGGTATTAAAACTTAAAGGAGATACGCTTTATGCCGTTATTCACGGTGCACAAGCTTTCAATTGATGTTCATGTGATATATCATACACCGCACCAAGTAAGTTGGTCTACACCTGACTGTGTTGTCAGCCAGTGCCCGCATTCACTCACGGAAGAAATGGTCATTCTTGCAGCAGTTAAGAGATGATATATGTCGCCGGATAGACCGGGCCCAAGAGAACCCAGCACACTTCCGCAGATCATTAATTTGATCGACTACTTGCGATATAATGAAAGTATATGGATAACGCGTTTGTTGCTCCAAGTCCCCTACAACGTTTGTTTACTATACCGCATTAATAGCATATTCTGCTTTATATATCAGAAGTATCAATGTGTGATTTGCACATGCGCTGCTGCATCCAATTGTAGACATATATGATTATCATCTTTTATGGTATACTATCCATAGTACAAACGAAATAATGCGGAAAACCCGTCAACCCTTTGTGCACGAGGACAGATATACATGTTATTGTGTTCAAAACAGACATATAACCACCTGGGTGGAATTGTCACTAAAGCAGATAATCGCCAAAGTATCAACCTTTATGGTTAGCATCTAGATGATGGGGTAGTCCTAGTCACGCGATTGCGGCGAATGCCAGAGGGATCATTACAGATGGGTGTCAATATCACATATTAATCCACGAAAATCGCGTAGAACCCGTCGCTTGGCGTATTGAACTGGGGTAACTGGGTTGGCGGAAACGAGCAAGACCACCCAAAGTTTTGATAAGTAAACATCTTACTCTAGTTGTAGATGAGACTACGCTTGATATCGGCACCAGTTGACATCACCGGAATCAGTTGAATGTATGAATTTCCAAATCATTTCCGGCGATTTTCTTTCATTTGATTGTTTTGACTACTCCCCGTCGTGTTACACACTATGTTTTAACGCTGTCAGTGTGTTTGGCTATCAAGGCACGCCGAGTGGGTTTACACTGTTTTACACGGGTGAGCCCACTAAGGTATAGTTAATATAATCTGTAAATACAAGGTGAATCCATAAGGAAAGGTGGCAAATATGAGGTTGGTAAATATCGTGTCTCCTCCTTGTGTACACATAGTGGAGGTGAACAAGAGGAACAAAATCCGGGATTTGAACCTCATTGAAATCTCACAAGCACTTGTGTTTATCAGTGGGTAATGAGTCAGGGAAGCGGTGTAAGTGCACCGTCAACTCGGGCTTTGAACACAGCCAGAGTGAATCATTAGAGGAGCATCGAAACAAAATCAGTCATGGAGTGCAATGTTTTCAGGCGGGCAGCGCCCAAATGTCAGCTGCTTCCTCCGTTACGTTTTCAGCGATCACACTGTCCAAGGTTTACTGCAAGGGGAATCGCGGTCCGCATTAACAATGTGCATCACACTCCAGTCACATTACTAGTGCTTTAAAATTACCCTCTATTCAGTCGTTAACAGGTGTGCGAAGCGTTTTCTGTCGTGTTCACCTGACCAGAGGTCTAAATGTCAAATCGCATCCCACTTGCCATGGGTTCGAGGCCTGCTACATCTAGGTGAAGAGATCAAACCTTTTGGATACCAGGCATGGAGTGCAGTGTTTTCAAACGTGCAACGTGCGGTTTTCATCCGCAACATAATAGCGAATTTTCGGATATGCCAGTATGACGCAGCACGTGCTAGAGCCTATCGGTTTCCATGTCTAGTGCATGTTGATTACGAGGGCAGCTGATAAATGCTTTCGATAAATATATTATGCGACGTCACCGTCGCAGAAAACTTTTCAGGATACTGTCTGCCATCTTTCGGAAGTTCGATTGCATTCTGCGCACCTTCGTTGTGTTAAAGTATAATCAAATCAGGATATCCGCTTTTACGGAATTCGATTACTGGATTAACGGGTTAGCTAACTTAGTAAAGTACACGTGATTATCAAAAGAAGAACAAACAACGATTGTTTAACGGGCGCGTACTGAAGCTGCTAGCCTTGTCGAAGTGTTTACTAGGCGGTTCATATTCAATACTCAGGCGTTGGCTATGGGAGGTGCTGCGAGTATTTATTGTCAACTATATTGGTGCTCACCGTTGGTTTTGTCGTACCTTCTATCGGATACGTGCAAGCATACCGTACGTGATTTTCTGTATGATAAAACACGTGTCCGAATCATGCACACCTATAAAAACAGGCTAGATAAGTCTATGAATGCACAGAAAACCTTTAGAGATACCAAGTAGCATGGATAAAACATTGCATTTGACATATGTGTATTATGTGACTGAACTGACATTGTTATATCGTATTTTGCCCCATCGGTAAACAGGAACAAATTGAAAATCATTAGTGGACGCAAGTGTGCAGTACATCTATCACAATGATTTAAGTCTGCAACGCTACTGGACATGAGAAAATAGTAAAAACAGTAAATAGTTACGAAAACTGCCGCGAGAAACCAACCTAATAGGCCTAACAGACGTAGTAGCGATAAAGCCTACAATACCACCGGTTCCTTTCGACTGGGTGTGTTCAACATTTGACCTGTCAGCTAGATATTATGGCATCTCGGTTTATGTGCCGTCTGATGTGAGATGTTGGGTATTGATTGCCCATGATTTTTGCTTAAGTTGATTGGATACGGAGTTGGCGGTTTCAGAACAGTTCTTTGGTTGGTCGGCAATTTAAAAGTGTTATTTTCTAATGCTTTATTCACTAGGTTGTTCCCTGATATAGATCGAGCTGGGCTGTAGTATAAATCAAGTCAAGTCAAAATAAGCTTTATGAAGAGGAATGGGTTCATTCTCAGCATGTAAACCGCCAATTCGGACACTGGATGATAATATCAATATACATGCTTGGGTAGAAAAGTGGGTAAGTGCAGAACCGTTACTCCAACAAGCGCTCATGCAGCATGTTAGTGACTACTGCAGTCTCAACAAGCAAACTGGAGAGATTAGACAAAACAGTGTTATGATACGATGACGTGCAGGAGAAAATAATTCTGAATTTCGAACGAGTAAATGAGAAAGAGAGCGTTTTGGAAAGGTTATTGTGAAGTGGATGCAATCGATCAGTTAGTAGCTTAGTAGTAACAGCATCACAGGCCAAATGCTGTCTAGAAATGATCAAATTAACTAACGAATTCCTAAAGAAGCCTCTGCATCTAGAAATGTGCTATATAGGTCGAACCAATAAGATGTAGTTATTCTGAAGCAGCCCAGGAAAAATGACAGGAGAGCAGCATAGCCAATGAGGAATAATACAAGAGGTCACAAACCTGAATATTAAAGTACGAGGTACTGAAAGTACCTTAAGTCTGGGAGCATAAATGCAATATTTCTTACTTTTGAAAAGTTTTAAAACGTGCGTGTAAAAGAATGGTTCTGGGACAAACGTACACCGAGATACTTGACGGTGGAAGAGGTGGGTATGAGATTTTCATCCTCAGTAAGTGTGGGGGAGGAAGCTATGAAGGGCTGCAACTTACCGCCACGTAGGAAGGAAAATATTACAAACGTGCATTTAGAAGCCTTAAGCGTAAGAGATTTGGATAAAGATCATTCCATCAGATTTTCTAACTCACGATGAAGTGATGAGGAATCCTGATTAGTGGGGACCATACATCCCAGCACAAGATCATCAGAGTATCTACACGCTATAAACATGGTTTGTATACGGGGATGTTCGACATACATAGAAAATAAGAAAAGTGGTATGATCGCTCCATGTAGAACAGCACAGTCGGCACAGGGGACAGAGGAATTCTTACCGATCAACTTGGTGTAGTGAGTATGATCTGTAAAATAGTCACGTAACAGATTACACACACCCAGATGAACTCATTTTCGGATGGCAGGTTAAGCAACCTTGATCTATCCCGACTTCCAAAGGCATTCGAATAATTCGGGAAGAGAAGCCGTACGGATTTACATTTTTGATCTAATGCAGAGGCAAAAGAGTGAACAACATATGCCACTGCATCCAATGTGATGCACTGGGACTAAACGCAAACTACTAAATCTCGTCTTCAGGAGCGGCTGAAAATTTTCGCGGTATTAATATACTTTTGAAAACTTTTAGGAGCTCAGATGTACATGCAATTGGGCGATACTCTTGAAATCAAGCTTTTGGTAGGGAGTGATACTGGCCGTTCTCCAAATTTTCGAGATCACACCCGTAGTGAGATATGTGTTCAAGAGGTCTGTTAGATGCATTATGAGAAACTCAGCACACTCCTTCAAAACTAACGGCGAGAGCACATCCGGACCAAAAGCATTGCTTGCCTTTAATCTTTTGAATTCCTTGTGGACGTTGCTTTTATCGAAGGGAGCGGCTATACTTGAGCTAATGAAGGAAGGCAAATAAGATGGCCTTAGTGAGGCCTAACTAAATTTAGAATTCCACTTGTCCACATCCACTTCACCTATTTGGCTGCAAATGCTCTTACCACAGAGTTAATCAGAAGCCCCTATATATCGCAACAGTTATGGTTGCCTAGAACTGCCCCGAAGTATAACTGATTTGGTTTCTTTATCTCGGAGTTAAGTGCCTTGGTTCGTTCTTTGACACGCATAACATACTTGCACTTATAGGACCATTCTTTTATCCTTCGAAGTCGTTTTAGTAATGGTGATTAAAAGCTATCTGCTCTTAGTAGATCGTTTCAGCAGGGCAAAAATTGTCAAAGCAATATTTGACGTAGTCCGTAAGATGGTCACATTTGAGCGACAGGTCCTCGTAGTTGAAGACCGAAAAATCAGTTAAAGCAAGCATCGTCTGGAGCCACGTGATATTTTCCAAGGAGCTATTTCGCCGTTTGATAATCTTGTAATGACGTCTGATCAGCGTTAAAAAAGTAGGCCTGCTGGACACAGTTTTAAAATACACTGGTCTGTGCTGTTCAAAGAAGCCCGCTTTATTATAGCAAACAACTGTCGTTTGTTTGTGAACACAGCGTCCAAATGGGCATTTTGGCTGCGCGGCTCAGTCACTAGGTCTACAAAGCCAAGTGTCTTCAAATATTTTGTATCCTTTCTATTGAAGTCGCCAAAAATAATACAGATAGAACAATCTAAGTTAGGCGGTAGTTTTGAAGAAAGGTTGTCTCCAAAAATCCTTGACTCCGATGCAAATGTGTCAGGAGAAATGAATACGTTTCCAACAATGACTGATCGAAAGCCACTTAGGAGCTTAGTTTTGCTCTAAACTAAAAGGCAGCTTACAGTAATGTTTAGGTATGCAAATATTATGATTGCTACTTTGCACCAATGTTGACTAACGTAAGTTATAATACCACCACCACGAAACTGGGTATTCCCGGGGCGGTCAGACATGATGGAAAATTAACCATCGATAGAATTATCCCATTTTGCACACCAGCATTCAACCAGCTTTCTTGTAACAGTATGATTCCTGTATTAACCGACACATTTCGCTGCATAATCGCATTGAGAACACTGAAGACAGATTGCCAGCTAGCACGATGGTTGCGCTTTTCCCACGACATTTATTGGTAATACGTTTGCAAGTGTTCCCGACTTTATGGCCGTGTTCCATAAGGCACGGGTTTAAAGCAGTAACACAGAGCGTTTTCAAATGCTTGACGGAGTAGGACAACACTGACCTTGAGACCTGACCAGAAAAACCAAGTGCCTCAAAGTTACAAGTAAACTATAGAATACGCAGTCGGTAGTGTAACATAATCTAGCGATAAAAGCAACGACCGAATTTGAAGGCCCGCCAGGGTAATGCTGCAAATGCAGACTGGAAGCGTGCAGAATATGCCAGTTGTCAAAGTGTATGGCATTAATTTTGATGTTATCTGTAGCAAAATGAGGGCTAATGCTTCTTTTAATTCAGTAGATATAATACGTAGAAATGAGGTAGGGTGTATGTTAACCCAGTGAATTCTGCGTTCAAATGTTTGTATTGACCTGGATTGGTAATGTGTGCTTCCACACACGAGCGAATATGTATTAATAGGCCATTGGTCAACAAGGCAGGTGTCTAAGTAGTCACTGTTACACTGTATGGTCAATGCTTTGCACTGCTCTAAATATAGACTGCACATTTGATCCATTTATTCTTACGCAACCGACAGTACAGTATTGTCCAAACCATTGATTGAAACAGCAAAACGTTTCACTGCGACTTACCATTCAATGTATGTTTCGTCTATGCAATTATTTTATCGTACCTACGATGTTGTATACTATTCTTCTGGTTTTCTTGTCCACCTGCTAACTAGCATGTACAAGGAACTCGTTTTGATCCGTGAAGTACTTACTAACTGGCTCTAGGGGGAAACAAAGCATTCTTTGCTAAAAGGAATTGGAATGCTCCTGCTGAGCAAGAAGAATATGTTATCCAGGATCTACGCTTCCAGCATGCAATTCGTATTGCAATTGGAGCTGGTGCGTTGGCAGTAGAAACTGCATAATTATAAACTTCTTAAAGAACTGTGAGTGATATAATGCATTGCACTGAATGTAAAACGAGCATTTAAGCTAAAAAGTATAGCAGCCCACAACATACATTTCTCCGGTTGAATGCTATATCACATTGAGCAAAGGGTAACCACTTGAGTTTTCCTTGAAATAGTTATACCCAATTGCCTAATAGGGAAATAAAAATGAGGGCTTATTAAACTCTAAGGAAATTAGTGCATGTACGATGAGATTTCTAAATACCAATACTGCTGTGTTCACGAGCTCAATATCATATATTTACCCGGAGCAAAATCAGATCACTTTCGATTTATTTAATTTTAATCCACGTGAGAATATTTGTCAAGATATAAGTAATAATATGTATTACTTTTGGGACCAAGTGCTAGTTATCTTCG
This sequence comes from Dicrocoelium dendriticum, assembly GCA_944474145.2. Taxonomy (NCBI): domain Eukaryota; kingdom Metazoa; phylum Platyhelminthes; class Trematoda; order Plagiorchiida; family Dicrocoeliidae; genus Dicrocoelium; species Dicrocoelium dendriticum. The sequence continues at coordinate 57,502,828 of OX104068.1, forward strand.
GCAGCACTGCTGTAAACTGTTGATTAGATGCACAGAAATTTGAGATTAATTTTAAAATGTATAAGACACATGAAATCATGTGAAGCCCGAGGTAAGCCAATATATGTGAGTAGCAAATATGTTCGAAGCTTGTATAACGCAATGCAATGTTTTTAGAGATGGATCATCTGAAAGAGCCTACATACAGTTTTAGCATGGTTCAGCTACCTCGTCACAACGGCTTCGGAAATCAAGCAAGCTTAATTCAAGAACACAGTGTCGTTTATCTGATGCAATACGTTCAAACAATCAAGAGTCATGCTTGCAGCGCTCACCAGCGTGTGTAGAGCTAGATGCAATACAGGTATATATATATATATGTAATGTAGTTGCAATTATTCAGTTGAATGAAATCAGCTATTTTAAATAGGATACATAAATCCAAGGAACACCTCGCGCTACCTATTAATGTATTTATCACCTTCCGTGAAAATGTGTTTTCTTCGTATGGCTTCCATTAGTTGTTTCCAAGACGAGTCCATCTAACAAACAACTTGCTTAATTCGGATGTTTTAGGAAACAATTTTCTGCCGTCGGCTATGTCATAAGAATATCGTACCAATGTACAGTTTAGCTATATTTGTCATCAGTCAAAACTGCTGTTTCCGTAGGACTTAAAGCCACAAATTAACTAAATATTAACTTGATAGACAAAGTAACATGTATTTGCACTCTTGCGCGGTGGCTACAGATGACACCATACACCATTTTCCAGACATAGACGCATGAATGACTGTCGGGAAAATCCAGTAAAAAAATTCTAGCGCCTCACAAATCAGTATGAATACAAATGTTGCACAGTTCGTAATCACGGGCACATTGTGATGAGCATTCCTTTTACAGTGAAGTCAATAGTATATCCGACTCAATTGTAAACTTCTTAACCACTCCAAAACATTGAATCCAATTCTTCAAAATATGACAAGGCTGGGTAGTTGAGTTTTGTGACTCACTGGGGGTTTCCGTACACAAACCATGTATCACCTCCAAAATGTTTTACTGATAAAGGGCGAATGCAAGCTTTTCCTGCTTGGTTGGAGCATCAAAAAATCACAAGCTTTACATCTAGGCCATTGAACATATTTAAGTTTACCTCTTAGTTGCGCTCAGTAAGCAACTTTCCAGAAGGAAAACTGCCATTCATGTGAGCGTGTTGTCTAATAATTAATTGTGCAAAATCTGGAAGTAATGGGACAGCTGCGATAGCGAGTAACAGTAATTTTATTCCAGTTTGCATAACATACCAAGTGCTACAACTGTGATTCACCTATGTAAAGATAGCTTTGTACCTTTTGCAAGACGTCATATCATAGCATAAATGTCTGTATTAGCAAATCATAATGAGTTTAAACGTTTTGGATGCGCCGGACAAAATCTTGTTTATTATATCTAGAGATATTTCCTTTACTGATTCCCCCAACATAGTAATCTAATATTTGAATCCTTGTTGCAACTTGCATGATAAAACCGAAGATATGTTGCCTATTTTCGACATCTATAACAATGATTAATCACACGAGTTTACCCACCTTGCTCTGCTCAATGGCTGCTCAAGCTTGCTACGCCAACTATATATCTTATCCTCCGTTTCACGGTAGACACCGCGAGGAACGCATCGGTCTAGCCACTCAGCTGTGTTCCATACCAGAGACTGAGACTGAGACTGCATTTAAGAGAAAGTAGAAAGGTTTCTGAACAACTCTATCTAATTACTAAAAGTCAACAACTTTTAGTTGTGAATCATCAGCATTTGTGTCTGGTCCGTTAATATTTTATCATTACTAAGTTACGAAGTGGTATTTGTATCATTTTTCAGTTTATGTTGTCACATTCAATGGCTCATCACATATGCGTTATTAGTACATTTTGTGCTCTCCAATCATTACTGCCCACAGGCTGACTTCTGCCTACGGATGTCGAGCATATATGGTGTGCGGTTAGTCACTCAGCTTTTGTTTTGTCTTGCTTTATAATGGTCCTTTGCGAGATCTCCCACCAGTTTGCGTGCATCTTTTGTGCTTGAAAACACCGTTTAATGCTGATTATCTTTTGATATTTAATGTATCTTACCAGCACCGTAGTCACTTCGGACATGAATTTTGACTTACTCCTGGGATCTTGGGTCAGTTCCGGTATTTGTGAATTTTTACCGGTAATCTACTGTCTGTTCCGACTGATGTTGGATTTGGGAAAACGGTGGATGCGCGTTCTGCTCGAAGTTCCCAAGCTTTATTGCGCTAAACTTTGAGACCCATGTCTGAGTACCAACCTACCTGTTATACATTCCCGGTGCCAGTGGTTATGGAATTCTTACTAATTTTATACATTCTTCCATATTATATTTTAACGTCTACCACAGACGTATGTCAGGCAATTGTTAAAGTTAATGTGCAGAAACTCAAAGCTTATGTAGAATTTGCATTCTCAGAATGCGAAGGTGGTGTCTAGCCTCATACAGCAGTTGGTTTATCGCAAACTGGATCAACTTTTACTTCTTTGACTTGAGTTCATTTTGTTTAGATTTAAATACTGTCTACAATTTTTCGTCTGCGATTGGTTACCTGATATATAGTTGTTACAAATGTATTAGGCAACTTGGTAAAAGTGATGGCGAAACTTATGATCCGGACATTTCCCTTGGACCTGGGTAACTACGGGACTGCTGAAAAGTCAGTCTCCATAATCGCTTAGTCCATCATAAAACTGCGAAGAATGTAAAGAAGACGAATTCTGGTAGGTGCATGCATTTCGTTTTGTCGCCTCAGTACCATTAACAATAACCGATATGCATAGATATAGCTAACATAAGGTGCAATCAGACAAGCTTAAGGTGCAAAACGAATGACGGCAATTCACACCTACGTCCAAGGCAGCTTTAGGCTGACAAATAATTGTTTCTGAGCACACAACGCTGGCTAAATCCGGCTTATAGCGATAGCCTCAGCAAACCGAAGGAAGCGGGGATTAGTGTGACGTAACACAACTTTAAACGCTGAACCCAGCTATATCTGGTGAAGTGAGTCAAATTGGTGTTTGCCTATCGAGGAAGCCGGCGGTCTGCGTAAACATGGAATCTGACGAGAGTAGGCAATCTGAGCAACTTCACGTTGAACCCATCTTGGTACATGTTCCTTTACTCAGGAAGCCAGCGCTATATTATTTCTGACTATCTAACTTTTTCCGTAGTCACATACAAATGGGTATACACAGTGCGAGTTGGCACCAATAGGCTGAGCTTCCTTCGTTGGAGGTATGGACAAATTTCGGGTTCAGTTGTGTAGCATAATAACTTTCTTGTGTAGCCAAAATTATACGCTTAGTTGTCTTCAGCGTGCCTAAGTCACCTTTGAATTGTAACGCGATATACACTTTCTTCTTGACTGCCGTGGACACCAAGTCCTTTGGCCCTCGCGGTTGGCTGTGTTTGTCGATAAATTTTCGAGGGTAGCCGTTCGCCATTAGTTTTGCTGTAATTAACACTAGCTCATCGTCCAGACAATCGGCCGAACAAACTCGTCTGGTACGACTAAATAGAAACTTCGCAAGTGTCCATTTGTACCGCACTGGTCTGAAGCTGGAGAAGTGCAGGTACCGACCGGAACAAGTTGATTTTCGGTAAATGGACCTCTTAATCAATCCATCATCCCTGCGACTTATGAGTACGTCCAGGTATGAAAGAAAAGAAGTGAAGCTAAAACATAAGTCAGAAGAAGCTAGTCATTGAGGAAATGGAAGGAGGATTAATCACATGTTGTGGAGAGGCTCATCAATATCAGCAGCAGACAGTGTAGTCGTTTTAACTAAAATGTAAGTGAAAGGTGCTAGAAGATTGGAAAGTAATAAATTGTTTTGGTGGATGGACAGAGATGTAAGAAGCGTACACCAAGTCGATACGCGGAGCCAGGCGTACTTTAGATAGCGCATGATTACTCATATAATACTCCAATAAAACATGGGGTTAGTACTGTGAATGTTAGTCAAAGAGCCGGCAGAGCTTTCAAGTTAATGAAAGCCAATGGATACCGGGGACAGTACAGAAAAACAGGAAGGTAGTTAGCATGCAGAGCACAGGGCTCAGGATGAGTAGAACAGGTTGTTGGGTGGGCAGACCCTAGAACGTTTAAGTGTCGTATGTCTGGAAGCAATCAGAAAGCAGGAGACTGGTCAGAGGAGGCTTGGTTAGGGCCGGGCTCAAAGATTTATTCCTCCAGTTGAATAAGGTATACAGAGAGCGCCGAAAGCAAACATAGCAACGGGAAGGAAAACGCTACTATTGAGGAGAAGTGGAAAGGATGTGAACTGACAGTTGGGTCTGCTTATCATTGCTAAGTAATTCATAATGGTCGGAAAGCAGGAGACCATTGAGACGAGACTATCATGTTGCCTTATTGAGTTTCAACCGTAATATTTAAGTCAGAATACTAACAATGTGCGTCGGCAGAAATACGGACGTTAAAGATGTAAGGGAATATAGTAATAAGGATGAGTAGAGACCGACAATGTTCTTTATGTAAGGGTTACGGATCGTTGAGTCAGAAGATCCTTGGTCTCAGAAGTCTGAGTGAGATCAGGAAACCGACTACCTCCTAGCGGCTGCTTTAAGATGCAGTTTACAATAAAAGTACGCACACATTCTTATCATGGATGATTTCAACGTACATTGTTCAGAAACTCCTGCCCCGATCGGAGAACAATTCAAAGCCGATCTAAAAGATCTAGTAACTACCGTTCCTCTTTACAATCACATCACTTTGCCCACTCGGTTCAGAACAGGCCCTCTGTGCTGGATCTTGTGCTTACCAACGAGGAGCATATGAGTGCTGTGTTGGTTTTCGACTGCCCGTTGGGTCGCAGTGACCACGTCGTGATCAGTTGCAATTTCGTCTGCTATGCAGAATATCTGAGTGATAACGATGAGACTGTGCGAACCATCACAAACTACCGTCGATTAGCCCAGGTCGTCAGCGCCATAACTTGTCGTTCCTCGAATAGGAACCTTTTGAATTCGTCAAAAATTCAGTCAGCTGATTACAGAAGCTTCAGAGACAAAATTTTGCTATAAATTTAAATCAGTTTCTTACGTTAGGAGCAGAACTCGAAAACGGATGACAGTACGCAACGCAGGAAGGCGAGTGTACAGAGAAGCTCCAGCACAACAAACTTGGGACAACTACATAGCCCAACGTAACCACTGCACTCAACTGTTAAAGGAAAGCAAAGCAGTCTATCAGCAGAACATCGCAGAAACCTTCAGTGCTAACCACAAACCGCTGTACAAGCACGTTAATAGTCTGAGCAAGTTGAGACAAGGATTTGCTCCACTCAGGACGGCTAATGGCCCAACAAGAACGGCTGTGGAAGCAGCAAACGCGCTGCAGATGCAACGCCGTCTCATGTTTCGAACGGTCTTGCCAACATGCGATCTACCAATCTCGGTCTTCTCCTTGCCAAGACTAACCTACATCACATTTACCGCGGAGGCTGTATTGCAAAAGTTGACTTCTCTACGCAAATACAGCTCCCTGGGTGGCGACACCATTCGCCCAGAGACTTTGGGAGCAGAGGCAAACCAACTGGCAGGACCTTTAGCTCAGTTTTTACAGCGCTGCTTAGACCAGAACCAAGTTCCCGCCATATGGAAGCTTGGAATAATAACCCCGATCCACAAAGGTGGAATCAGAATTGATCCCTTTAAATACCGACCAGTATCTCTTCTTCCTATATTCTCCAAGATCATGGAATCCATAGTTGCCGATGCACTGGTGTGATACCTGGAGAACTGCAATATCATTACGCCTGAGCAGCACGGTTTCCGACGACGGCCGTCATGTACAATGAATTTACTAATAGCACACAGTAGTTGGACCGAGGCAGCTGATGCTGAAGAAGGTGTTGATGTGATCTACCTGGATTTTTCCAAGGCTTTCGATCGTCTAGACCATCGGATACTACTATCCAAGCTGCAGCATTACGGGATCGGCGACCCTCTTTTGAGCTTGATCGCCAAATTTCTACTTCCACGGCAATCAGTGGTCAGAGTTTAGAGCCCTTTATCGAACCCCATACAAGTTGAGTGTGGTGTGCCGCAAGCCCCGGTTCTAGGTCTACGTTTGATTTTGGTGTTTATTTTGACCTTGCACAAGGAATCGCTTCAAACTTCCTAATATTTTCCGACGATATCAAGATCTGGCGCAGGATCCAGGCAAAGGCCGACCAGCATCTCTTTCAGAGTGAAGTAGATCCGGTGTGTTAATGGTCAACTCAAAACTTATTGCATTGTAACGTCAATAAATGCAAAGTGCTTTCCATCAGACACCAAAACAGCTACTCATACCCGTTCGGAACGAATATACTACAACAGTCAATTCACGAACTTGACTTGGGTGTCCTGGTTCAAGATGACTTGGGTTGCTCCAAGCAATCCGAAATGGCCTCAAAGATCGGGAACCAACACGTCGAGCTGTTGCGACGGGCGTGTGGACAAATAAACAGCTCCACATTTCGACAAATGCTCAGTGCGTATGTTCGCCCCCATGTCTAATATGCAATTCAAGCCTGGCATCCATGGCTGAAACACTACCTGAATGTACTGCAGCAGCCACAACGTCGGGCATCTAAGATCATCATCATCATCATACACGTTAGCTAGAGGTGGGGAACACTTCAGCTACTGTGCCGCAATACAAAAAAGAGAGAGAGAAAAAACAACAACTGGTGAAAGCTGGCTGAGCTACCGTTAAAGGATGGGCATCTTTCCGGTAAGCTACCAGCTTGCTGCTGTGCACCCAAAAAAATTATTATGCAAAATTATATAGGCTAAGTAATGAGATCGTGGTTGGTGTGGGAGGCTAATAGGGATGGGGCAAGACAAAGAAAATCACAGCCCGAACGCCACTGAGGTTGGCTCCTAGCCATATCAACAAGTGTGTCCAACCAAACGTGTTCATCGTCTTTAGGACCCCAACCAGGGAGCCGAGATGCTCCAACCGAGGCCAGCTCAGAAATGAGGGTCTTCATTCACCTGGATCAAGTCATCGCTTGGCCACCCCACCTCTTCTTCCATCCACACCCCGGCACGCAAACAACACACGTCGCGGAAGTCGGGGGGCTGGCATGCGTAACACGTGGCCGAGCCATCGGAGCCTGATGCGTGAAATGACGGTGCTGAGCGCATCATTTCCTTTTCCTGTGCCGTAAACAAGGCGTCGAACTCGCTCGTTGCTCACACGGTGTTCTCACCAGATGTGAGCTAAATTACGAAGGCACCGGTGGTCGAACGTAACTATTCTCTTCAGGTCCGCTGTTTTAAGCCGCCAGGTTTCACAACCGTACAATAGGGTCGAACGTACTGCTGCATTGTACACTCTACCCTTCAGGGCAAGAGTGATAACGCGCTGGCGCCATAAGTGGCGAAGGTTAGCAAAAGCGCCCCGAGCTTTTGCTATACGGTTCGTGCTTTCATTTTCAATTCCACGGGCGTTGATACAACTTCCCAGGTAGTTGAATTTTTGAACGACTTCTGGCTGATCCCCACCAAGGGTCAGCGTAGGAAACGGTTCAGACCAATCTTGGAGAAACGCTTTGCACTTCGAGGGTGCGAAGCAAAGCACGAAGTGACGGACAGCTAGTACTAATCTGTCCAGTGACGCCTGGCAGGTTCGTGAGCTGTCGCAGATTAGCGCAATATCATCAGCATACCCTAAATCAAGAAATCGTTCTCCTTGGAGTAGCTCCATACCTCCTAATTCGTGTCCTGTAAACGCGATTTCCATGACTTCGTCAACAGCGAAGTTGAAGAGGAAAGGTGACAGCGGCCATCCTTGCCATATGCCGCTGGAGATATTAAAGGGCGACGACAACTTGCGGTAAGCCCTCATTCCGCCCGAGCTACGCGCATATAATGCTCGGATAATATTCACCTATTTCTCAGGTACACCTTTCCTGAGTAGATAGTACCAAAGTGCATGTCTCTCCACCGAATCGAACGCACCTTTGATATTGAGGAACACGACAACGGTGGGCCGCCAATATATGTGACGGTGCTCCAACAACTGACGCAAAGTGAAGATGTGGTCAATGCAGCCACGACCTCGACGAAATCCAGCTCGCTTTTCACGAATCTGGCTTTTCGAGTGCCAGTCAGTCTGTGAAGGATCACAGAGGCAAGCAATTTGGAGGCGATGGAGATCAGACTGATTCCTATATGGCTGCCGCATTCCGATGGTGAGCCCCCTTTGAAAATTGGGACTATGATGAAGCGGTTCCAATCGGTTGGGACAATTTCCTTCTCCCACCGTCTCATTAGTAACTCGTGTAAATCATTCACAAGAGCAGGTCCGCCAATTTGAAGTGGGCTGGAGGAAGGTCATCAGGTCCCTCGGCTTTATTTAACTTCAAAAGTTTGATCTCATGTTCGACTTCTGAGCGAGAGGGTGGATACAATGGGACAGCCCACGGAGCAGGGCGATCACTGATCGGCGAGAAATCTAACAATTACGACTAATTAAATTGCCTTTCATAGTGCTCAGCCCAACGTTCCAGGCGTTTTGATAAGTTGTGGATAGGCTGTCCACTCTCGTCACAAATTGTTTCACTAACAACAGGTCTCCTGCTGCCCGTTGCCCGTATAAGACGGAATAACTCACGATGGTTACCAAGGGCAGCGGCCATTTCCATCTCTGTTGCACGAAGATACCACCAGGATTCACGGTCTCTCTTCAGGCTAGCACGGGGTTTTGCCCGGTGCTCTTTGCGAGTTTCTTTGTGTTCGCTTCCAGCCGGAATATGCCGGCGAGCATCTATAAGTTCCAGAGACTGTGAAGATACCCAATGTTCATGTTGGCGATTAGACATACCACATGAGGATTTACCTGCTGCTAGTAAGGCCTGTTGCATATGAGACCAGTGAGCTACAATTGCAACCAGTGAGCGTTTATGCAACTCGGATGACAGCGTAATTTGATAGGCGTTCAGAACAGCTGGATTCCCCAGTCTGCCGGTGTCAATGCACTCACAACATCTTCTTGGGCGTCCGTCAAAGCGCATCCGAATGTCAGCACATACAAGTGCATGATCGGTGTCAACACATGTGCTCCAAATCGAGCGACAGTTCTAGACGCAGCCTTTCCAGCGGTAACTTATCGCAATTTGATCGATTTGCGTCCAAGGCTGGTTCGAGGCTGGTGGGCGCCAAGTCACCCTCCGGCGGGTGCTGTGTCGGAAATTAGTGGTCGCAAGAAATAAGCGAGCATCCTCACACAAATGAAGTAACCGCTCACCGTTATCATTACGGGAGCCTATACCATGTTGGCCCCCCAGATGCAGCTCATCTGTGGATAATTTGCCAACTTGAGCGTTCAGATCCCCAGCCAGCACAACAGTGTCCGAGCTTCTTCTCTGGCTAAGAAGCTCGTTCAGTTTGCGATAGAAGTCGTCTTTTACCTAGTCATGGCTACAGTTTGTCGGTGCATAGGCAGCGATAACGAATAGACACCTGTTAGTCCCACGCGTCTTGGAAATTTTGAACGAGCCAGCCAATCGGACCGCACATATCCGGCTACTGATTGGAATCCAATCAACCAGAGCAGCTTCAGCCCGGGGACTCAGGGCAATACCAACATCGGCTTGGCCGGTGCTCGAAGCTGCATCGTCAACGGATAGGCTCAATGAGGAAGTGCTGCTGGTGTCACCTGAAGGGGGAGAGTAAGTACAGAGCTGGAGTCTTGCAGGCGGGGCTCCGATAAGCAGCAGATAGCGATCGAGAGAGTCTCCAATGTTCGGGCAAGTGCTGCCTGTTGACCGATCTGAAGCATTGTGCGAACATTGAGGCATGCCAGTCTGAAGGAGGATCTAGGGCTCCAAATGGAAGCCGATAAATTGGAATGGGCCGCTTGCTTGGACATGGGCCTGTTGACAGTGCAGGAATGACGCTCTGCGTTCACCTGTGAGTTGAAACTAAAAGACAAGCGACTATTGAAGCAAGGTGGGGGGTCGAGAATTAGCGGGTTGAAAACAGGGGGGATAAACGTAAAGCTGGAACGGGAAGATAAGGTTGAAAAAGCGCAAGAAGGGGAATAAGAAGATGGGAAGGCTTGAGCAGTAGCATCCAAACCCCTATCCACTCTAACCGATGCAGCAGATAGGGCACCGTTGATTATCCTCTGCGGTAGCCAGAGCATCAGCAATTTGTTTGGGGAAGGATTCATTGTATTACGTGGGCAGGATACTGTCAGGTTGCCCAGGCCTAGACAGGAGAACGATTAGGGTTCTCAACCAAAGCCTTTGGTTCAAAAACCTGGCCGCAAGACAGCGGGTTTGGCACTGGACTACAAGGAGTCCGTTTTAAGAAATAAGTAGCCACCCTCATTCCAACCCCCAACCTGGAGAACCAGGAGGCTGTGTTTGTCTGGCCTCTAACCATTGACCAATCTGGTGTGAGTGGCTCTGAAGGTGCAAAAGCACCACCCATTATAGCTCAATGGATCACTGAGGCACACAAAACCATTGCACCACGGTAAGGTCCAGCCTCATTGCGATGGGGGCATCTAAGAACATAATTAGGATACACAATCTTTCCTACCAGGAGAGGCTGTAACGATTGGGGGTGTTCAGTGGAAGCTATCGCAGACTACGAGGTGACCTGATTATGGCATACTTGATTCTGCGAGATAGACATCATGTGTGCCGCCATTTATTGCAACTCAGCAGCAATACAAAACTGAGGGTCCACTCATTATAACTCGCAGAACAATACAGTCGTCTGGAGAGCCGCAGAAATTGCTTTTCCATTTGTGTCTGTCACCCGTGGAATGCTCTCCCAGAATTGCTCATCCCTGCAACAAAACTAACAGTATTTAAAAGACGGTTGCACGATGCACTTATCCACTTAAACTTTGTCACTCCACGCTACGTCTCCATCCTACACCTGGAGTTTACCATGGAATTATTTGTTGTGGGTGTTGTGAATCTAAGATGATCGCAGAACTACAGCGGAGCAAACAATAAGTTCTCATTTCAATATTTAAATTATTAACTATTTTACTATCCTTATCATCACCATTGTTATGTTGATATCCCGTGCAACTATCCGACGGGACTTGTAAAGCAACACTTCTTAACACGTATGAATTCATTTTTCATTATTCATAGTGTACCTTTTAGAAGAGACCAGATAAGTCATCGTATTGATGCCATGCTGTTAAATTAGATTGGGAAAAAAGTAGGGATTATTATGAGAAAAGTAAGAGTTCGGGATGAGGAGAGATAAGGAATAACAGGCTCGGAGCACTGAGGAATCGATCGAAGCCTATATCGAGTCATAGTCTGAGCGAGCTGGGTGAGTTTACAGAGATACCAGTAATGCAGTAGGTAAGGAGATGGGAGACTCTATGTAGATTTGAGCATCGACACCATATTCCGTTAGTCAGGTAATCCGACAGAACTTGGGAATCGGTGGTAAGGTATAATGGTCAAGAAGTCAGTGGCGTAGTACGTACACAGGTCCAAGAAAGTAAGGCTATAGTCGCTACCTTAACGTCCATATAGGAAGATAAGTCGCTGGTAAGAGGACGATGAGGCCGTGTCGTTTATTTGTTGTCAATAGTACAGGAAGGGTTAGATTGATAACGAATGGGGCCAACCTCACACAAATGTAGAACGGAGAGACAAGTGAGAATTACAAGTTATGAGCAAAGTGGTGCAACTGAAACTTGAAGACATATGCAAACGGAAACGTCCAGCGAATTGAACTGATAAGTTGGAAACGCTTTTGCTTTAATACTCGAAGATGTAGTATGCGGTGTTTGAGTAATTACATGTCTACCTGTGATCGGGGTCCTGTTGCCAGAACTCTTCTTTCGTAATGCAGATGCCAGCATTTCCGCCACTTTGGGGATACTTAGTAAATATTTTATAGCCGAGGAGAATTCCACTGCAGTTTCTGACGCCTGGGAAATTCCTGGTAGATTGTACCATAAGTGTGCATATCTATGGAGAAAAAAGTTTGAACAAAAGTTGCGATGTGTCTTAAGGAGAGAGAATGAGTGAGGGATTTTGCGTACGGGGTTAGGTGTCTCTTCCATCGGTTGAAAAATTTCGCCTATGCTTTACTCATAGGTTTTGAGAAGTTTATGGATGAATACAAGGTTGGCTTTAAGCCTGCGCAGCCAGAGATGCTCTAGGCCAAACAGTTTGCAGCGTCCTTGATAATTGAGCGTAGCTGCGCCAAGAAGACGAATGGGGAAATACCGCTGGATTTTCTCGATTATAATCATGCCACTCGTACGTAAGTTGTAGATAACAATAGGGCAGTACTCTAGAATCGGTCGGGCACATACTCAGTAGAGCATGAGCTGAGACCCCGTCAGGCTTGCTGACTTCTGTATCTACCCGATAATATTTCTCGCTTTGCCAGAGCTTTAGCTTGCAGATTCGGAAAAAAATTAGCAAGCTAGAATAAGGCACACGGAGGTCGCGCACGGTGGAGCTGTTACCTAAGGATATACTGTTAAGAGTTAGAGAGTTGTGTAGTAAGAGATAATATTGCATTTCATTGGTGAGAATTCTAGCCTCTAAATATCGCACTAATTTTTTAGAGCGCGAAGAGGGTACTAAATTTTTGAGAGGCCACTCTGTATTCAGCTAGGATCGAAAGAAAATACAACTTTGATGTCATCGGCAAATATGCATAGAGTGCCGCAACTAAAGACCAGGAAGACGCTATTATTGTATAACAGAAACAGCAGGAGACCAAGTACACTACCTTGAAATAATCTGTTAGTTACGAGTGTTCTTTTGAAAGATGTATCGCCTAATTGCACTGACTGTTTTCGGCTAGAATGAAAGAAGCAAACCAAGCAAGTTGCTGACTGGAGATACCGAATGCAGCTAGTTTCGTCAGTAGTCCATTGTGTGGAACCCGGTCAGACACTTTTTACATTTCCAGGGATATATTGACTAGCGGTTGCCCCGAGTCAAGGGAGTGGGTCGAATAGTTCAAGTATTCAAACTGGCATGTTTGGCAAGATTTAGTCGACATGAATCCGTGTTGAATCCTATTAATGAGGTTGTGCTGCATTAGGAAATGAAGTATTTCCTCCTTGAGTATCCTTTACATGAATCCATACGCAAAGATTGTATAGCTTATAGGAGTTTACTTGTCCAAATTTTGGCGACAGCCTCGTTGGTGACGTGGGCCACCATCAACTGCCTCCATGTGGTTGGGTAGTTTCCGCTCGTTATGGAGAGCGTGCAAACGTTAAGAAGAATGATTGGGATATCCAGGTCTCCGAGGAGTGGTAGGGAAGACGGGACTTCGTCGTGACCGGGGTTGTGTGACAGTTTTAGTGAGCGTAGAGCTCGATTGATATGGTTCAAGTTGTAGTCAATGGTGTGAATGCGATCGTCTGTACAATTTGAAATCGTATTTGGCAGTAACAAATTAGTGCTGATGATGGCATCACAGAAGTATGCGTTAATGAAATCGCACGATATTGCTGCGTCACCGAAAACCCTATTATCGGGAAGTGGGAGTAAGTTAATCGGCAAATCGTTGAGGACATTGCCATTTTTCATAAGTTGTACAAGTGACTTAGTCTTGTTCACAATACGCATCTAAATTATCTAAATGAGTTTACGAGTTTCGCCATTCGACTAGGATTTCGTTCCAATGAATTATGACGTGCAAATCCTTAGTATTCTAGTAGCGAGAGCGCATTTTGGTAAGCTCTGTGGTAATGTTACGCGTGCGGGAGTTATCGGAATATTGAGGTCTCCTGATCGAGCGCTGCAATGGGGTTAGGATATCAATGAAAACAGTAACGTTCTTGTACAGTTCACAGGTCGCAGTGTCCCTACTAGTATCCAGTAAAAAATTGTCCCAAGGAGCGGCACGGATAAGTGAGGAAAAGGCCTCACAATTCATGTGCTGGAGCGGCCTAAAAGCGGTGTAGATTGGGCTAACATTATGACAGAATTTGGGAAGCTTGAATCACAGCCCCACAACATTATGTTCATTACCAGAAATGCTATCTAACTCGCTGGCACTTGCATGCGGGGTACCTTTGGTGAAATTTAGTTCCAGGGTGTTGGACTGTCCTGTTGGTGCGCTCACCTGCTAAGTCCAGTCATGTGTGAAGACAGCATCTACGAAGGCCCTATACCTGGAGAAATTGGTTGAATGATAGCGTATGTTTAGCAGCACAGTGAAGCGCTTGTCTAAGTTGTTCAAGACTGCAAAATTATGAATAACGGTGTTAAACTATTCTGTTCGTAATCCCAAATTTACTTTCGGAAATTGTTCACGTAATGCTCTCACAGAAAATAACTGGAAGCAGAAAAGATGAACAGGCCCTGCTGCAATTTAAAAATGCTGATCACATTGATCAGACGGCCTCGAAGTGGGTATGAAATCTACAGCCAAACTGCAACGAGCACCTTGAAACCGATGGTTCAGGATGAATGAACGAATTTGCTAGTTGTCTTTGCGTAATTTTGCCTGATGTTATACAGTTTCAGAAATTCAGGGGCTGAGGTCGTTTCATCAGGAAGTTCAAAACATCTCACGACATGGATAATAGCGGGTCATGGAAGGGCAAGTTCTGCAAAGGTATTTGTCCCGTTCAGTAAGGGTAAGGAGGTGGGCGGTCTTTTTCTCAACATCATAAAAATTTTAGTAAAAACAAATTTCGTAAGTTTTATCTAGATTACGAGAAAATGATGGGAATATTTGGTTTACCAAAGATACGTTTTTCTATTGGATAAAAACTTCGCGAAATCAAATTTAGGAATCATAAATGTAAGCCGAATACTAACATATATCAGCTGAAATCAAGAGCTCGCTCTGACAATTAACATCAAATGGCGAATTCATGCAGCAATCGTATTCAACAAAAGCACAACTGCACTGAGTGCGGATGCACAGTAAAATAAGAGCTAAGTACCTAAATTATGAACATTAACCACAAGCGATATGTTAGATTTGGTGGAAACTAAAAGCAATTAATGACTTCAATAAAAAGTCAGGGGTTAATGGAATTTGAAGTGCATTACGATTCATGGTTTTGTTGCAAGTACTTATACAATAGGAATTTATGTGCCTTCAAATAAATAGGTACATAAGTTTACAATACAAAATGACGTGCGTTTAGGTTTCGATGACAGGCATGATGCCCATCAGACACGACTGACTCAGGATATGTAGAAGGATAATTCGGCATTAACGAAGCGACTAACAATCCAAGCAAATGGAATATTTAGACTCAAAGTTTCCAGAATCTTTTTGACACTGCCAACAAGTAATAGGCATAAACACCTGTTTTAACGTCAGACGTGAACTGCTTGGTAATAAATCTAAAGGAAAAACACGAACTTAACTTGGTTACATCCAACGTGCACTCTTTAGAAACTCTTGCAACGATTCGATAAGAGTTCAAATCCCATCTACTAGAGCTCGTACGAGTGTTCCGCTTCACAACCCCGTCACTTAGCCTACCGGTTTCAGGATACGTAACATATAATATTTCCTTAAGTTCACATTACATGGTGACTTTACATAAAACAATTCCTTGGTATTCTGGCCTTTCTTCTGCATCGAACAGGGGATAGGGGTGAGGATGCTTCTGCACACAAGTGCTTGTCTTCGTACTCCGCTTCTTTTGCTTTTTCATTTTAAGCACCCAGCTGCATCTTCAATTCTTGTTTCCCTGCTTTCCTTCTCCTAATATTTAGCCAACTTATCTTGTTTCAATAGTCGCTTATCATCTAGTTTCAACTCATGCACAGTCGCCGCGCATCGTTCCAGTCCAGTCGACAAATCAATATTAGATCCAGCGGACAACGTCGGTATATTCGTTTTCCTTTGGACTCCAATCTCCTTGCTATGACTGGCTTGCTTCAAAGTATGCAATTACCATCCAGTTAGACAACAATTAGTACTTGCTCAGACTCTAGATACCGTAACGATCGATATTTGCTGTTTATCAGAAACCCGCCTGCAACATTCAAGTTCCGTTCCTAACCTGCGATCACGCACTTGCGACGCGGGCGACGCATTCTCACTGCGCCTGTCTGGAGATGACGCAACTTCAATTGAAAGTTATGCTGGGAATGCATTGCTTTGTTCCCCGGGTTGAAAATGCTCTGATTGATTGGATTCCAGTCAACAACCGGAGGTGCGCCGTCAGATTGGTTGCTCATCCCAGGCTCTAATTCGCACGGGAACAAACTATGCCTATTTGTCATTGTGGCCTAAACTCTCACAAATTGAGGCAATGATCCGGTGAAAAATGATTTTTGTCACCAAATTAACGACCTCCTTGGTTACAGAAAAGCTACGGATACTGGTGTGTTTGTTGGTGATCTAAATGCCCAAGTCCGAAAATTGTCTCCTGACGCGCTTCACCTGGGCAGTCAACAGGGCGTATGCTCCCGCAATGCTAACGGTGAGCGGTTGGTACACCTGTGTAAAATGCACGCCCGTTTCACTCGAGCACTAACTTTTGACATAGCAAACGGATAAGATTGACTTGGTGTCCTTTAGTTTTGCACAAGCCATGGACACAACTCTATCACATTGCGATCAGTTACCGCTGGACAACATTCGCCCAAAATTGTCCTCGATTTAGAGAACTAGCGTGGACTCCGGTCAGGCTCTTTTTGTGCCGATATTTGGGTGCGTATCGGTGGACGTTGTAAAGTCACTCTGACCGCCAACTGGCGAACACAAATGTTCTGAATGCGTAACGATATACACTAGCATCCCGGCTGAGTATGCGTCCACTGAACACCGTTGAAAAGCATTGGTTTTAAAGAATTATTTAACCCTGCAAATTCAGGTTTTAGCACTCCTAACAACTTATGATCAAAGCGTACGTTCACCATAACTATTTTCAAGAAACGTTGGATTATGTTTGAAATCGTATAGATGATGCTCAACTTGTCAATAGAAAATAGGTTTCCGATTTTATTAAACAAAGTCGGTGGGGAAATATCTAGTGCTCCTCCAATGGTGAGACAGAGATTACATCCGTCTGGTGGTCCAACAGAAGCAAAAATCGAGTTACGGATGCAATCGGCCCCCGCATTACCGAGAGTCTTAATATCAAGCAATCTTCTAGCTTTTGTCGCTCAGTTGACGTGACATTCACATTTTTGTTACCTCAATATTTAACGTATTTGTCCAACAACAGCTCCCCAGGTGCTGACACCATTGGCCCAGAGGCAACGGGAGCTGCATCAAGGCAACTGAAAAGAACTCTTGGAATAGTTATACCAGTGCCACTTTCTCCAGATAGAGGTTCCCCTTAAGTGGACCCTTCTAATAATAACTCAGATTTACAAATGTGTAAGCGGAATTGACTTCAAAATACCCCTTCGTATCGTCGCTCCCTATATGGCCCAAGGTCATGGAATCTGTCATTGCTGATGCGTTTGGTGCTTTCTGGAGAAGTGTAAAATTATTACCGTTGTTCAATAGGTCTTCCATTGACAGTGATCGTGAACAACTTTTACTAAGCACTTGGAATAGTTGAAAAGAATCAGCTGACGCAAGAGGTGTTGATGTGAATAACATGGATGTTTATAAATTATTTGATCATAAATATAATCGGATAATCATTTACAATCTCCGGCATTGCGGGATCAGTGGCCCACCTATATGCTGATTCAAAACATTTGGCATTTAAGGGAAATAAGTGGTTAAAGTACGGAACTCTTGATCTGCTTTGATCCAATTTGAATTTCATATGCTCAGTTCTGGGTCCACAATTGTTTTTAATATTTATCAATAACTTCGTATAGGCAATCTCTTCAAAAGTAAAACTGTTTGTCGATGACTTCAAAAGTTAGCGCAATATCTAAGTGATTGCCGACCAGCATTCCCTTCAGAGTGAACTAGGCACGGTACATGGAAGCTCAAACCAATATGTACCGCATTTGGACTTGTGCAAGTGAGAGGTTGTTTTTACACGACACCGTACTACCTGCACTTCCAGGTTCGGAACGTATGTAGTGCAACCAGATTCCGAACAACGTGATATGGGCGTATTGGTTCTGGAAGTATTTGGTTGTTCCAAGCAATCTCAAAATGCCTCGAAATCTGGTGACTAACATGTCAGACGTTTGGAAGGGACAGGTTACTTAATGCTCAGTTTGGATTATCGCGATGCAAACTGCGAGTGCTGTCTGCATTTAGATATAACCTACCCCTTCGAGTTCACAATAGAAACACTAATTTTGGGTTTTAGTCTGTGGGAAGATCGTTCAGGGTAAGGTGTTTGAATGAGGGCTCTTGTTTGTAAAAGGTGAAGATTGATTAAAACGGGTGAAATAGCTAGATATTGGCAACTCTCGTCGGATGACCGGATATAGTAACCCATAAACAATGCAATGAAGATGACGGGAACAGTGAACTTTCCCAAGAACCATGTTAACAATTTCCCAGTTTTTTATGAGACGCCTGCATAGTCATGACGATGGAGTTACGGACATTTCTCAAGGACCAAATTAAATTTGATCAAATGTTATGGAGAAATAGAACGCTAACGCCTACATTTCAAGTGATTAATTGGTCCACTCGGTTTGAAGTTATACAAGGAAAAAGGGGTCACACATATCACCATATTGCAGTTTTTCGCCCCCGCTGAATGCAGTGATAGATTCATCTGCTAATTCCTCTCGGATGTGAGACCTCAGATCGAATCGAATTATAAATTAATGTTACCAAATAACGGATTACAAATAGAAAAGAATTCATATTTTGTTTACCTTATAAACGCGATTTTTCATGAAACTGAAATAAGCTGGGAAAAAGTAACAAAGTTTTAACGGAATAGTGTAACAAGCTAGCAAACTTTTGGGTAGAATAACTGAGACGGACTAACAAGTTCCGCACACTAAGAACTGAGCGCAGGAAAATATAAAATATATGCGAAGAAAAAGAAACTTCCATATATTTCAGAGAGGATGACCAGCTAAACTATTATGCAATTTGAGTGGAGATTACCGTGATTAGTTGAGTAAATGATACACTACGAAATAACATTTGATCAGTAAAGTGAATTTATACATGTCTAAGTTTCGGCCATAGTAAAGGAAAGTTGGAAGCGCTAAACATAAATCCGGAAGACAGAGTGAGACAAATTGAAAAGTCTGGCGAGTTAAACATATCGTTAAAAATACTTGAATACAATCACTGTCAAACTAACTGAACTCCATCGTAACCGGAAGGAAACGATAAGTTAGTTATGCGCTTAATAAATAAATAAATTTTATATTTATCGACGATGCGAGAAGCTGTTCCCTAAAAGGAACAGGTCAAATAATGGCACAACCTTCCCATGACACTGCAATAAGACATTTTCAGTAATAAACATGAGCGCAACTTTAAAGTAGGAAACACAGAGTAATCAGAATCATTCCTGCCATTGGACCAGAATAGTTCACAATCACACGACAGAAGTTCGGGCCGAGAAAAAATTAAAAATGAAAGGGGCAGTTGTCCGAAATGTTATCTGTAGATGTTTCGAAAATTTATTCAGGCACCATGAATACCGCTTTCGAATGCCTTATTTAGGGACTGTGATGTCCCAAATATATCAATCATTTTTCGGGCGGTTAAATGCTTACTAATCACAAGCTTGAAATTGCCGTGTATAGCATGTCCTAATAACACTTGGAAATTTGTTCCAAATATTTGAGTATTGGGTTGCACTGAGAGGTTCCCTGATTCTTGTAGTAAATTTTGGAATCATGACATTTACCCCTTTCTTACGTATTAGGTATCTGCTGTTTAATGATACGTACGCACAGTTATCATAACCGCGAATTTGACAGTTTATAATTCTTTAACAAAACATTGGTTCAGCTTCATTATCCGAAACAAAACTGGATCAAATCCAAGTTTATCACATCACTATCTGTATCTCAACTTTCAGGTATATCCACATAGAATTTTCGTGAAGCGTCTCTAGACACTCTCAATAGCATGCCGTTCAGATTTCCGCAGATTAGACTGGACGACTGAACGGTATTCCATACACAGAAATGCATATGATTTGTAAAGCGATATGTGAGATTCCGTGAGGTAAAACTGATGGCAGATGTAACCGATGCTCTTCATGGCATTCCAAACTTGAAATCACAGTGTTTAGAAACGTTACACGTAACTGAATATCGCACGCCCAAATCGCGAACTGCTCTGCATTGCAAAACACGTGCGCTTTGTAGTAATAAACTATTTGGCGGTACTTGGCAATTGTATGACAAAATATTACACTTATCCACGGCAAATGACATCTGTCACAGTTGGCACCAGGAGTCAAGGGAAGATAGGCCATCCTAAATGAGACATACGGCTTCCTAAGTATTTGCACGTGGTTGTGCGTAGACAACTTAATGCCTTCTGCAAATATAAATGTAACACCATTTCTTATTCCTGGAACATACCGTTAATATAAATTAGAGAAAGAAGCGGAACAAGAACACTCTCTTGAATTATTGCAATAGTGATTGATTTCGGTTAAGAGAAATGGTCGCATATTCACACCACCTGCTGTCTAGCCATAAGTATGAAGACAGCCAAGAAAACATCTTTGGTCTCACGCCTATAGACTTTAGTTTGTTTAGTAATCATCCGTGAGGTACAGTAGCAAAGGCTCCTTGCATATCCAGGAACAGGATTACGATGGCAGCCGTTGTGTAGTTTAAAGCGTCAGTCTGGCATTTTGCACAGGATCGACCTTGCATGAAGCCGTGTTGCGAATTGCTGATGATGTTAGCATTGTTCAAGAATATAAACAGTTCATCTTTCAATAAACTTTCCAGTATTCTAAATACGATGGGTGTGTGAATGTTGGGACGAAAGTTTTAACTTCGTGGGCAGCGCCGTTTTAGTGTCTCGGGATAAGGACAGACCTTTTCGATTGATAAGGATATTCTCCGTTGTTAAAAGTGAGTGTATGAATGTTGAGCAGAAGCAGAAGGAAGTCACTACCAATGCTTTAATTAAACCAGGTGGATCCCATCAGAGCCTGCGCACGTTGAGGAGGATAAGCAAGAGACTTGTCCAGTGATTTTCGCTATAGTGAATTCCACTGTACATATCGTTTCATTGTTGCGCACCGTGATAAGTGCTGGTGTGTCTGATGAATTATCGAGCTTTGATTTGATAAAACAAACATTGAAAGCTTCGCAGATGTCAGCTGGTACGCCGTGGTATGTTCCATCATGCGTCGTGATAAACTTGAAATTGTTGCTGCAACGCAAACACCGGGCACGGAATAGTTTGATAAGTTCAGCGGTATTACAATGGCCGTCCAGAGAATTACACTCTTCTAGAATGAGAGTTTTGTCATTTTGATGCCTCTGTTCTTAGATGAGCTTTGACTGCTGTAATATTAGCGCAAGGTCAGCAGTTAACTTGCATTTCTGCCTTATTTTATGAGGTAGTCATGCTTCCTTCAAAGCTTTATGATTTGATTTATGCCTAGTTTGGTAAGCACAATTTAGTGGTATTGTGGAATCGTTGCAGAAGCCAATTTTACTATATAACAAATCCGTCGCAGACTGAGGACATGAAGACAGAGAGAATTTACCCCAATTCATCGAACGAACCAGGTCCTTGGAAAGTCCCAGTTGACAGAACTGAACAGATGATAATACATTGTCTTCTGTACATCGGTCATGCATAGTCTTAGGCGGCATTTTATCACGCGATGACCGCTCCCAGGAAATATGTCAAGAACGTTAAACTGATTGCGGATATGCCCTTTGAACAAATGAGATCCAGAGTACTTTCACCTCTAGTAGGTTAGGAATCGTGCTGTCGCCAGCCATTCATTTGGAAACAAGAGACAAGATTTTGGCATTAAAAAGGGGCGGTTCCTATGAGCCATGAAATCGAGGGCAGATTGATATCCCCTCAAATAATGTTAAATATACATGGTAGGCTAGCGGCGCATTCAAATGCAAGCGTCAAAAGTTCTAGGTCTTCTTATCCGCAGTGTGGCGCGCTGTATATACATCCCATAAGAAGCCGCTGCTGAGTAGCAGATATAATAATCCAGAGTGATTCCTGGATGTCGTTCGGCACTGGGTTCTCGAACGGTGCTGATGCGAGCGACGTTTTCAGCTGCATTACAATGCCACTACCTCGACGACTAGGCCAATTTCTCATAAAACTTTAATATCGGAAAATAGTAAACTGATTGTCAGAATGTCATAATTGCAGCAAGATTCAGTAAGAAATATTAGATCAGGATAATTCACCAAAACAATTGAGTGTGGTGTTTGGATCTTAGAATAAAGAGAACGAATGTTCATCAAAAATACTGATGCTGGAATCAACAACAAAAGCTCTGCATAGATGTTAGTCGAGACATACGGTACCAGATACGCTTATTCAGTGCCGATACGTTTTTGATCAGCTCTAAAATCAGTGGGTACGTTAACAGCATCTTCATCTGTCGTCTATTTCTCTTCTCCAGTGAATGCTTGGCTTACAAATTTTCTGCTGCTTATATTTTTTATTGCTTTTGTCTCAACCACAGTTCAGTTGAGATGTAACATTCGCTGAACGCACAGACATTTGGATAAGGTTGCTAAAATTTACTGAGATTTTAGGCTAACTTTAGGAGAAGTATATAGAGGCCCAATGGATGCTAACAAATTCATGCTTTTGGGATTCGAAACATACGAGCAAAAATGCGTTTTGTGTTGAGATACATTACAGAGCCTGTGTTAAAATCAAATATTTCAACTTTAATAAAAAAATTACTTTATGCTCCTTTGGTGGCTGCATGGTCAGCTGAAACACACAAATCAGCAATGCACCAAGCAATAATCAAGTTACAAAACCGTGCCATAAACTCATACCGATAAAAACAAACAGGAACAAAAAGCTTCGCCCGTCTTGACCCGGTGGCTTAGGGGTAGCGGTCACAGCGAACATCCCAATGGTCCCGGGTTCGTTGCTTGCTACCTCTATGTGATGAGAGGAAATAACCTCGAAACTCGTCATGGTGTGCAGTGGTTTCAGGCGGGCAACACCCGATTTGCTAACGTTTCGATTCGTTCCCCTAGCTGAGTAATTTAAATTACTTAGCTCGGAGAACGAATCAAAACGTTAACTACCAACCCGAGCTACAGGTATTCCGAATCATTGCAACCCAATTTGCTGCTGCTTCATCAGCTACGGTCCTAGTGATCGAATGGCCAAGGTTCACTTCAATGGGAATCGCGGTCCACTTTGAGCTTGCGGGTCGTAATCCATTCACACAATGTGTACTTCAAATTGACTTTCCAATAGGAACACCATCTTTATGACGGGCTCGCCATTCACAGTCGCACACAGCTAAATAGTTTGACATTCGTGGCTATCCCGTCACGTGACTGTGTTGGCTACACATGCACCACGGCCGTTCAGAGCTGGACCGCTCAACATTCATGATTACGTTTTTCATATAGTTGGCTTATTGATCTACGGATATTTTTAATCCCATTTGCTCAGGTTTGTCAGTTTTTAGATACAGCTCGTCCTGCGCGGTGATGTGCTTGCTTCCTGGTTGGAGTGATTTCTCTTACAGTCAGACGTCGTAATAGACCGGCGGCGGGGAACCACAAAGGTCCCTTAGGAATTTCTTCAAGAAACGCTTCCAGATCAAGCACCGTTTGGGGAGTCACATCAACGTATAACTGAAACATTGACAACACGAATGTTATAACAGTCAGCATCTACGGATACATCGATTTCCACTGCAGACAAGCTGGAGCACAGTATGGCAGAATTGCATTATCAGCCGGACGATGACCCCAATTTCGAAGCATGGTTTCGGCGCCATTTAGATTTGTTAAAAATTGATAAGCGTGAGCTTTGCGAAGCAGCTCACGTAGGTGTTTTTTAAGGAAATTAGGTCCACAAATGTAAGAAAGTACTCTAATTATATTCTAAACAGATAGTTTTCACTGTGTCTCATCGATTTTCATCGTTTGGTTGCACTCGTAACGTTTAAAGACAGTGTATAATCTTTATCAAATTTTGCCTCTAAATACCATACTGCTTTTCAGAGTCTAGGAATGTATTCTAAGATAAAAGCTGTGTTGTATCCGTGTACCAGTGTATTCCCAGTATTTTGTCCGAAAAGACCAGTACCATACTCTGCTGTTTAGTCTGTAGATGTCAAAGTTATTTGACTGGAGTACATGGGCTTCATCAGTTCTGTGAGCTACTCAGCATGCGCGGCTCCTGTGCTAGTCATCAGTTAGCGTAATGGCAATTTTTTCTCTGTACTGATTTTTCTACTGGATTAAAGGACACGCTAAAAAGGCAGCTTTGTCTTTTTCCTGTAATCTAAGATCTATTAACAAAACTGAATGGAGGGAAGATCTTTTCTAAAAGTGTTTTTTCTGTTGCATACTTGCAAGTGATGGTCGAGCAGTGCTCAAAAGAGCGGCTCACTATTAATGCACCTGGAGGCTTTTATGGTTACAAGAGGTTACCTTTCGGAGGAAATGTATTTCAGCGAGATTTTAAGTAAAAATGGATGCTATGCTTTCTAGATTAAACTGTGAAATGACTTATTAAGAGGAAGTAATACTTGTAAGCTCTAACACTGAAGATAAGGAAGTATTCTCCCGGATAGTTCACATGGATTTCGTGTATGTCCAGAGAAGTGCGAGCTGATGATGCTCAGGATCACATACCTTGGTTTGTTTATCGGCAGTTCCGGTCTATGGCCAGACCCAACCGAAATAAAGTCCACCAAATTAACTTTCCCACTTCATGAACAAGGCTAGTTTGCAATCTTTCATGGGTATTGTTAACTATATCCACAACTTCGTCCCTCAGATGCAGGAACTGCTGGCCTCACTAAATGCACCTTAGGAAAGCCAGTGAGTGTGGCATTTGCCATCGCAGTTTCGGAAAGCCTTTAATGACCTTAACAAATATAGTCGCCCGATCTTCGTTTAAATCATTCCGACCCAGGGTTAATCATAATTGTCGTTGCTGATGCGTAGCAGAACGGTATCAGTGGAGTCTGGTTACATCACTTTCCGAATGGACATCAGAAGTATTTGAATCATGTTACCCGCGCGTTGATAGTAGCAGAATAGAACTACAGTCAAATATCGGAATAAGGAATAACTCTCGTTTTCGCGGTTACGAAATTTTATAAATAGTACACGTACGAAAACTGACTTTGTACATAGATCATAGACATGTACTATCTACTTTTAGCACCAAAAGAGGAATCAGCGTTTACACGGGGGGAAATCTTTTGGCGTTGGGCAACCACCATATTAACATACGATTTCGATTTTACTTTTTATAGGTACGTTTTTGTTCGGTCATGCTGACGCAATACCGAGCCTGATTGACGACTGCACGTCCAAGGCACAGGACTAAGACATTGTTGTGTCCAGCGTTACAGATCCCGAGGATATATAAGTTATGCAAACATCTATACGTCAACTTTAAGTAAGAGCAGACAGAGTTAGAATAGAAACCGCAAGAGACCTCCTGTTACAAAGTCTTATGGGGTACCTTAGCACTGGTTGTCCTGCACGCCACTTTGACAGCTATGGTGAGCATTTTCGTAAAAGGAACTTCGCCTCAACAGCCATGGATGGTTGCTTGATGTTGGTTTACTTAGTTTTGCTTCCTAAGATTCGACATAAGAAGGATCTCAGTCATTAAAACGAAGGTCACCCGGGGAATCGGTCATATGAAATCCATAGGACGCAGATATGCCTACTGGCCATTCATATATCAGGATATTGAAAACGTTGTTCGTTCCTGTAACAGTTGCACTATGACAGCAATCTATCTATCAAATGCGAGCTTCCTTCTTGGTAAGCTCCTAGCGGACCATGGTCTCTCATTTATATTGATTTTGCCGGGCCCTTGGAGGGTTTCCACTATCTGGTATTTGTCCGTGCTCACTAAAACTAGCCCGCATGTATTAGAATGAAAAACGCAACCACTTCCGCTGTTTTGTTACAGCTACGCCATGTTATCCCGGAATTTAATGTTCTCGAAACCAGTGTTTCGGACAATCGTTCCCAGTTCACTTTACAAGAATTTGCCTATATTTTGAAATTCGCACGACACCAAACACATACGCAATCCAGCGTACCTTCCACAATAAAACGGGCAGTCTGAAAGTTTTGTCCATTCGTTTAAGCGAGCATTAATTAAAGTGGAAGGAGAGGGGAATATCCAGGAAATCATGGACAATTTTTTCCATGTTTACCGCACGAAGTGTAGCAGTACCACAAAACATCCAAAGCGTTTCTCGATAGGCATGTCAAAATGGTCCTTGATGCTTTGAAGCCATCGATACACAAGGGAAAGCCCAATGTTCAAATGGAGTTGAATTTTAGTCGCCATCATGGAGCACGCCTACGGCATTTCGTGCCTGGGGATTGTGTATACGTAAAGAAGTTTCGTGACGAAAGGTCATCCTGGATTCCCGGCTGTGTCGTTGAACGGAGTTTCACTGTTTTGTGCAGAGTACAAGTGGATTCTATCATATGGACTACACATGTAAACCTTAGTAGACCGCGTTTTAAAGTGCAAATCGCGTCCCAAAATCATGAAGCCTCACTACCGTTGGACATCTTGCTGGATAAGTATCAAATTACCCGTCGTAAGAGCCTGTCGTCCAAAGAGAAAACACAAGAACATATGGAAGATACTCAACGCGAATCCGAGCGCCAGTGCAGTGACTCGAAGTGAACCCAAGACGTAAAGCATACCAAACAAACGTAACTTCCTATTCAGTTCCGTTTAAAAGGAGAGACATGTTAGAGTGGCTCGCACTTCACAGTCGCACCCAGATGGATAGTTTAACATTCGTGACTGTCGCGTCACGTGACTGTGTTGCACACATATGCACGACAGCCGTTCAGAGCTGGACCGCCCAACATTTATGACTGTCCTTTCATGTATTTGGCTTATTGATCTAGTTATCTTTTTATCTCCCGGTTGCTCAGTCTTGTCAGTTTTTCAATACAGCTCGTTCTGCGAGAAGATGATCTTGCTTCCCGTTTGGAGTGGGTTTTGTTAGTCAGAGGTTATAATGTCATTATACTGTGAATTTAATGGTTATGTCCAGAATGGTATCTAGCTGAAAACACGAAATGTAAGAGATGAAGAATAAACTGTAGCCTTGCATTTAATCGATTTTTGGTATATATCTAAAAAGAAAAGTAAAGGAATTGCAAAAGTATCAATTGTGGGAGTCTATGGAATACATTAATTGTTGATGTCGAAGGGTTAATACGAGTGTATAATAGAAGTAACCAGGACCAAAAGCCAAACATATTCCATACAGCGAAACATGATAATCTGATTATTTATAAGACGCCGTTAGTCTATTTGGCGTCATTTTACCCTGCCAGAAACCAACGTTTTCAAACTTAGCCTTTTTCGAATCTATAACGCAGCTTGCTAAAAGATCCACAGGTAATGCTTTTGCTTAGCACCCAAGGTACGCTGGCAAGGCGTACGATCATAATATCTTCATGTTATAGATATATATATATATATATATATATATAAGAAATCGGAGTTCCACACATATGATCTACGCTGACAATACTGCTCGCTATTTTGAAGACTTCAGCTGAATCGCTTGTTAAGGAAACGTTATAACACTTCCCGGCTTTCGACACAGTTGGGACGGACGAAGGTTCTTTAAAGAGAGCATTCCAGGCTTGCAGAGCAGCCAATCGAATTCGAAACGTTGCTGGATATCGTGACCTAGTCTGCAAAACCATACGCGAAAAATATACTGCTGCACTGAGAGCCAAAGTATAAGACTGACCGCCAAATGAGTTCTAACCCAGTGGCAGTGTTCTTAGGAAAACTCAGTGTTATGGTAGCCCTGTGCGGTAACCGCCAAGGTGTGTTATGGAGGTTTCAGTGGGTTCACCACAAGGTAGTCAGAGCTTTTGCACGTAGGGCCACGTTTTTGAGGTAAATATATGTGGAGCCATATTCAGTCTGACATTTAGACAAGAACCAAAAATAACAAATTTTCACCGTGCAATGTGAAAGTGTTATCGTGAGATAATATTTACTTTTTCTTTTATTTAACACATCTTTAGTGAAGCACTTGATTGACTTTCCTAGTTGGTTTACAATAAAGGATACTAAATTATTGCTTTTTGCTAGCATCTGAAGCGACTGAGATTTGTACTCAAGGGTTTTAATATTTTGTAATCTATATAATGTCATCCGTGCGAAAAGTCCAAGCTTAGAGTTATTATGTGAATATGAGGCCGCGGCCCAGATGAAATGTCAAGACTGGCCGGATTTTGAATTCCATGCTGTACGGTGATTGTATACTTGAATAGAACCCGGAGAAATCTGCGCAAGTTTGGCTGGCTGTTGCGCTTTAGTAAACAGCCGAATGCGCATGTATTTCAATTCACTAACCGGTGGTTAACGGTGGAGTTCAGTGTGTGCAGAGGAGTTAGAAGAAAACAGTTATAAAATGAACTTGTTATTTATTTTATCATAACCAAATTTTCACATGACGGCATCCTATGACACCCCATGACCTATCTAAAATATTTATAATCGCAGGGTACCCGAGCATTTTCTCTGCCCACCAGGTGACCATACGGCTTCCACTGAGATTTTCTTTACTAGAGTTGTATCTGAGGGTCACATGACGGTTGTGGCAGCACACATTGTACAGTGTAAGTCGAATGGGTGCAAATGCAGCTATAGTGGAACATGCATCCAGGCACAAACGATTATGCTGTTCAAAGAAGAGATTAATTCAGTAAACAACAGACTTCACTATTCAGGTTCAGGTAAGTTGATTTTGACTCTGAAGCACCCGTAGGCGTAGTTAGCCCGACTGTACTCATTACGAATGGCACTATTCGTTGAGAAGAACGGGTAAGTGTAAAGACAGTACTTGTTATACCATAACTCAACTGGGTGTTTGTTGGAAAGCCATGATTCAAAAGCGAAACTGTGCTTAATACAGAACTAAAATGAAAGACTTTCGGAGATTTCATTCAGGCAATAAGTGAAAGTTTAACCAACATTTGTCTGTATTGTTATGCAACCACAGGCCATTCACGTAGGTTTATTCAATATAATTGTCATCCATCTCACCAGAAACAAGTAGCACTGTTATTTGCGGTGTAACGGACACTGGTACCAAAACTAATTGTATGACAACTAGAGGTCAAGAGAATATGGCTAGTCAGCTTTTATATATCGGGCATGGTTTTGCACACACCTTAGCTATCATAATCGCCCACAACCTGTCAAGAGAAGGTGTGCTTACGCTTGCTCGGTAAAATTTCATAGCCCAAAATCCACTTAGCACCGCAAACTGTGAAGTTTCGGCAAATGTGTTCCGAAAATGTACTGAATTTAAAATAAAAGATTTTGCTTATGACCCCATCTGAGGTTCGTTTGCTGTCTAGCGGAGGCAAAGTTCTTAAATATAAGTACTATGTCAAACAGCTGTTAGGAAGCATGTGACTCTTTCTCCTATGTCACAAATGCGAATCAATTGGGGTAGTTGAATTCATGATATGGGCTTGCTCATGCTACTCCATTGGCCATCTCGGTACTTTGTTCATTGTGTGGTTTCATGCTGTTGAAGCTAAACCGTAAATTTACATCACCATACGACTAATCGTCCAGCACATACTGCAACCGAAACCATTAAGACATTTACTGCGAAGACCGGGATCGGAATTGGCTGTCTAGTCAACAGTGTAATAAAACAATCGCACTCTAAAACTCATAGGCTTGTGAATATAGTGTAATGCTGCATTTTAAAGGCAATGGCGAGAGCTCCAGCGCAAGATAATGCTAGAGATTTCTCTGAAACTGAATCACTTGCTACACTCGATAGAAATGTGTAGTGTACGATACTGAATTCCGTGATATCTGAATAAAACCAGCACTAAAACAGCACTGTACAACGTTATGATAGTGTTGCCCAGGCCACAAAGTGATAGGAAACTATCCTATTTAGGCAAAGACGAACCGAATATTTACAACCTCTTTATTACGGCAGAAAGTAGTTGTCCTTCCTTACTGATCCAGCATCAAATGCAATGGCTATCGTCTAACACCTTTGCGAATCTAAATCTAGAATTTCACCTGAAATAATAAGCGAAAATTTGTTTCTACTGATCAATTAAACGTAAGTATTAGACTAACAATTAATTGTCACACTGTAGCTCCTATGTGTTTTAAAATTTTTAAACGTAGTTGAAATCTTGTTAGCGGTGAGCAACGAGACACCTCGAGTCAGATAACTTTAGGTGCTGTCCAAAACGTCCACGTTACATCTGGCAATCGCTCGTACTGTGGAATCTATTACAAATAGAAGACGATAAGCTTAACTTAATGCACTAAGCCCCACCGATGATGCGCTAATGCCTTACCGAGATACACTATGGATGATACCGCTGTAGTCTTTACGAACCTGAACAGTAAGCGAAGGGTCAAGTGCGTTATATTCATCCATGGCGTTTCCAAAGTCAGGAATCCTAAATCTACGAATCAAAATATTACATCCCTTGCCTATTGTGTCACAGAGTGTTAGTGGTTAAGGTCTTTGCTAACATCCCATAGGCCCAGGGATCGTTGCTCTCTATCCAACAAACCAGTCATGTAATACTGAATACTGAATGTAGAAGGCAAGAAGATAATATATGTGTCCCTCTATCGTAGGTGGATCTAGCGTATGCGCGGATTCACCTCACTGATTCCTGCAAGTTTGCAGCCTATTAAAACTGCAATACATTTGCTCCCGGTGCAAAACGCCCCCTATACCTGTAGTTCGCTGCGTGGCCGTCGATGATGCTCTCAAACTGCCCCACCGATTTCGCCTCCAATTTTGTCCTAGGTTACTCATTCAAATATCTCACCACTCGATGCATAAAGAGTGTGTGATGCGCTTCTAATCCCGTACAATTAATTTGTACCGGTGTCGGCGGGTGCTCCTTGGTGCGCGAACGTTCAGATGCGGCCTAAACATAAGAAATTGACTCAGGTGCAGTTTCCGGTGCGTCATTATGAGGTCAACTCGAAGCCGAGGACATGACAGGGTATACGGTCCTAGTCTCTTATTGTAATACTCCTACGACCTACCCGTAAACTGGGAAGAGCCAGATAGCAACATTATGTACCCGTTCCCGTCTGAGCATCCTACCTACTTTGGTTGGACAGTAAGTGGGTGAGCCCTACTCAAGCACCGGTCTTTTCATGAAAGATAACCGACGGGTTGAAACTTCTTTAGACCCAGTACAGAAACTGCGTCTGATTGCACAACTCAGGCGTAGTCCTTTTAATACAGTTTGTACGGGTTGTCGACAGACTTTAGATCACAGTGTGAGAGTACGCCTAGATCGATTCATGAAGTTTTAGGGTGCAGTTTGTGGCCAGCCAGTGTGTAAGCACACTCATTTAAACCTCATCCGCAGGCTCATAAATAGTACTTGGCTGGGTTGTCCAGTAAGTCAACTTTGTAGACCGCTGGGATATACGGTCGAGGTGTTGTGAAGAACATCGCACCAGCCCAGATAATCAATAATCCACCAAATCTTCTGGTAGTCTGCAAATAATACGCAGGGCGACCGAAAAAGCTGAGGCACAACGTTTATTATGTTCTTTAGGAACAAATGTGTCCTAATTCTGTTACTTGGGATACTCCGCTAGTGGACGAGTACCATTACATTAGGCGGTCATCCACCTGTATTTACAACCTTCTCCCAAAATGAAAGACACTGATGCACTGTTGCAATGCGCCACCAACACCACAAATCCTCACCATGTGGAGCAACACCTCATGGTTACTTTAGGGAAAGTTTTACTAAAATCAATAAGGATAACATCGTCTGACTTCCAAAGGTTCATCACGCAACCATTCATGCCGCGTCAATGGCAGGTTGGTGATGAAAGTTTGCCGCTTCATGAAGCCAAGCAGTGCGGGCGTCAATAGATCATTCTGCTTCCGCAGGAAGTTTGGTCTACCAACTCTTAATATCCAGCCACCCAATCGGTTATGATCTCATTAATCGAAAAGAACAAGGTCCAACTCGATGCACATCTCAACTCAAGCATCAAATGTTTTTCAGACTTGATGAACTACTCCAAGTTTCCTGCAACATCGAGGGATTTGCTCTTTTGTTTGACTTACACTTTTTTAGCAAGCAGCGTGGGCAGATAACTTCCTCAACCAATTGTAGTAACTACGATAGTTGAAAAAACAAACCTGGCCAGCTCGGGTTGATTGGAGCGTCATTTTGAAGCACTTTTTGCTAGATAGATTGTGACGCGCAATTCCAAAGTGGACTGCGGTTTGCATTGAAATAAAGCATGGTTAATCCGACCACTGAGAACGTAGTTGAGGGAGAAGCCTATTAGTCTGACTTACCAAAGTTCGCAGGTTCGAGTGCCTGCTGTCTCCACTTGGCAAGATCAAAACTTCGAAAAGTGCCGTGAAGTACCGTGCTTTTGGGTTTGCGACACCCAATCTACAGCCGCTTCATCAGTTACCGTCCTGGTGATCGAATTGATCGAAGTTCACTTCAAAGGGAATCGCGGTCCACATTTGATTACGCGTCACAATCGATTCCACACTTCCAATGCCTCAAAATAACCCCTACAGTCAGTCATTACTCTTGTGATATGTGTTGCCTGTCTTGACTCAATTGCTCAGGGATAAAAGTTTCGCTGACATCCCAAGGACCTCGGGATCGAGGGCTCATCATATCTACCTGATGTAGCTCAGATATTTCGTTTGTTAGCCCAATGTTCACTGAGTTTGTTCATTTCCCGCAACCATTCCATCACCGTTCCGCAGCACATCCATGCACTGAGGATGTCAACTTGATTGATAACGAAGCGTTTGCGGTAAAGTTGCCAAGCTCAGCGAACAGTACGGCAAAAAGTCCTGTTATTGTTCTGATGTCTAAGTAGGTCTGAAGTTCACAGTGCGGCAATCATGGCTTTATCGATTTGTTTTCTTATTCTCCATCTTATTTCCTCTTTTGTTCTTTACAGATGGACTTACCTACACGAAAGCCAGGTCCTTTAAGAGCAGGTCACATTTCATCGAAATCGAGGCTGCATTGAGCACATTTAATATTTATGCCAATTATTGGATTACTGGCAGTTATGCTGGCAAACAACCGTAGTTTTTTTCTTCAACATCAATGGTCCTTTCGATTCGGTATATCGATGGACTGTTTAATCAAGAGCTTTGTGCCCGAGGATTAAGTAAACATTATTTAGAGCACTATTCGCGCATAGCTCGGGCAGAATGAGTGCTAGCGGGAGGCCGTCGCCATTCTTCATTATCACTAACGGTGTAAAACTGGGATGCCGCCTGTCATCTATCCTTTTTAATTTCGCAACTGATGAAGTTATGAAGACTATGATCATTGAACATGAATTAGAGGGTTTGGGTTTAACCCCAGGTGATGGAATTCTTGAGCTGAAGAATGCTGACAGCTCACAGTTGTGCCAAGCTAGCAATTTCTATCAAATGTTTCGGTCTGTGAATTTCGCCCTCTAAATTGGAAGCCTTTCCCCACGAATGGTGTGAGCTACCCATACACTGATCCTTGTTGAGAGTCAACTGGACGTCGTTCAGAAATTCAACAACCTGGGCAGGTGTATAAGCCACTATGGACTAGAGGATAAGGTCACAAACCGTATAAGAGTAAGTACATTTGCTTTTGCTGATCTCCGTCATCGGTGGCGTAAGTGTGACATCACCATCGCTCTGATGTTTCCAGTCTACAAAGCAAACGTTCGTACAACAAAACTACGAAGTTTTGAAACCTGCCCCCTCAGATCGCAGCTGCGTTTCACTGCTACTGCCTTCGCAATTTGGTTCAAATCTGGTGGTGAACAATCAGCGTGTTCGGCGCCATACTTTTTGGACAGGAAATAGGAAGTGAAACTGTCAGCAGCATTATTTCACACATCAGGCTCCTATGGCTGGCTCATGTGTTACACATACAAAAGCCTACACTCCCTGCAGTGTAGATAGTTTGTGGATGAAGAAGAGGGGGGTACGCGATGACTTGGTCAAAATTAATGAAGTCCCTCTCTTTGTAATTTGTCTCGGTTGCTGCCTCCAACTTCTTGGTTGATGTTCCAAGGAAGATGATCCCGTTGTGTTAGGTACACTGGTTGTTGTGGCGGATAACCGACTTTAATGGACTTGGTGTTGTGATTTTCCTTCCTCGCCTGTTCCCATCTATCCGCCTTAGCGAACCATCGAGGCGCACTATAAAACAAAACCTAGTATGTTGTGTTATTCTCTTGTTCCTCTCTTGCTTTTGTACCACCATTCAGCTGATTTTTATTGGAGCACATCTCGGGTGTTTCTGACCCCGGGCCAATAAGTAGAATACCTAAGAGTACACATGACGGACATGGAATGATCAAATGTTCGTACATGCGTGGCATGTCAGATTAGCATACACATATTTCATGTGCATTAAATCGGTGTTCACTATCCACCCCAGCATTTATTGTTAGTAGATGAATCCGTGCTTGTAATACTCATCATAGTGGCTAATTCGTACCGGCTCGTTGAGCTTAGCGCAGTCACGCGAACGTCCACCCCGCTGGACAGTCATTAACTGTCTCCTTGAACCGGTTGCCTATATGATGACAACGAAGGGGGAAAGTTCCCTCTCAGCGTCGACATGATGTGTGGCCACCTTCGGTGCATCAGGTGGGATAATTCACCGTGTATATGAGGCATGTGTTCAATCGTACATGCATAGTCCCAAGTTTGGCGATGATTCGTCACAACCGTCGCGTCAACTGCCTTGCCTTCAGATCTTGTTAACTGACTCGGGAAGCAAAGTTGTTGGCTTGTACCTATCCATTTAAGCTGCCAACGCTGTTGTTGCACAGGGTCTTCGTGTTCAGGTTGTACCACTTTAATGTATAATACTGTCAGATGCTTCGGCAGCACTTGGTCCTCTAATCAGCTCTACAAGAAACATGCGGGTTTCATTATTCTCAATGGTTAAAATGACACTGTTGTGTTCGTATTGGTGCGGAGTCGGGACTTGAGCACTGTTGGATCGAATGCAGCCACCACGCGCCTGTACACCTCTCCATCGTATGCAAACAGCATGCAATTGACTGTAGACAACAGCATGCGGAAGGCCGTCTCTTTTCGCACTCAAAGGATATATATTAAGTGGGCTCCTGTCCATGTGATATTAAAAGCTTACGTCGTCCCCAATTCATCTGAGTAAATGGACGAGTCCGCAGTCCATCAAAAGGAATATTGGCGTTTTGTTGGCTTATTTGGTCCCAGCAACTACGTCTTTCGCAGGTTTTTCTGTAGATCGTGTATCACGTCCAAGTCAACGGTAAACCTGGAGATTAAAATACTAAACCCCATAAGTAATTTACCGGCGGATAACGTGAACCGTGCCCAACAAGGAATTTTCCGACTCGAATTTCGTTCAGCTTGCCACACGCAACTACCAAAATTTGAATTATCTGATTTCTAAGGCCATCGAAACATGTCATTGCAAGCTAATGTGTAAGCAGTTTTGACACATATGAGTTTTGCAATTGATGTGACACGTGTGTGGCATCATGGCTGCGTTTGTGTTTTACCTCAACAGCGTTGGCCAAATAATTACAAATGTTTTACTTTATCAAACTGTTTTCATATTTATGTACATTTTCGAAAGAAACCCAATCGATTTAGCTTCAAACTGATTATATTTTTCAAGGAAATCATATATCGATTATAAATTCATCAATGTTAATATTTTGCAAATGACCGATTGGCAATTTTTAAGGAGTTAACACACAAAGGCGGTAAGTGAGTGAGCATTCAACCATGTTCAAACATAATTTCACTGCGTTCCCAGGGCACTATAAGGAGTTCAATGAGCTGATGCTTATTTGTAATAATATTGCTTTATCTGACTTTAGGATTGCACATAACTTCTGTATTGGTTTCATGTCATGGCCGTTAGCAGGCCATGATAATACTTTAATACCACACCCCAAAAGAAAACGTGTAACTTCAAAATCTCTGTGACATACCGAAATGTCATGTAGGAAAATGTAGTATCCTTCCTATGTAATACTTTTATTTGCCCATTCACACGGCTGGGGGATTAGTTGGTGCTCTAGTAAAGTTTTGTACTGCTGCTGATTTATGTTACCCTGAACGATATAGAGGCGACCAGTTCCGTAAATGCTCATAACTCTCCATAGGTTGACCTGAGTGGGATGCCTGACTCGTCGAACGGTAGTATTCCATCGTTTGTATTCCAGGTAATCGCCCATAGTACGGAGATTGCTGTTCAGAGCCATGGCTGATACACTCATTTCTGAAAACCACTTAAAATAAAAGAAAAATAGCTGTTGGGTATATCACAACAGTTTTTCTCGAAATTCCTTATAAAATGAAAGCTTTTGCTTCTAATCCATTCCCAATATTCTTTTTATCATTTGTAAGGCTGTCCGGTCCATTTCTGTTCTTTTACTTTCATTTGTTCGGTCAGCTTTTGCTTCATCAGACGTCTACCAGCTCGAACTCCAGTATTCAAACGTCTTCTTACATTTCTGGGCTTACTGCAACACCATGTTGTCCTAAGATGTCTTGTTGCTGCCCGCTAAATCCTTTGCAATTCTTTCGGCATTCTGTAAGCGGCGGAAGTGTGTCCTCTCGAGCTGATGTCGCTCTTCTGCAACTACATTTGCCGAAACATTTAGGGGACGGGGGTGAATTTTCAAATTTCTTTGGAGTTTGGCATACAGTAGCTGGATTAGCACCCATCTTCGT
This sequence comes from Dicrocoelium dendriticum, assembly GCA_944474145.2. NCBI lineage: Eukaryota > Metazoa > Platyhelminthes > Trematoda > Plagiorchiida > Dicrocoeliidae > Dicrocoelium > Dicrocoelium dendriticum. The sequence continues at coordinate 57,539,685 of OX104068.1, forward strand.
AACAAATTCTAATGTTTTAACACCTTTTAAACAAAGTACATTTTTCGAACGCCTTTGAGGGTTCCATGAAGTAATTTTCCCAAGAATATGCTAGTAAAAGCTGGAACCTGTCGACCCATAGGTTGTTTCTTTACTTGAGAAGATACCCTGAAAAATAAAATTATAATTGATTAAAAATAATTAAAAATTTTGTCAGAAGCAGCTAAATGTATTCCAGGCCTGTAGACCTCAGTAGGAAATAACAAAGTACAACAAAATGGTAAACGTTGGCTTATATAACTACTGTACCTGTAACCTCAAACTATTCGTCATCCTTTTCGAAAGTTATTCACCGCATGCTTTTGCGTGAGAACTCGGAATATTTCAAATATTCATTTACCAAATACAAATATTTTCGAATTTTAATTAGTACATCTTAACTGACAAAATGCAATTATTCTACACTTTAAAATCATTTGGTTCTTACGTGAAATGTGAATGAATATAAGACTAGTTTTTTGAATCCAAAATGTTATAATAATTTGGCCAACGCTGTATTAGTGAACATGTGATCTACATCTATCAGCGCTTTATCTTTCATTTCCGACTACTGGTTTCGAATGTCACATGATGCTCACCCATCCGATATTGGCAACTCGATTAGCAGATCCGGATGATTTGTGTTATTTACCAGAGGGGAACGGAAGCACACTCCTACTGACAGTGCATGTCACAAAAGAGTAGATTCAACATGGAACAAACTGCACACAGGCTATCGCCCTGTCGTTGTATGCTACCCGTTTCCATCATTCTTACGTTAGTTATATGAATATCGAAGGAGTTGGAGTCAGCAACTAATCATACGTAACTCATATCCGCATGCCTAACATATTTTTTCTTCCGCTTAACAATGTATATGGGGTGCTTTGGTGTTGCTGTGAAGTGAACTTTTAGCTGCTGTGTAGGTGCAGAAATTCTGTGCTTGTTCGCATTTGCAGCTATGGACAATTCTGTGCACTGCTGCTACTATCCATGGTTAGGCAATGCGTGGCGTGAGGATGGATGCCGCAAAATGCTGCCATCTAGCATGTCGACGAAATCGTATTTCTAATGCGTGGTGGGGATTTGATATGATTAAAGATAATTCAGCACGGTCCTTCTCGGTCAGCAGGCCTTGGCTAGTCTGGAAAAGCACTAGACACCGATGTTTCTACCTTCTGGTTCTCGTCAGTGGTGCGCCTTCCAGAGGACGCCTACCGGGTTCCGCCCCCATTAATTCATATGCTAGGAGGTAATGTTATTTTGCCGTGGGTGACAGTCGCAGAACTGCCTGAATGGCAGTTGACTGCGATATCGCCCGGCTCATAATCTGCTGCCATGCCAGTTACGAACTGTGCGGAGGACTACAGTTAGCCACACGAGCTAGGGTTTCCGCATAGCGCCTTGGTTCAATGCAGGGACTTAGAAGATTTACGGACAGATTATATATCACCAACGAGTAGTGGGGCTTTGGCATGATTACATATAGTTTATCACGGTCTACTCTCAGTCAGCAGGCTTGGGCTAGTCTGGAAATTTCCCAGACACTGGTGTTTCTACTTTCTGAGTCTTATCGGTGGGGCGCCTTCCAGCGGACACCTGCCGGGTTCCGCCTCCATGAATTCATATGCCAGCAGCTAGTGCCACTTTGCCACGTATGAAGCCACTGGCTTGCCAAAATTGGAACTCCCTCCTAATCCCAGTTATCTGCTTACGTACATTGGATATCACACAGCAATTCGCCATCTGCACTGTTCCATCATTGAATATGTTTAACCTTTTCTCAAAAATGATTTATTTTTTGGACCTAGGTAAGCGGATAATGAGAGTTTCTTATTGTTATTTTCTTACAGAATACATCAGTTCTACATGCTCTAACACGTTTTGCCGGTAGGCAATCAATCCTCATCTTGCATTATCGCTATCCAGATGGCTCACAAATAATCGGCTTTTCTAGTTTTCACGCAAACCTTTGTACGAAACTTGCCAAGCACCAACTTTGTACCTTAAATAAATCGTTGTTTATTGAATTTGCACAAAGATTGTGCAGGAATTTCTCAAGCAAAACGTAAATATAAAGAATACACTAACACCATTGGGTAGCTTGTAGCCTGTACCGTTTCGAAGCGGGTAGCTCCATCTACTTGGCTATAAGAGTTAATCCGAAATCACCTAGGAGTTTAAACTAGCCTACGTGTCAGTCACCTGCCAACTCACCAACTTGAAGTGATATTGTTTCAGGAGACAGCGCTATGTCACACCGATCATTACCGTTCCACACAGCTTAGTGGTCTAAGCCACAAATGGAAACAGTCGAGTTCCTAGGTTCTAATCCCACAGGGCCCAATTCTTATGCGCACTGCTAACGATTCCAGAAATGATTAAACTGCTCTACAGATTTTGTCGGGCGTGTGATGAATATCTGACGGAGTCTGGAGGTGAACAATCGTTACTTAATTTTTGTATGCTCCTAAAGACCTTTTACTAGCGTAGAGAAGCATTTGGAAAACCAAGCAGCATATTAATCATTGCACAACATCAAAGCGCTTGCAAAGAGACAACTTACTATTTCGTTATCCGTTTCTTTATATTTACAGATTTTGGTCATTCGCGTGGTTTCAGTTAGGTGTCTTCGTGGCTATCCTCAGAAGCACATCCATTACATATCCTAAATTTAAATCAGAGTGCCTTTTTCCTTCTGGAATCGACCACCGGTTGCTCATGTTAGCTTACAATTCATCGGTCGCTGATTACGAGAGCTATGTAGTGCAGTTGACCATCGTGAAGATGTTAGTTACGTTTGACCATTGGTGCCTTCGCAGTTTGGCTTTCATCTGGTGGGAACACAGCTTGAATAACGAGCGTGTTCGACGCCTTGTTTACGGCACAGAAAAAGGAACTGAACCGCTCTGCGCCATTATTTCACGCACCAGGATCCGATGGCTGGGCCACGTGTTGCGCATGCTCGCCCACCGACTTCCGCGACGTGCTTTGTTTGCTCACCGGGGGTGTGGATGGAAGAAGAGGAGGGGTGGCCAAGCGATGACTTGGTCCAGAGGAATAAAGGCCCTCACTTCGGAGCTGGCCTCAGTTGGAGCGTCTGGGCTCCATGGTTGGGGTCCAAAAGACGATAAACACGTTTGGCTAGATACACTTGCTTACATGGCAAGCAGCCAACATCAGTGGCTTCCGTACTTTGAGTTTCTTGGTCCCTCCACAACCATTTAGCCTCCCCCTCCAACCACGACGTCATTTCGTAGCATAATAAAATTGTACATAATAATTTTTTTGTTGTCTGATAGCCGGCTGGTAGCTTACCGTAGTGATACCTATCCGTTGCTGGTAGCTCAGCTGGCATGCAACTGTTGTGTTTATTTTCCTTTCCCTTTATGTATTGCGGCACAATAGCTGAGGTGTTTCCCACCTCTAGCTAAGGCGTATAATGTTGATGTCGTGCAGTTATAGCTTATCTCAATAGGCGGAAACTGCACATGGCAAAGCAGAAGATCTCCGCTATTTTTCATCTATAGTTAGGCTGTCATGGAGGCTGTCGTCGTTGACGTTCTGAATAAATGCCTATTACGGTGGGACTAGCAGTTTCAGATGCGCTACAGATGCGCATACCTAAAGAAAAGATATCACTCCAATAAGTACTATTCCGGATACCTGGCCGCTATCTGGTTGTTTTAATGGTGCAACACCCGGCCAATATCAAAGTACGTTGCCTTTTAACGGGGTGTTATCTACGGCAGTTTCCGCGACTTCGCCATGTAATGGAAACTTGACAATCAGCCCCTTCTTACCTATTGAAAGCTAAGCTCAAAAAGCGTGCACTGGTACAGTACAGTGTGTGTGTTAGTGATGGAACGATTACGCTGAACAATTGGAAAAAGCTGGCAAAGAGACGGGATAGTAGAAAACACGTTTTTGTTGCTTCGTTTTCAAGCTGGAAACGACACATTTAGTTAGTAAAATTAGAAGGGATAGATAGAGTAAACAGAAAACGTAGATGACAATAGGAGCATAATACGTGGGAGTTGTTAACTTAGAAGCTGCCAAAACGACGACTGGCCATGTTTGGACAAAGATCTTTACGAAATATTTTGTGTCATTTTGAATCACTTTTTGTTGGTAATAGACTGCGAAGTACAATTTCAATGTGGACCACATTGCAGCAAAACTTGGTCATTTCGAGTATTAAGATGAGCAAACCCCAGTAACCAGCTACTTCATCGTTTTCGTTCTCATTGATCAAATTGCTAATGTTCACCTCAGTGCGAATCGCCTTCCATATAAAGATTGCTGGTCGCTATCCAATCACGCAAAGAAAATTTGGAAATCGCCCATTTAATAGATCAATTTTTTTCCCTTAATCGCGTTCCATGAGTTGACTTCACACTTACGATCATTAACTCGAGCGGTCCACACACTGCAAATCCTCTTCACCCGCCGGAATACTAAGCAGTTTTCCCAGAATCGATGCTAAAATGTTTGTGCTTCGATTCATTCCATCGTCCATGAACCATGCTAACACGTCAAAATATATGGTATAATGAGTATGGTTAAACTGAGTGGGAGCCATTTGTCTCCCATTGCATTGGTTCTGTAGACGACCTTTTTTAATTGTTGAATTCTATATCTCTGCAAATTAGTTATTTAACTGCAATATAAAAAGAGTTGATATGGCATCAACTCTTCGTAGCATTTGAGCTCTCATTGGATAACATACTGCATGTTTCCTGCCTAAAAGCACCGGAAAGATGCAAGCCTATTACAAAAATACAGACGGGCAGCTGTTATTTCGCTTATTGTACAACAGTAGCAATTTTTAGGCAAGTACTAAGCACTTCATCACTTAAGGCAAGTGACGGAGTTATGGTAAGCATTTGCTAGCAGCAACGAAGATCGAAAATGGTTGAAATAATTACACATAAATGCTACTACATATGAAAAACTTGCGTCACGCTTTCCAATGGCAGTGTCAATCAACACGCTATCTCGAATATCGGAGTACTTAACCAGCACTCCCTGATTCTCCTTCACTTGACTTGCCATTTTTATACGCCAACCAGCTCCTAGTGTCCACTTTACACCCTAATAGTAAAAACGCAACCGTAGTTTGCAAAACATTCTTACTACGAAGGCCTTGATGCTCACCATTCATCCTTGATAGATTCAGCGTGACCGGATGTCTAACTGTCCGCTGAATTTATTCGCTCAACGAAGTCCGGTAAAAGTTCTATGCAGTCAATGTTCTACAAAGCTAAAAGTGTGATGCTGGAAAAATATCAGAAACTACCAGCTAAGTTGGCACAATTCCATAATTGCGAAATGATATAACAAGTTGTCTCAACAGTAATATTATTCCTGACCTAAATAAGAGCGCACGAAATGGAGTTCTGAAGACGTGTTCATATGTGACAAGTCCTATTAAATTCCCCAAAGCTTTCCATAATCATTGGTTGTTTCCTAGGTATACAGTACGTATTTATCCGTTTACTCCACCAAAATCGTCTAGATTAAGCTTGCATCATCTAGAATCAGCGGCTCAATAATATAGTAATCCAAGCCATGCTTTTCAAACCGAACCAGAGTGGTCACACGTAAGGACTTAGAGCACTTACTGAGCGAAGTAGTTTAGGGCAGTGTTCTAGAAGCAGTATTCCTTTTGTTGTTTTATAATTACATCTTTGAAGCAAAAGGAGACCGTGTCTCATATTTGTTACCTAACGAAAGAAAAATTGTTTTAACGTTTATGTTTTTGACAGGACCACATTTCGAGCGCCATGACGTCAGATGAAATAATCTAGAGATAAAAAGGAATAATTCCTATGCAACTAAAAAATATTGCCGAACCCTTCCATTTCAGTGCACAATCGCAACTGGCACACTGGTACTGTTTAGAAAATCAATAACCTACAAGAGTACGAAAACAATTAGACTCACACTATGTCTGTAAATTCCACACGAACTTGTTTTCCCTTCCACTGAGTCCATCGAAACGTCTCCGGTCAATGCTCGAGCGTATTCGGTAGCCTGCATATTGCCTGCGCGTTTAATTTGCTGCGGGTTCAAGGTCAACATTTAGGTGCGTCTAGCCCAGTTGCGGCAAGTTCACTCACATACAAAACGGCTGAGCGATTTGAGCACAAAATGTCCAGTAGCCATTACGCTTGTCAGTCGATAGCTGCGGTTGATGGAGCGTCATGTACACCTCTGAGTTGGCTTTCCTATGAAACAAAAAATTTACAATGTGGTTCATGAAACGAAAAAAATCGCGCTTGTACTCAGTGGGGAACGGTGCCAAAGATATGTTATGATAAAAAGTAACCTACACAAGCTATATCTGAAAGAAAGAAGGCACTAAACAACGCTGATAAAGCCGTATGTACGGAGTGTAGGTACAAGTGGGTGTGATTCATTGTGAAATTAAATACGATTTGAGTGTCAAGCCACAGATTTTACATCAACACGGCTTGCTAGGTATGGCGTTTTTTAATACCCATTGAATACATCACAAGCGGAAAAAAATATTGTTCGTGTGGCGTGATCGTAGTCGTTATCCATGTTCAGTGCTTAGCATATTAAATCTGCTTACTGGCGTTGACCACTAGCAAAATTTTGGTAGTAATATTGTTACATGATAAGGTGTTATATGCTTAAGTAGCATTAGGAATTAACTCGTCATCAAATACAGGGTACTTACTCCAGGTACAGGGTGTGCACATTATACACGCGCAACTACTCCCATGCACATCCAAAGAAAAGCAGCAGAATCCCTTGATGTAATTTTGTATAGTATTAGCTTATTCTGACCCTGTGATTCTTTTTCGAATTCCTTAACATTATGTTTAGTTCACTTTAAACACTAAGCGTATTGGCAGGAAACTAAATCAAACAGAACTAGATCAACTCAAGTCCACCCTAACAAATGTAAGCCGATATTTTATGACCTAATTTGTGCGGTTAATCAGAGCCAGTTCTGATGACCAAAATTAAATTGTCCTAGTCCGGAAACTTTCAAAAGCACCAGCACGTTCGATTCAGGAACACTTCAGTGGGATAAACTTTCAACTGGTTTATCATTCCTTTTTTTCTCCTCATCTTGCAAGCTTTGGGCATTGAACTTAATTTCATGACTGACGATCAGCGGTTTGTTGGCAGCCGGAGTAGGTTGCCTGGAATGGTGTGGGAAGTGTGATCGAAAGTTTGTCTGGACGATTGGAGGATTAACCAAAGTTAGCTAAGTGAAATTATCATAGGACTGCATTATTTACCTGGTAGATTGAAGCTAAATCTGCTTGTACCGTAAAAAGGACGATTCTCGCATCATTCTTGTGACATCATACTTTTCCATACTATAAGGAACACCCTCCTCAAAATTTAAGCAATAAAGCGACTTAATAGGCACCTGTGTATACTAGTTTTGTAACACAGTTGCTTGGAGCGCTGACGGGGTTTCTTTTATAAGCACTTGTTCCGCGTCCGAAATACCCTCTCATTATCTGCTGTTTTCATCCTACACTTAACCTATTCAAAAAACGAGTATATAGTGCGCTTCAACTTCCATAGCACACACAGTTGAAACAAACATCCTAAAAATAGCAAATACTAAGCTCACACTTGTTCTACCAAAAGTGCCAACGGTGAAAGTGTTGCTAATTAATTCCCTGGATTGGTATCGATCAAGCGCAAGTTGTGTGAGCAGTGGCTTAATGATGCGAATAAATAAAAATGACTTTAGCGCTGTTGGAAAATGTTTCGCATAATTGTAATTCCCTCACATATGCTGCATGTTTTACCAATGTTCAAAAGCAAATGGAGTCTTCTGGAATTGTCTGTTTCGGAGACCTGCACTATTCGCTTGCGTTTGCACAGGAAACACTCAGGAACATGCAGGAGTGCAACAAAACATCCGTCTCACAGCTTATATTACTTGAACATTCACTATCTTTCTTGAGCTCATAAGCAAGCTCTAAATCTAGATGAAGGAGTGTGCCGTGTTCGCTTTCTTATGTAGCTGGATCCTAATGCAATACGTGTTCAAACTTGTCTTGGCTAACAAGTTACCTTAAACCATGAGACAGCTTCCCATAAAAGTTAGGCCGTTAACATGCAACGCTAAATAAATCTCTAATTTATAAAGTGTGGTAAGAAGAGAAAGCCGGTAGAAGCATGCATTTCATCTTATTGCTTCAGTAACGTGAACAATAGCTAATTCGCTTCAAGGACTTAATGCATAAGTTAGGTCGAATTAGTAACTATATGAAATGGAATTGCGCAAATTGCTCTACCGCAGTGAAGACCACTAAGCTTTTAATCTCTGCTAAATTGATTCGTACAATGCTGTTCAGATTGTGGATATCAAAAGAACTCCCAACTCCCCAGTTCGTTCAATGAGGGATGTGCAACTAATTGGGGCGAAATCACGCTGCATTATCCGTTTAGTGTGACTCCATTTTCACGTGCTCCATTTTGAGCTCAGCAATCCTACTAAGAAATCAGCTATCGCTTTGAACCCATAGTTTCACCCGAGTTGACAAATTTCACCCGAGGCTGACCAACACAGATCCATTTAAGGGGATTTGATTGTGGAGCCGGATCCTGAGAAGTGTAACCGGGATAACATTATTCTGACTTTTAATGGTGCTTGCCGTTCGGTAACCGGCAGTTGTTGCCAGGTAATTCACCTTTCGGTGCTCTCAAAGCTGATGGTATCTATCAATGCTGATACTCTTAGGATATATTTTAAATGTTTTTTACTACGGCAATGCTTCAACAGGAATTCCTTTCACATTGGTAGTTTACTAACAACCTGCTGATTGCACTTGCGTCAAACCGAAGAGTAGGTAAAATATCCCGGACTGATATCCTTTACCTTGATATTTTCAATGTCATAGACTATTTAGATCGCCGCATCCTTCTTCAGAGGTTAATAAAATACCGAATTATGAAACCTATAATTGGATGGATCGGAAATCTCCTGCTTCTGTGACCGCTGTAGTCATGGGCATGATGCTAAGTTTCCGACAATTTTTGAGATAAAATTTTGATGCTTCACAATGAATACTTCTGGAACAAATTTATTCTTGTTCTGTACTTACGACCTGGCATTTTCGTAGAGTCGAATTTCTTGCTGTTTGCCGATGAGAGCAAAGTATTACTAACGGTCGGAAAGCAGGACGATCACCATGCTCGAAAACAAAGCAAGGATACTAAGTTAACATAACTGATTAAACTTTCATTCATTCAACCCACATAAGTGTTAAATAGTGGATTTACATCATAAGTCAAACAAAGATATAAGCTGAAGAGATCACATCTTGAAGACTGCCTGACAGGAGCGCAGCGTTATGGATGCAAGACGACCTCGGCTGTCCGGAGCAATAAGTGAAGTTATCCAAACCGGAAACCACAAAGTTGGTCCCTTATGTATATCGTTTTGCTAGTAAGGTCTATCCATCTTATCGCAAATGCTCAATGCGTGTGTTAAGAGCCAACTGGAGTAGGCGAATCAAACATGACATACTTGGCAAAAACGACATAGGGCTGTACTGTAAATCAGTAATATTTGTACTAGTTCCGTCTGTCATATCAAGCAAAGATTGAAAGCACTATGTGTGTACAGAAGAAGTCATCCACTTATATGACCATGTTTCATCTCACTATATTTAGTATCTAAGAAACCTGCTCATCATTTCACTACCTGCAACGTGGCTGCAATGTAAAAGTCAAATTGTAGCTCCAAATACTAACAAAACTATGCCTGACTATTAACCATTCAACATTTTTACTTTTATAATTACGTGTCCCACTTTATTCTATAGGTTAAAGACAATTGGTACGCTGTCATTTCTAAGTACGTAAAAGCTATCTGACTTAAAAATCGTGGGAAGATATAGAGCCTTGCCATGAGGGTTGTACCTGCGCCACTATTCCTTACCCACAAAGGAGCGACTGCTATCGAGCTTAACTAAGTTTTTATGGAAGAAAAGTGGGAGTACCATTCGTATTTCATGAATGCACTGTGAGCGACAGAGTCCGTGATACGTAAGAAAACTAATGGTCTGATATGCATCGTTAAGCCTCAGTGCACAGAAAGCACAAGATGAATGATGTATACAAATGAATGCTCCTACTTACGAGTAGTGCAACGCCTCTCGGTAGGTGAACTACTGCGTTAATCAACCTTTTGCAATATCCGGCATGAGTTTTTGACGTTGTACTCATCATACCTTATAAATTCGGTATGAACGGATTCACACGTGGAAAACATGGATATTATGATAAGTGCAGTAATGCGCTATTGTCATTTCTTCCACTTTGAACTAATGCACTTTGCACAGACAGTCTTACAGATATAGTCAAGCCTTGTTTTGGTCAATTATTTGTTCCTCTGTACCAAACGTTAGGCTGCAGTTACTGTTCAGCGATTATGTTCTGCCAACCGACGAACAGTAAAAATTATTGCGATGCTTGCGCCTTCAGCCGGTCTTCTATTTATACTGAATTTTTCGTCCTATTCGTATAGACGTTATATGCAGATGTGTCCGTGACAAGTAGCTCAGTTTCTATAAGCTAACCACAAGCCGCACATCCGTTCATATTTATTTAAGGGAACGTTAATGTACTCTGTCCGTTAGCAGTTCCGTTGTTAGAATTTACGGATTATCTAGTAATGAACGCAGTCAAAGCGACCGGTGGTGGTCGTGTGGCAGATAACCATATTGGAAATGATGGAGAATACTTGTCGCACGGAGTGCGAATCAGCAAGTTGATGTATTCTCTGAACTGCAGACGTTAAATTTCCAAGCTAGCCAACATCCTCGGTGTAGCTATTATGCTCTGATTCGCAGAGCCTCGTAAACCACTGCCAGATTCAAGTGAATATTGATCGGCTGCTACTTTAAATGTCAGTCTTCGACTCGCTCACGTGGGTCGGTCAAGTGGTCGCGCCTTCACCCTGTCGATCGGATATTTATTGTTGTCATCACATACAAAGCTTCGTAGACACCCTCTAGTTCCAGGTGCTTGTTGATTGACTACCAATCCGAATGTCAAACTTCGAGGAAATCACGCGCTCTGCGGTTCTTCGCTCTTCCAAATATGTTGGCGTTTCCCGGATCCAACTGATAGCATTCGGCACCCATATGTACTAGGCTTAGTGACATTTCATCATGGCGGCGAATGGCCAGACTGTGTTCATGCAGAGTTGTACCAAGTTTCCTCCCTGTCTGGCCAACGTAGTACTTGTCGCAATCTTTGCAGCAAATTTGTAAATCACACCTGATATTTCTGCTTTACTCATCTGGTCTTCTACCATTAAATAGTTAACTCCAAACGGTTTCCGTTGCTTCATATGCAAGGCTGATTCAGCGAGGCATTAAGCCACGCTGTCATTTCAGAGATCCCATGAAGAAAATGTGGGACGACGGTGTTCCATTCCACCGCCCTTGTGAAAGGGGTTGTCGTTGATTCTTCGACATCAACGTCGGAACTCAATCAACAAGTACATGGAACTAGAGGGTGTCTACGTAGCTCTGCATGTGATGACAACGATAAATGCCAGATCGACAGGGTGAAGGCGCGACCACTTGACCGACCCACGTGAGCGAGTCGAAGACTGACATTCCAGGGGCTCCGAAGCAAGTTATTTTGCCGAACACGTCCAAGAATGGCGAGTGGTCTTTGTTCTCCACCATTTTAGGGAAATGGATGCCAGGGAAAATATTATTGATAAGCTGATGTGTTTCTTTAGGTTGGAGCGCTTGTAGATGACCAAGGTATCGTCCATTTAACGCACCCAAAGTTTGTGCTCAACAATCGGCAGTGCCTTTTGTTCCAGTGTTTGTATCACTGCCTCGGCTACCAGTCCATAGACTGGTGAGCCCATCGGCGTACCCATTATCTGTTTGTACGTTTGCCCATTGAAAGTGAAGTTTGTGGTGAGACAGAAATCAAGCAACTCCATCATTTGTGGGACCCCAATTCCGTCGTTCGTAGTTTCCGCCCCATGTAGGTCAAGTAGGATTATCAATGTTTGCCTTGCCAATTTCAAGTCAATTGATGCGAATAAAGATATGACATCAAATGATAACAGTATCTCGTCACGTGCTATTGTTATCAGTTTGAGTTTTCAAAGGAATTGTTGTGCTGATATGATTGAGTGCTCTGAGTCTGCGGTTAGATTTTTCAGCCGTTTCCAGAGTTCTTTAGACAGCTTGTAATTCGTATTTTTCGGATAATGACACGATAGGACTAAGCGGTACCCATTTTTGTGTACTTTGGGTAGTCTGTAGAACTGTGGTATCACTAAATCCTTGGGTTACTTTTGCTATGTTCTAACTTCGTTATCTGTCCCATTTAGTTCAGTCTTTGAAGTGCTCGTTTGATGTGGATTTCCAGACATTTTGTAGGGTATTCACTTATCGGCTGGTAGGTGTTAAGATCTCCGAGTAGTTCTTGTGTCTTCTTCATGTAGTCAGTTTTGTCCATTATTACCTTGAGTCCTCCCTTGTCTGCCGGTAAGATAACAATTGTTTTGTCTCTTCTAAGACTTGTCAGTGTTTTTGTTCGCCTACGTTAAATATGTTCTTTTTCACTATGTGACTCAGAGCGGGAATGATGTAATGTCGAATTACATGTTGGGCATCCGCTGCGATGTTGCAAGCGGCCAGCATCGACTCAAGTGAGGCCAGGAAATCAATGGGATTAGAGTCGTTGTATTTGACTTACTGTCCGGGAGAAAGTAAGAATTGCCTTGGAAATCCACTACTTTAGCGATTAATCGATTATTTACGATTATCGCATTAAGTTCCAACGTTCCGGAATGTTCTTCTTTTGCACGTGATTAAAATCGACCTGACATCTCGGCAAAAGCTATGGATAACCACTAACCTTGGTAGCTGACCTTCCAATTCTAGAAATAGAAGGTCAGTAGAGACCTATAAATACAACCAAGGCCCGCAGTCGTTGTGCAGTGTTCGTTGGCGACGATTAATACGTAATTTTGTCAAGGTCATTGGCGTTTTGCTTTTTCCGTCGGTTGGGCTAGAAGTTTTGTGGAGCAGTGGATTGTTATTTGTATGGAGTTGCGTCTAGTGAGAAGATTATAACAAATGGCGACGAAGAAAATTGGAAATGTGATGAATTTTTCTACTGATCAAGGTCAAAAGCTGCTTTTTCAACCTCAAGCTAAAATGGAGGCACAAATGAATATGTATGAAAATCTGACACAATTTTTGATTTTGCAGACAACAGGAGCAGCGGGGCGGGACACGCAGGCGAGTTCTGATGATCTTCTCACGAACGCCATCACTGAATTCAATTATGATGCGGATTCTGGATGCACTTTCGAAGCGTGGTTCAAACGTTGGGAAGACATGTTCCAGACGGATTTCATTCGTCAGGACGACTCCTGGAATTTGCGATTGTTACTCCACAAGCTCGGAATAAGTGAACAATCAAGGATAATTGACGAAGTCTCGAGGGGTTGTTGACGATCAACACTCATCGTGGGCTATTCCAATACAACCGCTTGTCATTTGGTGTGAAAACGGCGCCAGCCATCTTCCAACAGTTGATGGACACCATGCTAGCGGGCGTTTCTGGAACCGCTGCATATCTGGATGATATCACAGTGATGGGCCGAACACCGGAAGAACTATTTAACCGACTGGATGAAGTGCTTGGTCGCATACAGTTGTACGGTATCCGGATCCATGAGGATAAATGCACATTTTTCACGCCGATCATCAAATACCTCGGTTTTATCCTCGGAAAGGACGGACGTCGACCAGACCCGGAAAACATAGAAGCCATTATAAACATGCCTCCACCAACAGATCTACAGTCCTTGTGTTCCTTTTGTGGGCTCATCAGCCACTACAGCCCATTCTTACCCGAGACGCACCGCCTGCATGACCCGTTAATCAAGCTACTAGCCAGAGGCCAAAGATGGAACTAGACATCAGAATGCCAGAATGCTTGTGAACGCGTCAAGTCACTGCTGTCATCAAAGTTGCTTTTGACTTATTTTGATCTCTCCAAAGAGATTGTCTTGACAACAGATGCATCAAGCCATGGGATTGGCGCAGTAATCTCACACACCTACGCAGATGGATCGCAGAAGGCAATCGCCCATGCCGCCAGAACCCTTACGAAGGCCGAGAAGAACTACAGCCAGATTAAGAAAGAAGCATTGGCCATAGTGTACACAGTCAAGAAATTCCACAACATGTTATACGGCTGCCGCTTCAAGCTTCTGACAGATCACAAGCCTTGCTGGCATTTTTGGTTCGAAAAATGGCCAACCGGCTACAATGTTGGGCTCTTACCTTAATGGTGTATGATTTCGAGATGCAATACCAGTCGACAGTTTAAAATGTTTTGGAAAACTGGTAGTTCGGGTTGATAATACAGTTGCTCATTTGTTCGCCGAGCTGCGAAATTGGTTTTCAAACTAAACTATTACTTCAAAGAAGCAGCAATTACAGATTTTCTGGCAGCATTCGAAAGCGCTCTACAATCCAAAGGAGTTGAAGAAGAGACTCAAAAGCAAATAAGACATACTATTGTTTCAGCTATAATGCGCAACAGGCAGTACAATACCCTAAGCAGACAAGAAAAGCAGGCAATAAAATCCTTGAAATCTGACGAAACGATCACCATCCTGCCGGCAGACAAAAGACGGATGACTGTTATAATGGATAAAAAGGATTACACTGAGAAAGCTTTACGTCTCTTGAACGACACGACGACGTACAAGTGCATTGACACCGATCCAAACTCACAGCTGGCAAACAAATTAAGCAAAAGTTGAAACAACTTCAAGAAAAGCATCAAATCACGAAGGAGGAGAGCGAACGCATGAGAGCCAGTGACTCGAGCATTGCGCGATTCTATTGACTCCCAAATGTACACAAATATGATGCACCATTACTACCGACCGTGTCACTACCAGGAACACCCACCTACAACTTGGCGAAAGAAATGTGGAGACGCCTCAAACATCTGACCTGTGGATCGCAATATTCCATTTATAATGCCCAGCAATTTCTACAAAATCTCAACAACCTGCGAACAGATGATGATGAACCAATGATATCTTTCGACGTGACTGCCCTCTTTACGTCTATAAACTTACAGATGCAACAACAGTCATCACAGAACGCCTGAACAGCAGTGAACAACCAATCGGGAACCTAACGACCGAAAACGTATGCAAACTACTGCAGCTGTGTCTGTCAACCTACTTGTCTTTCAACGGGAAGATTTACGAGCAATTGAAAGGCGCACCAATGGGATCACCTATATTGGGACTCATCACGGAGATGGTAATGCAGAAATTGGAGGGAGATGTACTCACAGTCATTAAGCCGAAACTGTTGGTCCGATATGTTGACGACACTTTTGTGATCATCAAACGCAATCAAGTTACAGTCGCACAGCAGCTATTGTACAACGCCATTGAAGACATCCGGTTTACAATGGAAATGAAGAAGGAAAACCAACTGCCTTTCCTGGATGTCTTGGTAACCAGAACCATGGAAGGGAGGCTGAACATCAGTTTACAGCAAATGGACACATACGGACCAAATTCTGAATTTTAACAGTAACCATCCGAAATGCCACAAAGTAAGCTGTGTGCGGACACTATTTGGTAGAGAGCAAACACAAGACAGTACCACGGAGGCAAAGCAACAAGAAGCGAAGCATCGATTTACATGATTCCAACTCAACGGATATCCACGAAGCTTCATCCGAAGGTATCTGAACCACAACAAACCAAACCGATAGTCTACATCAATGACGGAGAGACGCATTGTTTTACCTTATATGAAGAATATATCCGAAATGGCAGCAAGACTATTCAAACAACATCACTTCATCGTAGCACATAAACCAACTGCTACACTGAGAAAAACGCTGTCGAAACCGAAAGAGAAACTGGAAGCTCATTAGCAAAGCAATGTGGTATATAGACTACTTTTAGAAATTGCGAACAGGACAATGTTGGCCAAAGAGGCAAAAAAGTAACAACACGATTACAAGAGCACAAAAGAGCATGCAAAAGACACTATGCATCTTCGCTAGTCTCAGCACACGTGGATGAAAAAGAACACAGCTTTGATTGGGCCAAAACAGAAGTCTTGGCACGAGGTGAAACAAGAAGAGCAAGGGAATTCCAGGAAGCGTGGTTCTCAACACAAAACTCGATCAATATGCATATCGAAATTGCCCCAGTTTACCAACACCTCCGACGGAGAGAACTTAGCGAAATTATGAGACGCCGCTTGAATAGGAACAACCCAAGCGACGACCTCCGCCACGGGGAAATGAGTAGAGATAACGGGACACAGATCGAAGTCGTCACTTTCGAAATGTCACCTGCACGCCGATCACGGGTCGACAATTCAATCAGCGAGATTACACTCGACATCTCGACGAACTGATGATGCCGTCTGGCATGACGGTGAAACGTTTGCAAAGCAATTTTGTAGCTCGGCGAACAAATGAGCAACTGAACCAGTAGACAGTTTCCATTGGCCAAGAGGATGCACTGTCACGCCTAATTTATGCCTGCCAGCAAGAACATGAGGACACAAGCATTGCCTCGGTCGAGATCGAACCTGACGTCAATTTCCTGGTAAGTGATGCATTGCACAAGCTACCAGTTTCCGCAGAAGCTGTACGAACCGAAACGCTTCGGGACCCAATACTCAAGAAGGTTACACGATTTCATAAAACAAGTTGGCCACGTTCATGTCCATCTGCTGGGTTGCAACAGTACTTTCAGAGGAGACACTCGCTCTCTATTGTAAACGACTGCAAACTATTTTCGAAAAGAGTTGTCATCCCCAAGGCACTTCAGGAGCGTCTTATTCGGTAGTTCCACTCCGGGCATCCTGGAATCATCCGGATGAAGGCGCTTGCCCGCAGTTATGTATACTGGCCATTCATGGGCAAACAGCTAGAAGAAATGGCCAAACGCTGCCAAACGTGTGTCAATGTCCTGAAAGCATCACAAAATCAGTACTCTATTATTGGCCAAGAGTTACTAAGCCATGGTGCCGCCTCCATGTCGACTTTGTGGGAACGATCAACGGCCGAAGTTTACTCATTATAGTCGATTCATACAGCAAGTGGCCTGAAGTATTTCTTATGAAAAACACAACCACCAACGCCACCATATCGAAACTGCGCCAAACCTTTAGCAGATTCGGCTGTCCTGAGACAATTGTCACCGACAATGACTTGCAATTTACTTCAGCAACTTTTAGGGGAAGTCCAAGCGAAATGGACACCAGGAACGGTCAAACGCAAGCGCGGAAACGACATGTATGACGTGATGGTGGGCGCAAACGTCTGGCCACGGCATACAAACCAGTTACGGTCCACCTCACGCCAACCAGAACAAGCAAAGTCCACTGATCTCTCGTTCGATCTACTGGTGGAAAGCTTCAACCTGCCGTAAGTAACAGTGGACGACTACACACTGTCGAGCAAAGAATCCAGAACAAGAACATCGGAACAAAGCTCTCTGGCGCTTCTCCTAAGGAAGTGGACCGACAGGCAGAGAACACGGTCTCGAAGGCTGCAAGTAAATCCAAGGCTTTCGTCTTATCCTTCGGACGATATCTCACGAGGGGAGGTGTCCGGGAGAAAGTAATGATTGCCTTGAAAATCCACGATTTTAGCGATTAATCTATTATTAACGATCATCGCATTGAGTTCGAACCTACCGGAACGTTCTTCTTCCGCAAATGATTAAAATCCACCTGACCTGATATGGGGAACCACTAACCTTGGTAGCTGACCTTCCAATTCTAGAAATCGAAGGTCAGTAGAGACCTATAAATACAACCAAGGCCCGCAGTCGTTGTGCAGTGTTCGTTGGCGACGATTAATACGTAATTTTGTCAAGGTCATTGGCGTTTTGCTTTTTCCGTCGGTTGGGCTAGAAGTTTTGTGGAGCAGTGGATTGTTATTTGTATGGAGTTGCGTCTAGTGAGAAGATTATAAAACTTACATACCTCGCACCATGACTGCTGGTTCTGTATCTGATAGAGTTCGTTTGGACAGATTCTTACTCCAAGCATTTTCTTCATTTGTTGGATTCTTTTGCGAGATCCCGTTTAGTATTCCTTCATAGCTTCTGCTTTTCTTGAATCTTCGTCTTGTGGGTTATAATAGTTATCGCCTTGTCAAGCTCTCTGGTCAACTGTTCTATAAACTTGGATAAACATATCTCCATTTGTTGGTCCATTACTTGTTTATATTTCTGTGTGCGTCCGTGATCAGCAGACGTAGCATTCGTCATCCATATTGTTCGGTGATATTCCAGACCAAAAGACTGTTGGGCGGGCGGTAAGGTATAATTGGTGTTAAAACTTATCTCCGCCAAACATTCATGCACGAAGTCGAGTTGCTCGTTATCGAAGAATTTCCGACTGACAAAGGTCTCCCATCTGCGAGCGGAATTAAGCGCATCGCTTCGGAATTATTTGAAAATTATTGCGAATACCTGTAGCTCGGGGTGCGGTTGATATCTTCTCCGAGCTGAGTAAATTTCTTGAAGACGTTTCATGGACAATCTAGGCAACATCCTCAGTGCGTATATTAGGGTCCCATACGCAGATCCTCGTAAACCATTGCAAGATCCAAGTGAATATGGATCGGCCCCTACTTTGAATGTCAGTGTTCGATTCGATCACGTGTGTCAGACAAGTGGTCGCGCCTTCGCCCTGTCGATCTGGCATTTATCGTTGTCATCACATGCAGAGCTACGTAGACACCCTCTAGTTCCATGTACTTGTTGATTGAGTTCCGACGTTGATGTCGAAGAATCAACGACAACCCCTTTCACAAGCGCGGTGGAATGGAACACCGTCGTCCCACATTTTCTTCATGGGATCTCTGAAATGACAGCGTGGCTTAATGCCTCGCTGAATCAGCCTTGCATATGAAGCAACGGAAACCGTTTGGAGTTAACTATTTAATGGTAGAAGACCAGATGAGTAAAGCAGAAATATCAGGTGTGATTTACAAATTTGCTGCAAAGATTGCGACAAGTACTACGTTGGCCAGACAGGGAGGAAACTTGGTACAACTCTGCATGAACACAGTCTGGCCATTCGCCGCCATGATGAAATGTCACTAAGCCTAGTACATATGGGTGCCGAATGCTATCAGTTGGATCCGGGAAACGCCAACATATTTGGAAGAGCGAAGAACCGCAGAGCGCTTGAGTTCATCGAAGCTTGGCATTCGGATTGGAAGTCAATCAACAAGCACCTGGAACTAGAGGGTGTCTACGAAGCTTTGTATGTGATGACAACAATAAATATCCGATCGACAGGGTGAAGGCGCGACCACTTGACCGACCCACGTGAGCGAGTCGAAGACTGACATTTAAAGTAGCAGCCGATCAATATTCACTTGGACCTGGCAGTGGTTTACGAGGCTCTGCGAATCAGAGCATAATAGCTACACTGAGGATGTTGGCCAGCTTTGCAATGAAACGTCAGCAACAAAATTACCCAGTTCGGAGTACTCAACAACCCTCTCATTTAACGTTTTTCTCGTTCTGCCGTTTTATTCCTGATAATATTTGCTGTGTTGAAAAGCAGCATTGCCCGTGATTCGTTGAATATTCCTGATAACTTTTCGCTTTTCTTTTGGGCAGGTACATCAATGGTTACCTTGTTTGGATATATTTAAGTTCCTTTAGTTTCGTCTTATTCAAGTGGCTTGCAAATTGTTTGGAGCTAGCTATCTTTACCACTGGTCAGTTCATGCTTCTTTATGTTTTTCAGTCGTTGTCCCGCAGGTAACTTTTCCTCTAGTAATACTAACCTAATAATTGAATAATGAGATGACAATATTCATTAAATTGATAGCCAGCTAGATGATGCATAATAGTTGAATTTTATCGTAACCCGCAATGACATTGCTGAAGGCCGGTAACCACATATTTAACTTTACTTGAACCGGGCATATTTACTTGTTCTAAAGAAGTTTTGAATGTGCGCATAACAATTTAACGTTTGCAACCAGTAAGACGGAATTACATTAATAAGAATATGGCAACGCTGAAGTTTGTATAACATTGCGTCGGTCATGTACAACGCAAAAAGCGTTTTCGTTACTGTTTCAGCCAACTTTTTTAAAAATTCTAGTTGCATTATAAACCGCACAAAATTATTTTTCCGCTTTTCCTGAAGTTTAAAGTTAAAATGTAGCTTCCCCCTTTAGCTGTATTGCTGTTTATTCTTACCCAGTCACCTAACTAAAAGATGTACACTGCTTCACTACCAATCAAATGTTCTTACGCTCTAAATTTATATGATATATACAGGGCTTACATACTCAAATCTATTTCAACATTTTGCATTTCTGAGTTTTTGCGAAAATATATAACTGCGTTTGACTGTGTAATATTGTTCCATCCAAATTCGCCCATGTGAAATTCGTGCTTGAACCCTTCGCTGAAGGAATTTGGGACCACACTAGACTCATCCCTGTCAAATGCCTACTTCTACATTTGTCAGCCCCATCACCCTGCATGGATCAATTGTCCACTTGTCCAATTTTGGTTCTAACACTACCTACCATTAAGCTTAGTTTGTGACATTATATTCGATTTCCAAATCGTTCACGTCCTATCGTGTTGTCACTCCAACACAAATTACGCTATGATCTCCTTTGTTGACATGACACCGGTTCCCTTGGTTTGATCGATTTTTGTGACTCTTACAGCTTGTACAGATGCCGCAGTAAGCTTCATTGGCGGACGCATCCCTATTACCAGGGGCTCAGTCGGGTGCTTACCACATGCAATGTGTATCTTACTTTGCTTACATTGTGTTCTTTCGCAAGCCTGTACTCACGGGTCGCTCGATGATCTGAGCACGTCTTGTTGACATAATTTGCGTATGAAAATCGTTAAGCTAATATCTATTTTGGCACGATGTATCAGTGCAAACGGCACCGTCATCATATCCGTACTAGGTCTTTGCTGAATATTACCATGGGATAGGCGTGGCTTAACTTCCAAACAATTTGTAGAGTCGCAACTTTTCGGAATCAATCTCAAGTTTGTTGCGCAAAACATCTGTAGATAAAGACCGTGATACAAATGTTGTTCTTCGTGTTCCTATGCACTAACTGCTTTGCTTTCTCTGCCCGAGACACCATTATCAGTTTCTTTTAACCGAGAATTTTCATTCATACACACAATGCATAAAGGTACAGGCGTCAATTTCCGGATGTGTCATGGTTCTTCGTCATATTTGAATACGTTCAGTAGTGCGTCGTATAATACATACGAATTTACACACCCACCGACCCGTCTTCAAAGTGTTCCAAAATGTTCTAAGTTAAACGTGCCTCCAGTGCTTCTAGCCGGGATATATCTGATCCTATTTGGTGAAAACGAAAATGGAACGCACTGAATTGTCGCGAGCAACCAAAAGCTGCTACATCCTGATATATCTAGTTAAGATGAGCGAATGAGAGTTTCTGTAAACTGCTCCTCTGATATACATGGACACAGTTGGTGAGAGCTTTCAACAACCTCGCTGCAGTTGCTGCATAAAACAACCCGGTCATCGTTGATCAAATGCGAAACAGCAAATGCGTGTTGATAAATTAAGCAGCGTGATATACTTGAATAATCTGTCCTGTTCCCGAAAGATGTAGTAAATACATCGCCCGAACCAGCCACTGAAACGCAATAATTTATTAGAACAAATTAGTTTATAAACAACACATTGCGTTTTTTTCAAGAACAAAAAGCAGGTTAACTGCATTCCTAAAGTGAAGTGCGGACTTCTTCTGCTTTTTAAGTAATAATGACAGGTGGGGTAACAGAAACCACTGTTCCAGAGACGCAATATAACCCTACATTTCAGCACGACATTCTTCAATAAACAATGCACAATGATATATCACGAGATGAAATCAACTGTTTGACACATCCCGTACTATGGTTGTAGTGAATAGGATGAAATCAAAATAAAAGTGGATCATCTACAGAACGTCTGCCGAGATGAATACTTTGATAAATAACATAAGTGTAAAATCAAAAGCATCGAGCGTAAACTTCAGAAATATACTTGCTGCGGTGAGCGTTGATATAGGGCGTGAGAAATGTAAAATGTAGTCGCTCTCTTGGGTCCATTTGATATAAAAATCCTGCAGAAAAGCATGCTTGGAGCAATCCACAATAGAGGTGTTTAGGTAACAAACTGCTGAGAGCTAAGATCAACATCTAATCGTTTTTTGAAACAACCAGGTTAGAGCAGGATACAACTGAGATTCACCAGTGTGCACTGAGGTCGGGTGACGCGCCACGCTTTGCAACATTGTAGGCTCAACCCGAATACGAATCGCATAAGAGGTGGAAGTCACCTGGTTGCGATCGTCTTGCAACTAGGCTTTTATTTTATCATATTTGGACTCGGGAACATCGGTGCAAACGAGAGTTAACGCGGCATGGTTTTGGCTAGCGAACTTCGGCTTTATAGCGTTTGCCGGCAATTTGGGTAGTTTAGAAGGCACCACGGGATTCGACGATGAAAGCTGCGTTGTTCCACGTGTGCTCGGTACAGAAGGTGGACCCACGTGTGTCGCTTATTGTGTGTTTGTAGAGACAATCGATGCGTACTTTACCTGCTTGTTATCTGCACCGGATTGCCTTCGGCTCCGAGCTGCCGGAGGAAAGCCTGAATCACGAGGTGAAGCGTCTACGGTTGGAGAAGTGGAAACAGGCATATTGGAGGATTGTGCATTTATGTGAGTGAGGTGACCCAGTGGATTTAAAGACACAGACGCTGCAGTGTGATTTACATCAAACAAACTTCCATACTGGGCCATATCAAGTATGAATCATAACCATGTTCAAGAAACTCTCTTCCATGAGCAAATACACTCATATTGTCGAAGGCAGCAGCAGCAAAGCCAGGCCCAGCTAAGGTTGATATCCTTTTTAATGCTATAGGTAACTAAATGTTAAATGTTAAGAATTAATCAAATTATACTAATCTTAAGAAGCAGAAGTCTTTCAAAAAGCGCAGACTACACCCAAATGTCTCTCTTCCTTACGGTCAAAGGATGTGTAGTTAGGCATCACTAAAGATTTTGCCAACCGTTTGAATTATTTTAATAATATGGCTTCGGAGCAGCTGCAGAGCACGCTTGACTCCATATGACAAAACTAACTATGATTAGTTAACAAACATAACCGTTGTGATTCTGCTAGAAATCAAATAATAAATAGTTGTTAGTCCATGCTCACAAACTACGAATGTTTTTCAGTGTGTTGTCCTCAACTTGCTCGGATTTTACTATTGTTGAACATAATCCTGCGGCTTGTATTCAAGTAGATTAAGGTTGAATTTATACAGTTTTACTGAGCGACGTTCTTTGCCATCGCTTTTAAGGTTTATCCTAGGAAGCATATTAACACCGAATAAATGGTATTACCAGGATGGGCCTCCTCAGGCATTGCGGAAAAAATAACAACGAGCTGCGAACATGATTTTGATACTACTAAGAATATAAAGGATCCAGGTATAATAAGGAAATATTGATCTGACTAACCTCATCGATAGCTCCAAATGGCTTGGATTGTTTTAATTATTATTTTTCCAACGGATATAACGACTTTCCTTATGCATTTGGCCGGCTGCAGTTTGCTACTTCTGTGTATTTCAGATGCAACCAATGAAAAATGGTCAGGCTAACAGGTGCAATAATGCGAATTTCGCCAAATGTGCACTAACCCATGAAGGAAAAGTCAAGCGGCATCGCTGTCAAGGGATATTTGTCAAGCAGCGATGATAGGAGTTAGGCCGTTTGTTTGGACCAGCCGTCATGTGCATTCGTCTGCGCGTTGCAACTACATGCGCATTAGACTAGCAAGGCGATGTCCGATAACGCCTGACTACCGTACACTCTTGTTATCCATATGTATTTATGCGACGCGGCCGGAAGAATCCCATCAATACTTCACTATAAATTCTGGAAACAGCAATATTTCGGAAGAAAAGATTTGGTGGTTGAAATCGTTTGTGGGGATATTAACACAGAACTGTTTATAGCAAGAAGGTTAAGGGAAGGTAGGTGTTCAGCTATACGGAATTTAGTCGGGAGTCTCCAATTTAGGAGCACGTTAGTAGCTTGGAAAGCGGGTTGTGAAATTCGGTAAGAAACACAGAACTTTATCTTTTGTATTAAGTACGTTTGCCTTGCATATCAGTATGAAAATAATAATTTTCCTTGTGGTGACCCCATATCAAGGGTCATTGTGGAAGTCGTCAAAAGAAGATTGCAATAGCAGTTGCTTCAAACCATAAGGCAGTTAAGGTAAGGGATTTGTTGTACAATGGAATAGACGAAATTCATTACACCAACAAACTGTGGATAAAAAACTGACCCCCTTTATAGTACACTAGTAACCAGTCAATTCAACCAAAGCGTTATTTACACAGATGGATGAATTTTCAGCATGTAACACTATCTGCTTCAATTGTGATAAAACAGCATTAGTAAATTTGAGAAATTTACAAACTTAAAAGCAGTTTGGTTAACGAGTTCATGAATGTCCCCAAAATAGTCTGGCTTGCATTATTGAGCAATTAACGCATAACTAACTGTAAGATTATCCATCCGTTTGAGGTGGACAAGATATGTTAAAACCTTTATTGTTAAGTCTTTTTATTTCGGATAGAAACAGCAAACTGCAAGTTATGCTCGGTATCTCGGATAAATTTTTTAAAAAGATCGATGGAGTTGAGCGGCTTCAGTGAACCTGAAGTTGTACAGCTAAAGAATTCCTCAATATATTCATACAAAATTGTTACATTTGCAGTGGATAGCCCAAAAGCATTGGTTTTGGGGGAGCGGCAACCGTCAATCCAAAGGCCCCGTTAGTAAATCAGCAACGGATGGGAATCCACAAACTCCGATCTGCAAGAAAAGCACGCACACAGCAGAAATGATGGACCCTAAATGCAATGATCCGAAATCTCGTAGAATAAGTTGCATACTAACTGGTTTCTATAGTACAGACACTGTAACACTATGGAAACAACCGCAAAAGATAGAAAGATATATTTGCGTGCACCGTGTACCACAGATTCCTAATGCTTTTCTATTACAAGACAAATGGCTCTCAAAAATAGAACCGCCACAAATACAACACTGATGAAACGGATTACTTTGTTAATTGAAAATATAACCATCGGTTGTCATAGTCCTAAAACCCCATCATCTAGGGGTTGCTGATTAAACAAGTCTGCATTGCAAATAAAGTTGACAAGCAACAATGGTGTAACTATTTTGCAGGATTTCTTTATAGAACTGGGAGCAATATTTGCCTCAAGGACAGAAACTGGCTGCGCTAACATAGAAACACCGACCTTGCTGCCATATCCGTTGTGAGTTATATTTGATCTCAGTGCACATGGATTAGGCATCACTATAATCTGATTAGGACAGAGCTTCTGACATATCAAGACAAAAAATGTAAAAGATGTTTCGTAGTAGCTTGGCTTTTAACATGGAACTCAATTAGGATGAGCGTTGACTTTGATACTACCTGTCATCACTTGAGAAAAATGATATTATACCAATAGCAAATCGTGACCACAGCCTACACTGGTCAGCGAACAAAAAATAAACAATTCAGCCGTCTTAACCGCGGTCAGTCAGCAACATAGCTATTGCGCCGGTGAAAGTACAATGTTATATTCTAAGTCGCAGCGTGGTTTGCATCTGTCATCCTAGGCCCTTCAGGGCCTAAATGGTTGAGATTTGCGAAACGAAAACTAATGGCAACCCTCTCTGAATACATACTTTTCCATCTTTTTTGCACTCTAGCCAATTACCGCTTCGCTTTAAACTTTGTTTCTTAAACAGTTAGGAACATTCTACAATCGATTAGTTCAGCTAGGTTAAGCAACTAGCGCTTCGAATGTTAGATTAAACTACAGACGTTCCGGTTTATTGCAAAATCTTTTCCGTTGGACTACAATCCCAACATCGAATCTGTTCTTGTCAAGGAGTTGACAAAGTTTAATAATTTAACCATGGTGTAAATATATCTCTTAAGAAGAACCTTTGCCCTACAGATTCCCCTGTGGGTTGTCATCTTATTTTTCAGCAAAACACATCCTTTGAGGTCGAGGCAAGTTTATTAAATTGTATGCTACACTCAGTTTTGGTGCCAAACTAAAGGATCCGATTAACGTCAGATAACTCCCGGAGTCTTTTGAATTAGGTATCACTGATAAAAAATGAATGGCGTACATGCTCTTCCAGACACAGCCAACATTGATCCATAGAAACTTGTTGTGGTCCGGAAAATAGTTTTGTTGATGCCTGTTTTTAATGCCTTGTGTTCAAATGTACTATTATAACCGATTTTACAAACAAAGGCTATCTGCCTCCTACCTTGGCAAGCAGTGACTCCTGTTGGACCATACATTGCGCTTCTCAAGTTTTCTCTGCATGTCTAAGGAGAGTTAAAGCTTAATGAGCAGTTGTGAAATTACTTAGGTAAGCTTTAGATAGTTTTAATAATCTATGAAAGGTCAAAACAATCAAAGCTGGTACGACGAGATTGGACACACCTTAACTGACTGCCAAGTGTTCAATCCGGATGGGTCGTAGAAACGTTGCATATGTAAGACCCCGTGCGACACCAAGCCAGTAGGTGGCCAGCTGCGACAACTCACCTCTTAATCTTTGGAGAATACGTCCGCAGCATAGATCACATGCGCACCGAAAAGCGGTATTCAGATGATATACCCACCTTGTGTAACACCACTGCAAGTAGACTCAGTGATCGCTTTATGAACCATATAATGATCGGGTTTGGTGCAACGCCTGCTTCTGTGACAAAAGCTAGGACTGGCGAACAACGATTATACTTTATAGGCCACAAGAGTATGTCGCACATTATCATCAGAATGTGTAGCGACCGGGTTCCTAACAATAGAACACTGTTAATCCAACCGTGAATACTTGTGAGTGGTTTCATCTTACATTCCTCCTACTTTGCATAGTTGCACTGGTGCATGTTCAACATCTAACTGTACCTTAAGATTCGATTGTACGACATAGATGAACTTGCCATGCTTAACGAAGTGTAATTTGTAATTTAGAATTGTAAACACCTTCTCGTGCTCAACTATAGGAGAACTGGTTTTGCTACATATTCCTCCTCTTTAGGTATTGTTAGTAGGGCAATGCGTGCGTACACGAGGTCCATAAAATTACCGTGACCATGTGCTATCAGCGCGTGATGTACAACAAGGACCTTTCCAGTGTTGCAATTCTTTGTTTTCGTAATTGCTTTCCGAAAGGAAACACAAAAAAGCGGAAAAGATTTAACTAATATAACGAGCGAAGTTTGTGGTGACAAACATTCATAGACACACTTCGGTCAGGGGTCTTCGCTTGACATCGCCTCTAAAACTAGTCAGCTTCAGATGCAGGTTCCGGTAACAAAAACGATCGTTTTATAAAATTTGGTTGAATGAAATCCTTTAGGAAATGCTTGCATTCTCTTTCCTTAAAAACCATTTCTTTCGTATGCTTGTATAATTATTGGCACTGAGGTTGACTCGAGATGGAATGCACAACAGACAGCCAATAAGGTAAATATGACAGTTATCGGACAGATGTGTTTGTGAAAATATCGCAATGTCGACTGAGACAGTGCGTTTTGCAATGCAGTGTATACCTTCACTGAAATTGTGGGAAAGTAACAAGATACTCAAAATTAAATAATACACTGAACATTCCTAGAAATACGTCGGCAATAGATGTAAATTGTCTAAGTCAAGTCAGCCAAGACAAGAATGTGCATTTTACACCCATAAAGTGCGGATATTCAAACGTTACAACATGCATTACCGATCAGCTTACCTATTATGGAAAACAATTGCAAGGTATCTTGATAGTCCAGCGGCTTTAGCAAACACTGGAGTATACACGGGAAACAATTTCACGAATTAGAACTTGTAAATACGCGACGATTAAGTATGGATCCAAAAGTGTGCGACAAAATGTAGCTGAACCACCGTTAAAAGACCACGAGTTGACAAGTGAGCGATTTGCACGCAACTTCTCTCAAGGTCATAGATAGATGGTTCCACCACAAGGCTTTCCACTTTACAATGCAATTGATTTTCGCAATAATTTCCATCCTAAGAGACCTATTAAGCAATGAATTTTACCCGTATTAACCATTATTTCATTGTTCCATTGTTTGAATCCTTTACTTACCTAATTCAGAACAGCGGTGATAAAGCTGCAAATTACTTGCATTTAATTTTATACCCCATGGTAACAAAAATATTTATGATGTAACTAACGCTGCAGGGACGTTCTTTGCGTATACTGGAATAGAAAGCTCTAAATACGTAGTCAAAAGCAGTGGCTGTCATTGGACTGTTCAAAGTAAAGAGCAAATAAACCGGTACCAGTGCTTATTTACAGTCTGGTTCATCTAAGGTCACTTTAAAGATATTAGAACCTTCATTTGCTCAATGTGCGCTTACGCGTATAATAATTTTTGTCAAAAATGACATCGGAAAACGTTGCAATTACTTCGCATGCAGCGCCATCTTTTAAGCTTACTTGAATATATTTGTCGCTGTTAAAAGTGCAATGCATTGGGCTGTTTTAGACAGCCAATTGTGGAGATCAGGTTGTTAACTATTCCACACTTAGAGCCGACAAACTGTTTTTATTCACAATGGAAATAACAATTAGGCATCGTAGTGACAACGAGTTAAAATCAAGGGACTGTTCCATTAGTATTAAGTGGTCTACGTGACGAGTACATACTCAGTGCCTGATTACTTCGGAATAAATGTAAAATTAGACTGTGGAGAGCGTCCATAGTTAAACTCATTAAACAACAACATGTTTCTTTGAGATTGCTCATGAGTGTCATATATATAGGCATATATATAGTTCCCAAGAGAAGAAGATACAGCCTTCTTGCGTAGTTCTAAGCACGCCTTAGTCGGATCGTAAATGTAGCTTCATTCTCAAATGAGGCCTAAATGATCCCAGCATTAGTTTGTGGTTTGAAAATGAACACATATTTTGGATATCATTCATGATAGGGTAAGCAACATTAAGAGAACAAGTGTGGCAAAATCATCCAAGCACCTTGTTAAGATGGAGTGTAATTGCAGGAGGTTATATGGATACGCTGTGCTTAGGACCAAAGTAGCAGTCAAATATTCTAAAAGTTCAATGCGGCAGGTAATACTAGAATAAAATAGCAGGTGCAATAAACTCAGTTTTAAATATTAAATGCAGCTAATGTTTACTGTGGTTATTTGAGCGTGAAAAGGTGCAACTGTCCCATGAACATCTTGTGCTGTGTAGTAGTCTTTAATCTTTTTTAATAAACCGGACGACAATAAACTAATTGGCTATTGAGAAATAAGAAAATAGTCCCAGATGAGGCACTTGCAATACATCCATGAGCTTTAAGGCATGACGTGTGAATATTGTCACATTCGTCCCCAGTGGGTGTTTTTCTACAACTGCAAACTAAGGCGATAGACACATGAGACTGCAGTTCATGGACTCCGACTTTACTTTTGAGTAATCATGCATTAGGCATTTAACCGACTACTATATAATAGACTGTCACGGAGGAGGCAGCTATTAATAAATGGAAAGATGACACTTACAGTGGGCTGGGTGCTGTCAGGATAGGGTATTCGGATTACTGCTTCTGTGGGTGCACATGTGGCTCCAATGTGACGGACATTGTCGCTGAAGAGATAGCCAGATTGCTGAGATTGCAATTTGAGCAAACCCTTCTTGGCAATCGACATGATACGATTGGGAAAAGTAATTATACCTGAGTTGCAACCAGTTTAACTAGACTTTGCGTATACATTGCTTGAGGAGCTAAAAATGAACATATCAATTTGACAACATGCGAATGTCATATGCTTGTATTTTAGTATACTCTCCTGGTGATTGAATTGCGACATGTAATCGACATTGTGATCTCGCTTTCCTTTCAAGGGCACCTAGCTGATCAGTTCAAAGGAGGACGAAACCGGTTGTGTGACGCCGTGTTGCGAGCGAGTAAAATGGAGTATTTCAACTAGACGACTGACAATATTGCTTTGGAACCATGAAAATATGTCTCTTTCCTCAGACTTAGTTAAAAGCACAGATAAAAATAAAGGTGCACTTTAATGAAATGGTTCGGTTAGGTATGGCTTATGTTAAATTCAGGTCATCGTTAGATCGTGTACTGAGCTTACAACAACATTTCGGCCTGAAAATTTGCCCTAATTTGATTAACACTCGTATATCGCAAAATAAGAAGTGGTATTATTCGACCGGTCCCTCGTTCCCTAGGCATTACTGAGCTTCAGTCGAGCATTACAACTAAAATGCAGATATATGTGTTTTAGAATAGGCTGATATGGTTCAACAAGCCGAATTTGTTGAGAAAGGCTACACGAGATATATTACAGCATGATTTTTGCAACCGCTTTTCAGTCAAGTTACGTTTTTATGTTAATTGATATTTACGAACTCACATGAAGTAGGTGACATTACATCAATGCACACTAATATGGTATTCAGAAAAAAACAGCACGAACACCACCTTTTGGTCCCAGAAACAACCAAAGATACCAGTCAGATGCATGTAATTGCTGACAAGCTAGAGCGCCTTTTAAAGAGGCCCTTGGCTCTGCGGATATATTAGGTAAGCAACTACTTAATAGAGGCGAATTAATACTTTAGTTTTTAATCCAATACCTTTCTTCATTTTCAGATGCAAACGGTTTTCCTGCATCGTGAAAACGTTGTCCCCCGAAGAGTTAACGGTTGAAAATTATGTCTAGGCCATTCTTGATAAGGATGCACTTAATGATGACCTCACTTCAACATCTGCTTTTCCTGAATTTTGTAGTTAGTGTTTCAGAGGAAATATCTTGCTCGGGTTTCATAATTTGGAAGGTGGCCGTAATCATGTTTGGTACCACTCTGTTCAAGCCAACTGCTCCAGAAGCCTACCGTCATAGGAAATGGTCATCTTTCTTTTGTATTAAAAGCGCGTGAATGCAGTAAACTTAGCCTTTTTTCAAGAAGTGAGCTGATATTGTCACAAGAAAGGAAAGTGCTTTGGATAACTTTACAGAGATCCACTGGCAGTCCTTTGATCTCAATTTAGATAAAACGCTGGCAACGTCTGCCTTAGATGCGCAGACGCACTCCAACGAAATTTATAGTGAACTTATTGAGGAAAACGTTACACAGATCTGGACCAAATTTGATCCTGCAGGAAAATATCTAATATCAGGCATAATGTGTTTTAAACGGTATGCTCGAACAAACGTCCCTGAATCGTGCCACAACACGTTGATATATATTTTAGTGGCAAATGTGTGTGTAACGTGCCCTCAATTATTACCCAGCTGACAGCGAAAGAGAAAAAAGGATTAAAGAAATAATAAAAGTTCCGTATTAGCGAATAACTTCAAGCTGCTACAATCACCCGGTACTACTACAGAGGGGTAATGATTCCTAAAATGTATTCGAAATCGAAGTTGGTATAAACTTGGATAAACTTGAACGATTGGTCATCGTAACAAAAATACTTCATTAATATGTAATTGGAATGTGTAATTTTTACGTCTTGATCCATTAATTAAATGTAACTTATGTTGTAAGTGACGTTAATGCTTTTTGAACCAATTTATCAACAGAAGTATTGTCTCTACTCCAGTTACTCGTCAGCTATACAATCCTATTTTGACCAACCGAAAAGATCCACCCGTACTCCGATTAAATTAGCATAGAAACAATTTATTTTGCACTCATTAGACTTGGTAATAAAGAGCAAAACGGGAATGTTATCTTTAATAATTATGCGCATCGAATTTCGCGAAAGAAAACTTTAGCTGAAATATAAACTGGGATGCAACGTCCAACTGCATTGTACTTAGCATTTGATATTAAAGATTTCGCCGATAACGGGTCAATCTTAGTTCCATGATATCGTATGGTTTCACCGTAATCGGAACAATGGCAATATAAATAGCACTGGAAAAGTAGTCATACTATTTCTCCACTGTATGCACAATTATTACAAGTTGCCCGCGCTCGTTCTTTGCAGTATCCATTGCAAGGAAGTTACATCAGCAGCCGCATGTAAGATGGAAGATCAATAACTTGCAGAATACACACAAACTTGTGCGTTTTATAACAAAATATAGATTAGCTTTTCAAGAAGTACGTTGCACCATCGTTCAAACGCAGTCCTATGCACTCAAACCATTTAGAGCAGCTGGGTCATGAGGAAGCAGGCAGCCATTCCAGAAGCTCAATAAAAGCGTCTATTACAGCTTTTAGAGGCTTATAGGGAATTCCACAAGTCATACACTTATGGTTTTGAAACACAATAACCACACGGAGCAAGTTCAGGGTTAGTGAACAACCACCTCGATGTGTTATAAAGTCAGAAAATCTACGACATAATGGGATCTGTGTGCAGATGCATTGATATGGTGCAGCAAGGTCCTCGTACTCAAGTCCTTCAACGAGCCATTGTGGCAGTTAGTTGGTGGCATACCACTCACCAGATACTGGGCTTCACCGTGTAATATTCCTACGGTCCGGCGTCCTGAGCTCTTCCGAGTCCAATTAGTGTGACAAGCTGCAATGCAAAATAAATACCTCGTAGACGGCTGTACGCTCGAGCCGCCTAGTAAGAGGCCGATGTAAAGGAAGCAGCTAAGGAAGCACGAGAGGGAAGGAAGAGTGCCGGAGAGGAATATGAGAGTAATGATAACAGGAAGCAAAACCGACTGACCTCTTACCTGTTAACGTGTTTCCGTGACACCCGCGGACCGGCTACAACCGTACGAGCAGTACAGTAACCATTTGACCGGTCTTGGCCAAGAACACAGCCAACATCCACTTGACCAAGAACTTCAGTCTGAAGTAAACAATTATTTTCAATGATTCATTTACGGGCCGGCACAAATCATATAATTTTAAAACACTAAGGTAACTACACAGTGATGTTTCAGATGTAGGTCAGTGGTTAGGCAGCAGATAGGTAGTCGCCGTCTTGCACCCACCCTAACTATTTTACTATCCTTATAATCATTACCGTTATGTTGATATTCAGTGCAACTATCCAACGGGACTTGTAAAGCAACTCTTCTTAACCCGTATAAATTCATTGTTCATTGTTCATCGATTGGTGTTATGTAATCAAACTGACGATGCCTGTGTCAGAGTGCCGGTTAGGTTGACATCTGTTCGACCAAGCCAGACTTAGCGCCTGAACAAACTTCCTATGGGAGTATAGCTGAGATTGGAATCTTCGGAACACAAAAGCTTCTGCCGTGGTTAGCATTCGTAGATGCAGACCTTTTGAGCTATTCAAGGGGACCTGGTAAACCACAGTAAATGCGTTCGGAATGTTAACGTTTTGACCTCATTCGAATAGGTAGGAAAGAATTACGCTTGCCAAAACTCCAGTACCTCCGTTCGCCAGTCGTTTGGGACTATGTTCCTTAGTGTGATGTGACAACTGATAAGTTGTTCGATTTAGGTAATTTGAACTACTGGTGCACTCAGTTCGATAGATAATGTAAGAGGTGGTCAGCTTCGCCGGTCTGTCCTTATTACACGCAAGAAGAAGCGGTTTGGTGGCAAATTTACGCCGCAGTTCCGCAGCTAGAAAAGTATTCCTCATTGACTGCTTCCGTATTTTTGTTGTAAGCTTTGCAATACTATTGTCTTCAAAATCAAGGCAAATGAAGAGAGCTTTATTTTCAACTACTTGCTCAACATCCGATGTTATGTTGAGCTGCATGTTGCGCTGTATAAATCCATCTTGATAACCATTTTCACATAGCTTGTTCTGTATGGGTTTCATTTCATCGTCTAGAGCATCTTCAGAACAGATCTTTCGAACCCTCGAGGTGAGACAGTTACTAAGTTGCGCTAGTATTTAAGTGGCACGTAACTACTGAAGTTTGTATACTGACCGGTCTACATTTTATTTCTGTTGATCCTCCATAGTAGGGAATCATCAGTTCGCCTACTCAGATGTGCATCCAAAAGTTGAGCTTGCCCTATTGTTCAAATTCGTATGTGAACTTGATTGCCGGGTGCTCATTATTGAACTCCATCATAATATCTTCTACACTTAAATCCTTATCGGTCACACAAAAGGTATCGTCCATATACTGATAGTACAGGTCGAAACGATGTATATGTGGACCCAATGATTCATTTTCTGATTTGGCAAGAAGACTATCCGCCAGCACTGGTCCGAGTGGAGACCCCATTGTGACTCCGTCATTCTGAAGGTAATAGATTCCGTCATAGAAGCATTGGACAATGTAACTGCATCACAACAGTATTTCCTTCAGGCTTGGTAAGGGGATATCTAGATGAATATCATCGTCGTGCACATAGTTGCGTAAGTAAGTTATATTTCCTAGAAGCGGCACATTAGTGAATGGTGGTTACATCTAGTGGGAACATTTTCTTCTCTTGTAGTTTCCCATCTTTCATGTGCTGTATAAATGTAAAATTATCATGCACACCATGTCAAGCAATTCGCTTTCTTATGGGTTACAACATTTCTGATAACTACTGCGCTGTGGGGTAGTACACTAAGTATGTCATGGACAATACTGGCCCCAGAGGTACACGTTATTTATACACATTTGAAAGCTCATATATTCGCAGTATAGATGTTCCAAATAGTATAACACTTTCAAACCTGCAAGCAGGTATTAGCCCGCAGATGCCTAGATCCTCTAGTCAATTTGTTAGGTTTTCCTCCGCCTTGTCCGTTTGGTCATTCTCGCCCACGCTTACAGAAAACTTTGTGCGGTCTTGGAGAATCTAGTTTAGTTTTGAAATGTAATCACCTGTATCCATTAGAAATATACCACTAATCTAATCCGGCTTGTATGTGAACAATGAACAATGATTTATGACGGGTAAAAAAGGAGGTGGTTGACATGTCCCGTAGGGTAGTTAGAGTGAGAAAAGATAAATTAAGGATAATGGAATTATCCTTTCGGGCGATAAGATACAGAGTTGATCAATTAAAATAACAGTACACAACTCAACTCCGCAGCTATCAATCACTGCGACACAGTCCCTTTCAGAAAGCTTTCTGAAAACGACCAATATCAGCCAGAGCAAGTTGGCTGCTCTCGGCACATGAACGTAACAGAATGATCTTAGTGCATTCAACTGACTTTCAACGATCTTATAAGTTTTGTTACACAAGGCATGGCAAGATACAGTACGCTGAATGTGCGGACATGAGAAGCAGGTAAAAGGTTCGCTAAGTCCGTCACCATTACTGGCATCTGGCAAGAAAAATTATTATTTGCATAAACATTAGCTTATACATTTGACTGAGACACAAGCTTACATGAAACACTGGCAGTTCAGGAAGTTGGTTCACATGTAATGGTGTTTACCAAGTTGGGCAACTTGATTGTAATCTAGCCGCCCAGCCAAGCAAATACCACAATAACTGAGAAACATTGTTTAATCACCAAATTATACTACACATGTGAACTAGTATAATCACTGTGTACTTCAATGAACCACAATGACAACACAGGCAGGAGATAAGACATTTAAGCAATGATGGAAGATGCACCACCAGGTAAGAAAATCCGGAGTGAATGAGAGTGGCGGAGTGTAAAGAGCTTTAGAGTAGGGGTAAAATTAGTGACGAGCTGAATTGGAGGAAAGTATATAAGTAATTGAGGAACATAAATATAAACAACTGGAATGAATACACTTAGAGGCAGTTCTCGTAATAAGTGCAATTTTATCCAGATTTTACATACTACAAATGAATTTGAAACCCAAATAAATACAAATAAAAATCGTGTCCTTGGACACATTCAACATCTAGTAGCTCAATGTTTTAAACTTGTTGCTGATACCGATCTACTTTTCCATTTTTTTAATCTTAATTTTAACTCAGCACCCGTGTTTATGCATAGGCTACTTCCGCTGTTCAAATAAGCATAGACGTACCAAATTTCTAAAGATTTAGAGAAACCGAACTTAATTTACAACGTCTCATTGCATTTGAATTGTTGCGTGGTAGTAGATGACTTGAGTTGCTTGATACTCGCACATAATGTTTACCGTTGTTTCAAAGAAAACCTGGTACTGGGTAGTTTGTGCAGCAGCAAGAGGCTGGTTGTCGTAAAAGATTGTCTAAATGTTGATAGCGGCTTTGTCTGCTTCAACCGAACAACACCAAAAGCTGTGCAGCAACATTTGAGATCGAAAACACGACCGTAAGCATTTTGCATCACACTAAACTTGTCGGCTACAACTTTCCATTCTGAATAGAAAAAGCGCATCTGGATTGGACTTAGTGACATTAAGTAAGGGCTGGAAACTTGCATATATAAGCCGCAGTTTTCTTCATTGGTACTGCTATCGTCATGCATCACTAGCACTTCAGAACCAAATCCTTTGCGGTACTGGTTCCAACGCCGCTACGTATCGTGCAATTGCTTTTACATGTATTGCGTACCATGTCCAGTGTCATGTGTGGTTTATTGGATCATCCATCCAATAGTATAGCGTTGCTTGTGAAATTAAACACTTTCGTCCAAAGTTTGTGTCTGAATTTCCAAAGCCAGATATATTAAGGGAGAACCAACCAAGTTTGTGATGACGTATTTAGAATATATTGGCCTATGGTAAGTAATACTATATGTTTAGCCCGTAGACTAAAGCGAAGCCTCTCTAAGCTCGCAACAACTTACTTTTTCAACGACAATCCACTGTAGTGCAAATTTCCGTATTTGTGGATCGCCCACTTCCAAGTAATAAAAATGTTTATCTATGTTTCGTCCTGAAGAAAATTATGTTCTTTGTCTCGAATACCGGTAGAAAACACAAATAAAACGAATTAGAAAAAACTAATTAACCAAAGGTTTACCTGTTAAATATCATTAGCCTAGCGGGTCAATTATTTTTGTAATGATTTTTACTTTACGAGGGGAACTTTTAACAAATCATGGTCTTCTTAGCGCACCAGTCCAGTGATACAAATCAAGAAGCGAGTCACGACTACGATGTCCAGTTTTTAAGCCACATAGTTGAGAGCCTCCTCGAAGTAAGTGATAACGCACAATGAGTGAAGTTGATTAACTGCCTCGAGAAATAAGACTATCTAGAAGTTGATTATTGCCGGTTACCTCTGTTGAAGCAACCATTTCAAGTTCGATGACATGGCAAATGATGAAGCCAAATTGTCTGAGGATTCAGTTTTGCACATTACTACCATTACTCCATAGAAAAGCTGACCGCTTTTCAAGATTTTGGTATTCATCAAACTTCGCCCAGTCGAATGCCATACCTCGGTTACTATTCAGGCAGTTCTGTGGGTCATTACTGTGTCCTGTTTGTAGTCATTTCCATAGTCGGAAGTGATGCAAACAGGCAAAAAGCGACTTGCCGCTCTTGCTTTTGAGCGGCGAAATCATATTTGGTTTCTGGCCTAATGCCCCAGACAGTCAGTCTCAGTAGCTACTACTGCTATAGCCGAGGTAGATTATGGTAATTCAGTGATAGTGTCTGCATTCACGTCCCGTTTTCTATGCATGGGAGATAGGTGATTGCTTCACCAATCCTGCACGGCCTATGTGAAAAGATGAGATACGCCATCCACCTCGGACCCTGAGAACTGCGCGTTGTTGCGGTCGAATATAATAATCAGCTTCCACCTTGGGATGGGTATCAAGATATGTAAAGTCAAATAATTCGTCATATTTCCCATTCACCGCTAGTCTAGTTAATATTTAGCAACTTAGCCCAGTTTAACTCTACTCTAATGTAGGAAGATAGGGCCAGGGATTACGTATATTTTAACTGAAAATGAAGCAGTGCAAATGCACTAACCGACAAGTTGCTAACAACCAGTGCAAGGCATTTAGATCCTAGAGACCGTGGCAGGAAGTGACCACTATATGTTCGTGGCCGATAGGGAGCAATCGTTACCGTATTGTCGTCTGCTAAAGTCAGACCATACATATCATAAAATTGACATCGGAGCCATAGATAACACTAATAGGCAAACAATTTGGTCTCATTCACAACCATCACTTTTAAAGAATTTTGGCTATCCGTAGAAGATAAGATAAGTTCCCTGTTCCCTCATTTATAGCCTTTCTGGATTACGGACTGATAGATCCACATGCTGTAGACAAGTAGTTTTTTAAAATGCATTGCACTGGTTCACACCGAATTATCCACCTCGGGGGAAAATGCGCTTTTTCCTACAGCTCGAAGATCTGTTTTATCCAAAATAGCTGCCTCTAGAGTATCAGTGCTTATGGAAATGCATTTATATAGTACCTAGGGGATCCTCCAGTCAGGAGAGACAAAGAAATTTAACTCTTAACCTCCAATACGGATCGTGTGTCAGTGCTGGTGAAAAAAGCTTTCTTTTTTTCACAAATGGCCAAGTGAATTTGCCATATTCGACATGCACTACTCCAACTGAACTGGATGGTTTTAATTACGTCAATGGATCGTCAATCTAGATAATTCTCAGACTACTGAACCTTACTGGCTTTACCGTTTGCACTTCAAGTCATTCTCAACCACAATATTGTCTGTTACGACAGAATTGTTAACAAGGTTGCTGTCCGATGCAGCATTGCTC
The DNA here is from genome assembly GCA_944474145.2 of Dicrocoelium dendriticum. NCBI lineage: Eukaryota > Metazoa > Platyhelminthes > Trematoda > Plagiorchiida > Dicrocoeliidae > Dicrocoelium > Dicrocoelium dendriticum. Next base: position 57,578,443 of record OX104068.1, read on the forward strand.
AAATAATAGGATGGTGGAAATATAGGTGTGTTTACTGTAGTATTGGTCTGAAACACATGCTGCCGAAGTTAGCAGGAGGAATGTAGTAAGGAATGGTACACTGGAGTCGATTTAGTCAAAACATTTTCGGAAGCCTGTACAAATTGACCCCATGAAAGTGTGATTTCTCATTTCCAAACTTTTCACGACCAGTTGTAATTAGTCCAAATACATTAACCATGGAGACTCTAACAAATGTATCTATGTTAATCTCAATACAACTTTAGGTTTGGTAAAGCAGGAGGTCCTCCTCCATATTTTAAAGGAATACTATGTTGACGATTCACCGCACTAGTTTATCACTTCACTTCTAATGTAGAGGTCATAGTCTATGGTAACACTCAATTTGCCTCGGCCCTCGTCTGGCTCTTTCATCTACATCTGCGACAACATTCTCCCTGGACTGCCGCGGTTGCCATGTACTTTGCTTGTAGGCGAACTAAGGATGCAGAGATTAATTTCCATTTCCCATGAGTAACGATATCTCTAGTAACACATCGATGGTCACTGCATGCAAAATTCAGATGTCTGTCTTTCTGTCCAGTCAGTCAATTCAGTAATATTTATGCTGGTGAAAAATGTTGATTGTTGGGTGCACACAATATACAACCAATCGCTTCCTCTTGCAATAACCGTGAAAGAATCTAGTAGTATATTCAAGTCTAGTCTTGAAGTTGTTGGACAGTTTTAATTGGCTACAACGGAATGGTTTGCAAATGTTTTTGCAGTAAAGCGCAGCTTCTGCACTTGGTTAGAAGAGACCCCACTCAGATCCCCGTCATAAGGTCAAATATAGTATGTATACTGCTTGCACGACCTTAAATAGCATAATTTGTCGTGCCCCCTCCTTGTTAAATATCTACCCATGAGCTGTGGAATAAATGTCAGTTTCATATTGATTAGTCGTACGTTATATGTAGGTACCATTTTCATGAATTTTTCAGGATCCACCTAAGTAACGCATACAATACAGCATGTACAAGCATACAGTATTGATAAGCAGCGCCACACAGAAATCTAAAAAGATAATAATCAAAGCAAAATGCATGTTATAATTTACATTTTAAGAACTGCTGCTACATAAAAGTTATTTGGGCTAACTATGAATTCACATTTTTGCGATGTATATAACATTGCAATATGTTCTGACATGTTCAAGCGGGTCATCTAGGTCCGTAGGATGCATTGACAAAGGACTTGGTGTTATTGATATTTCTGGACGCATTTCTATGGAATAAAACGGAGATTGACCTAACAATGCACTATTTACCTTACAACTACGAACGACCCCACTTTGAAAACCATGGGAAAATTTAACAAAATCATAATCGAGCTGAACACAAGTTGTTACCTTACCCTATGCTTTAGGGCAACAGAAGACACACATGGGCTTTCATTATATAATCACATGGAATTTAAACGAGACTATGACATGTTTTCTTTTGTTTTACCCTACACCTTTTACAAACTCTGCTAGTTAGTTTTATCAAACATGGGGCGATTTTCACCGCATCAGTTTCATTTTCAGCCTTGTTGTGACGCGTCCTTCCTAGCACACAAACCCACCACTAACATTATGGGTACTATCAGCCTGATCCAAAGGAATTTATCGTTTGTTACTTTCGTAGCAGTTCGAGCTGAGCAACTTGCTGACACTTACAAAAAATTCGGTCTATCCCTAGCCGAGCTTTTCCTTGTATTCGACAGACATGATTAACGTTAGAAGCAGCAATACAATGATAGTGATCCCGAGCTTAGAACGATTGCAACCAAGTTTGGTCTATGCGAGGGAACTAGAAAGGAGAAACAAAAGAATGGTTACGTTTGCCGAATAAGTGCAAATCTTTGTCTGAAATGCCCCGGTGATCTTCAACCAACCAACAAGATTAATGCGTACAGTGAATCAAGGATCAGTGAACATAAATCGGAATACATATCGAATGTTTGCTTTAAAATCGTGTGAGATCTTTTACCCGGATGAAGTGAAAACCACTCATACTATAAAAATTTGGCGGACTTGTGTGTGTGAAACTTATAATAGTAGTTTGGTTAATCTGACCAGAATTTTTCCAAACGAACGCATTTGACGATCGAAGGTATATAGTAAAATCCCAAAAGACATATTGTACAAATGTGCTAGGCGAAGTAGAAACGGTTGGACGAAGTCACGAATAGCTCACTTAACAGATGGAGCCTACATTTTCAATGTTGTATGAAATATAAATCATAATTATCTTCTGATGCACCGCTATTGTTCCTTAATTTCAGTGTGGATTAATCGCACCTGGAATCAGTACAAAACCATGGTTGCTATATATTGCAACATTTGGCAAAATCCATGCAGTTCATCTTGGTCTAATGCATTAGCACTAGGATTGCTGTATACAGAAGATATGATAATACCACAAAATTACCTTATGTTTACATTCCATATACATACCAATTAGAAAGAATGCCAAGCAGGAATCAGAAAACCTGTCGCAGGTCAATTGCGGTAAAATTAATAACTGACATTTACTTGGATTCTGTGGTGGAAAGAGTTACATCAAGTATTCCGAAGATGTCGCTTATTGTGTATGTGCAGCTGCGTGTTATCATCGCTGTGATTGTGAAAAAAGCCCCGGAATTTCCTTTGAAATCCAGCTCATTGTAGTCGAGAAAAATCGCTACACGTGAATAATTGGTATGCTAAACACCGGTTTGTGCAGTGTGTAGACTTAGCAAGAATGACTTAGCAGTATGCTATCGTTGCTGCAGGATGGCAAACATAGGCTCATTAGCGTCGACAGCCAAATGAATTTCTTAAACAGAATGCAGGGACAGTCGCTATGGCTAAGGCAATTCAAACTCGGTTTTGTTTATTCTCTAATCCAATGCTTGTACCCAGTGGTCGTAATATGCAACAGATATAAGTAATAAGCTAAGTTAGCTGCATTGGAGAACATGTTAAATTAGCAACCATTTTTACATATTTATGTTAAGCGTTTCCGGTTCTTGTGTGGGAGCTGAATAAAAGAAATCTTTGTAGTAACTCCATCATTTTGCCATAAAAGCTTTGCTAGGACATTACCCTTATTCAGCTGACATTTTCTCCAGCTTTATGGACAACCTTTTAAAAGTACGGCAAACACGCAATAGACGAACGAAATTTGAACATCTAACATCTATGATGTACCAACATCAACGATCTAACTTCAAGGCTTTCCCTAGTTCTTCCATTATTTATTTATGGAACCTGCAAAATAAATCAATGGGAATGCAACCTTCTACTTCTTCACGGCATCCAAAATTGACGAGGCATTAGTTCCGCAACCAAAATCTAAGAAGTACTCCTAAAAGGTCGCCAATTTTTTATCCCGGTTTGCGTTTAATTGTAACTGCTTGCGTAAAGAGGATATACTGCTATATCCATTTAGATGTATAAAAGCGGTACTGTGTCGTTAAATTTAAGGAATTAATTAATCCTTCACAATGCTATACTAAACCGGCGGTTGGAAAGCTGAAGTGGCAAGCGCGACATCAGAGGCACACATAAAAAGCTATCCAGTTACAACGGTTTCAGACTAAGTGAAATAATATAAAATGCATTGCAAATCTTTGTTTGGTGGTTGTTGCATGTGATCATATGCCTATGTATGAGTGCCATTATGGAGAAACAATATTCTCCGTTTTACACATGATAAAGATAAGTAGAGCACTTAGCATTGACAAGTTTGCAAGCGAGAACTTGAATTAGGTGGTACCAAGGAATTTTAGTTTCATTGCTCCTAGACTATTAAGGCCGCTCAGACTGTTCACTTGAAACTTTGCCTTGCTGTGAATTTCTACTCATTAATAAATCTTTTGATTTTCTCAGCTGTAAACTTTTAGTTCTTTGGTGGTGTTTAATTATATCGATTTAGACATACGCATGCTTCCTTATTACTGAATACTGAAAACTGAATACTGAGAGCAGAGATGGAGAAGAGAAAAACCTGTGTTGTCCATCATAGGTGGATGCGGCACATGCGCAGAATCACGTCGTAGATTCCTGCGCGGTGGTAGCATGTTGTAACCGCAGCAAATCTTATCCGGGTGTGATACGCTCCTTGTACCTGTAGTCCGCAATGTTGGCGTCAAGGAATCCCTAATATTCCGTCACCGATTTCGCTTCGACTAGCGTCTCTGGCAATTTGTTCCATTATTTCACCTATCGACGCTCGAATTGTATCAGCGGGCAACAGACCCAGTCAACCTCTTTGCAATCGTAATTCGCTTTTCCTGCTTATCAGCTCGTTCAGAAATAAATTTATTAGCATTAAACCAAATCAAAGGAACAGCTTTGTTTTTAAATATTTCAGTAAAACAAAAGTTTGTGCAGCTTCTTCACTTTAACCTACACATGTTGGCGTCAACAAACGCAACACGGTATCAACATGAAGGAAATAGCTTCAACATTAAAGCTACAACAACAGCTAACAACACAAGTATGATAGTGGTGAACGGTGATCTTTTGAAATCAATACCCAAGTAATCCGACAGATTGCATCATTTGCTTCTGCGCGCACATTATACCAATTGCTCCTACCAACAGCCCTTCGGTGACAGCCATCATTTTCCAACCCCAGCGTTTTCCATCTTGTTAACATAAGGGATCACTTCGAGCAAGTGGGAAATGTTTTTAGTCATTATCTGGGTCAAACGAAGGTGGTCACAACTCTACATTTGTTAACAATATGATGCATAATACTGACAAATTCGTTGACATTAATTCTAGACTGTAAGATCTGCATAGCAAAAGTTTCTTGTTTAACTAATTTTGGAAAACATTAAGTTTGTGTTTACAAACCACTGATAATAATAATAACTTTTTTCGCGAAACCAAGTTCAAGCATTACCCAAAATACCTACCGTAACTACAGCTTCCTGAAGTATGCTGTACATGTACTAGACTACTGTCGGGGTGGAGACTTTGGTTGCGATGGATTAAAAGTGCGCTGTAACCTAAATTCTCTTAACTAGGCTACCGTTTAATATATGACTAACGCAAGTTTTGCAAGCATAAAATTAAACAGGGAGGTAAAGGACTATGATAATATTAATAACAGGACAAGCATCTGTCTTAGGAATTGACGTAGACACTCAAACGTTATGTGATAATGCAGCACGTCCTAAAATTTGGTCAGATGGTGTTTGAAGCGTACGGATGTAGGCTTCTGAGGGTAAATCGTTACATGCACTTATACGTTGTGGTAATTCACCTATGTCATGTTTAAGAATTGCAGCATCTACGATTTACAGTGCTTTGTGTTCTCCAAATTCAAAACCTGTATATTTCACTCTATTCAAATTGCAGGAGACTTATTTCTTTAAGTAACCCCAAGAGTAACGAAAAATTTGCATAATATTGCTTTCACGAGCGCCTTAAATTTAAGGTACTTTACGCATCTGAGCTGAATACTGAATACTGAATACTGTATTATAGAGCAAGTATAAATGGATTCTGTACAGCTCTTTCGAAATATTGTGAAAAACATTATAATAGTTGTTAACCGTAAATATCCTTGTCGTTCTCATGTAATATTTAAAATATTCGACTTACGATATTACAGGATTCACAAATGTGATATGTCATCGTAAGTATGCAGTCGTTCTCTGAATCGAATATAGGCAAAATGCAAATCTAACAACGTTTTGAACTGTTGCACAGATGTTTCCTCAATCACATGTTCGGGCAAACTATTCCAAATGTTTACCGCTCTCCGTTTGAAGCACAGTGGGTGGGGAACACGTTTCATATCCGGCACAACAAGTTTGTGTCTGTGTCCGCGTGTGCTGCATGGCCCTCGTAAGTGCAGCATTGGCCTTAACATGGGGAACTCACCGAGATGTAGAATTCAGTAGGTCATAATGAGTTCGACTGGTACCCGACGGTAGGACAAAGTGTAGAGTCCTAGTTTCTCGCACCGGTCTTCGTACCCAAAGCCACGTAAACTCGGGATCAGCCTGGTAGCAACGTGTTGGACCCGTTCGATCTTTCGTGCCTCGCCTCGGGTAATCGGAAAGTAGGCGGGCGAACCGTACTCTAGCATTGGTCTAATGATAGAAGAGAACAGGCGAGTGGCAACCTCTTCAGACCATGTGCAGAAGCTACGTTTGAGCGCCCAAAGCATGCGCAGTCCGTTCCGATATAGCCTGTTCGTGTTGTCCACGAACTTCAAATCGTAGCGCGACTATACTACCCATACAATTCGTGTGCTGTGCTTCGTGTCATTACATCACAAATATTGCCCGTTCGCAGTTTCAGCCGGCGACTTTATCATTCTGAAGTTAGCTGGTGTCAACATCTGTAAGTCTCGAAATCATAACATACATTCCTTGCTCATTTATAATGATGGACAAAGGCAACATATGTTATCCACTTCACGAATAAAATGCAATAGGTCCAAACATTGCAAACTTTCAATACAAAGTAATTGCTTTCTTACTTCAGAGACGTTGAAAGGATTCTCTTTTTTTGATGCAAGCATTTCACAACACGTATCATTCAAGCCCGAAGAATTTGCGCTTATTCGCCAACCCAGAGATAAGGGAAAGACATTATGTTGACTTAGTGCCTTGTACCGGAAGATGTAAAGTGACACACAGAGACCCGCTGCTGTGTTGTGTTATAGCTCATACTAAATTGGTTAAATTCTAGGATGGGTCACACTAATAAAGTTGGTGGCTATTTATTGGTTATTGCTCGCGCAATCTGAATATTTTTAATGCATAACTGTTCCATGGGTTATCCAGAATGGAAGAGCGGCACGTGATACAACTTTGATTCTTGAGGCATATATCAGATAAATTATGCTGCGTCAGTCCAGATACATCTTGGTTAAACATTATGAAAATCAGACATTCATATGTTAGTGAGCCTATTCACCTACCCATCAAAGACTTGACAGTTTAGAAAGCATACACAACGTAAGATACGTTCAGGAAAAATAAAATTCGCACTAGTCTGTCGTGCCTAATATTCGATACAAGTAAAACAATTGTCACTGTACTTATAAAAAGGATATGTCAATTGTATGTGGACCCAAATAAATTGTCTCGGTTCTGAGATAACTTAGAATTCCAAATGATTGATACTTCCATTACAAATTCGTTGCTGTACGTGCCTGGTGGTAGCAACAATTTGTGCACTCTTTTCGCATTTGCTGGGTGAGAGTTTTTCACAAGCCACTAGATTTACAATTCTTCTCGGATTTTATGTTCTATTTCCCGAAAGCAATTTTGCCGGAAGATATTTAGCACAACTTTTATTGTATTTGTTAACATGTTAAGTTGGTTTTTATCATTTCTGAGGCTCACAAAATTGCCCTTACTTCAAGTAATGTAGTAAGGGCAGCATCTCGGGATCCGACACAAATGAGTTCGTCATTGCACCAACCAAACAAATATTAGTAGCTGACTTGTTCACATTAAAGCACACTTCCCCAGATTCACTGTTGTGAATAAAAAGGCTTTCCCGTATGTACACCATTGCACAAGGTTTCATTCACAACTTTGCAGCACTGCGGCTATCTCAAACATCAGTTGCTTTGAACTCCATGTTTGTAACGGAAAATTGAAGCATACACAAAATATAGAAGCAGAAGTCGCGAAACACGGCTTGTCCCTTCTCCGCAACAATAGCCATAGCAAGGCAGTTAGGGTACTTTTCTATCACCTGAGTGAGCAGTGATGCGAACCGATGAACGATCTGAAAACGTTGCTGATATACTTAATCATACGCAGTCTACAGCTGAGGCATAACAAAAGTATCTTGTAGCAGTTACTTATCATCCATCAATGTCTGCCGCAGAAATAAACTGCAGCCTGCTATTAAGCTTAGCGATGGTTTTGCGATAACGCTACAGTCGTGCTCTCTTCTCAGGTGAATTCAAGTTTCAGACTCTGGAAGTTCCGGCATCCCACCCCCAAACGAACAAATCAAGTTCGACCCGCAAGAACATGTTGTAAGCATTCCGCTCTTCAGACAATTCAGTTTCCCCACCCGATTCAGATTGGTAAGTACTCCATTATTGCTTGATTTAGTGCTCCGAAACGAAGAGCTCATGATCAAGGCAGCAATCTCTCTGGGGCGGGTTGAACACGTGACAATACGTTACAACTTTTTGTTTTATGCAGAATATGCACAAGAAGATGTTCACATTTTTCGAATAATCACAAACTACCATATATTAACATAAATGGTTGGAGATACCATCCGAGTGTTTTTGGACAAGTGCTGCATTTTTAATGATTGAATGGTGTTTTCGGGGGTGTTCAATGTTGGGAATGAATTCGTGTCTAATAAAGGGTCCCTTAGTTTTGCACGAGCAACATCATTATTCGGAGCAGAACCTAAAAACACATGACAGAACGAGAAGCAACGCGGCAAATTTACTCAGCGAAGTGTACCCCTAACAACTAAAGCAACCAAGTAGCGCATCGTAATCACCTCACCACAATTGTGTGGAAACAGTTAGTACACAATCAGATTCTAACGAAAGTTCGATGCTAACAAATGACTCTGTATAACCATGTTAACAGCCTCCGGTAAGTGAAGCATGATGTTCTTGTACTCATTTCAACATTGGATGCTCTCAGACCCCCCGAGGAAGCAACCAACGTTTTACGGCTACAATATGCTCCAAAATTCCGACGCGCTACAACCCAATGTCACACACCTGTCCCTTTTTCTCAAACGCCAGTATTAACAAGCCGTTTTTAGTTCAGCGACTGTTTATTGAAGTAGTTACTATCGGTTCGCACCTTTAGTTCTCCCGGAATTGGAAGCACTGTAGTTTGCAACTACGAGTATAGCGATCATTAATCCAATTTTTAAAGCTGACTGAATGAGCAGTGGAGTATAATTATCCTGACGTTCAAGGGTGTTGACCGTGCAGAACCTGCCAGGTTTCGTTGAGTGATTCTTCTTCACTGCTGTCAAAAGTGATGGAGTGGATCATATGAGGTACAATTGGACCAAGCCTAAGTATCTAAAGTCATGGCGTCGACGCAACACGGATTCCGTCAGCATCGGTTTGTGCTACCAAACTACTTATTGCGCGTGGCAGCTGGACCGCAATAATCGATAGTAGAATTGGTGCTGATGCAGTCCATCACGGATTACCAAAAGCCTTCGGCAGGTTAGATAATGGCATCCATTTGCAGTAGATGCAAATGTACGGAATTGGCCACCATGTTTTTGGTTGAATAGGAAATTTCCCCCTTCTGCGGCACATTCAGGTTCGAGTTTGAGGCTCATACTAGGATCTAATTGCTGTGAAGGGCAGGGTACATGATTGGTCAGTTTGCGGCTCACATTCATTCATCGTCTCCACTAACTCACTCCCTATTACGATTGAGTCAAATATCCTGTTTTTACCATCGATATCAAGATATGGTGAGCGATTGCTAGTCGGAAAAATCACCATCTACTGCAACCTTAATTATACTGGGCATCTGAGTGGTCAAAGGCAAATATATTTCCGTTTAACGCGACCAAGTGCAAATGAATGCATAAATGCCACATGCCCAGTTACGCACCTAAGCTTGAAGACTATATCTTGAACGAAGCCTAACAGGGGCAGTGATGCAAGACGACCTCATGTGATCTGCGCAATTATTGAAGGCGTCTGCGAACGCGAAGCAACATGTCAGTAACTTACGGAGTGCCAACATTTCATTCACCCCTCAATCTCCCTCACATGCTCAGTGCATATGTGAGGCCTGTTTGCATTAAGCGATCTTGTTGGAATAGAAGCCGCACAGCGAACGGCAACGGAAAATTGGAATGGATTGTTCCACTTGCTATTCGATTCGCGAGAGAAAGTCATGGAAGTGCACAGCGGATTGTGAACAACCACTTGCCACCAGTTCCTAGAACTTGGTATCAACACAAACTAAAGGGTCATTATATGAAACTGGCTATTGAAAATGGTCGTCTGTAATGCGGACGGTATTAGTCTTCATTTCGAATTTTTCTATGATGGAACGCGCTTTCGACCTTTGTCCTTTCGGCGCCTACCCTACCCATTTTTGTCAAGTGACTCCAACATACATTTCGCCATCTGCATTACTTTGTTTGGTTTCGGTTCATTGAATGAAGACAAGATGCGGACAAACATTGTACTTACGATAAGTAACTTAACAACCCACGCGAACTAGGTGTAGACGGATTTGCATTTATGTCAACAAGGACAATGAGTTGAGTCTACAGATGCACGTTTCACATTTGTGTAACAGTTTTTGCTAAACTTAGGTGATTCACACAAACCAGCCCACGGAACTTGTCAAGCGTTGGCCATTTAATCCGTCTTACATGATTGCCTCATTATTCAATCACACTCATATGAGTAAAGTAGCAAGTTTCCATTGAATGAAGCCCAATTATGAACGGTGAATATGTGAGCTAACTTGATGACTTTTCACAGATCCAGCAAACACCAGCTTTGGCTTTTGCTGTTTTTCACTAAAACCTTCGTCGTCCTGCCCAACGTATACACATTTTGTTGCACCAATGAAGGAACAACAAACAAGCTGTTCTTTAGTTAATGGATTTATATAGAAGATAACAGTGTTTTCAAGTGGAACAGTGGAAGATCCACTACTTGTTATGAAAGTAGAATAACACGTAAAGAAACGGGATACAATAGTGAAGGGAATCCAAACGCGTGTGTTACCCTCAATGTAGTCGCCATTACTAGATTTATAAACAGACACAATATGTGCGCTTCCAAACAATTCGATACAGTGTCTGATCAACTATATACTATTCAACGTAATGATCCATTTGAAATCTCGGTATTTCCTAGCTAGTTAGTTTAATGCTTCGTTCAAATCGAAAATATTTGGAAGACTTTTAAATAAAATACCTAAGGAACTCAGGCAAGAATTAGGTGACATTTTATAGTCTAAACAAGGAGCAAACCTGTATCTGATGATGTGGTGTTGACCTGAACCATTCTTGTATCAATAGGTGGCACACGAAGCACATCGGATCACGAGGTTATCCCGATAAAGCAGCAGCAACTATTCTCGGTTTGGCAAATATATTCGGCTAAAACTCAACATAAAGGCAATGAAATGACACGAAGCTCTGCGAAAATTAAAAGTAACAACCTAATAAATGTAAGGCCAACTTAGCATTTTAATATGTCACTGGGATTACGCACAATTAATCCCCCTTCTTTATTTAATATACCGTTAGTATTAATGTTGGAACTGATTCAACTTCTGCAAAAAATGTTTGGCATCAAGCTGCACGAACCAGGCACATATATTGCTAGACCATTCAGTCAACCTCACCCGCTACACGTTACCTAATTCTGTGTAAACGCACAGTGTGACGCGTCCTAGAATAATGAACTAACACAACCCTTCACACAGAAAACGTCGTGAGAACAAAGGAATACTTTCAGCTGCCGTTCTTAAATATGATCATGGGTTTCTCAACACCTTGCTCTAAAACCCTGTTTGCGTGCTCGGAAAGATAAACAAAGTTGTTCCCATCTTCAGAAGTTCGCCTTCTCTTGTCTTCAACTTTAGTGTATTCTCAGATTTGCAGAAACATTAAACCTCTCCGGCTTGCGGCATAGACTAATCACTACCGCTACATCAGCTCTCTATTATAATTCATTTTCTGTTTTTTCTTTCGCTAAATACGGTCAAGTTAAGAAGCGGCTACTGCTATAGAGGCAAATGGCTGAATTTTGATTTGAATTCAAAACAGTTCTGAAAATTTGCTACAATCAAATATGTGATAAAGATACCAGACCCTCGGCAGCTTAAATATTGGGCATTTGCAGTGGCAGAATTAGCCCAGATTTAAATTTCTTTGATTGAAATACCTATCCAACCAAACAACTTAGCACTTTATCATTTTACCTATTTCAGTTCGTACATATCTTTCACCGAGATTTATATACACAACTAAATTCTCAAAGCGGTAACCATCAATGTGCTGCCTATATGCTTGGTTGTGCCTTCACTCGCATGCGCTCTCTACATCGGATCATACTGACTTTGTCCATCGCCAAGCTAACCCCAACTCTACTAGTGTTAAATAATTCCACACAGAAATATCATTACCACAACCGACGTATCTGGTTTGTTTTATTACTAAAGCTTGAACCATAATACTTCATAATCACTTTGTATGTTGCTGGTTCCAGATTCAATCCTTTGAATAAACAGTACCTAATAACATGTGCAAAATTGGGATAATGTGCAAATACATGAGATAAAATGCCCGACGGACAAATAAACTAAGTTCTGTGAAAAGAACTTGCATATTTATATGTTTGCGATATTCTATTTAAAAGCCGTACATGGCAGTGAATATTTGTAAATCAGAATAAGTCGAAGGTAGCCGGATGACGCTTTGTAACCCGAACTGTGTTAAGGTTTCTGTGCCTCAAAAACAATAAAGTAGTTCCAGATTGCGAAGTTCCTCAGAGATATGAGATTTTATTACTGAAATGGTATTGATATAAATTGATAAAATTGTATGAATTCCTGCTGTCTAGATGCATTTGAAAAACTTTAGCCGATAGTCTCTCAGGTTGGCCTTTTGAGACAATTCATAGAAAAGGCGCACATGTGTTTGGTGTTTTTTATTCGAACAGGTGAAATGATAGTTCCCATGGATTTTACTCAATAAATAAGCCGTATATTTCGCCGATGCGAGCAACTGATTCACGGTGCTTGTAATGGCACTACACTATATTGCGCCTGTCCATAGCAAATGACGTATGACACAGGTAACGCAAAGATTCAAGTGTTGGTAGTTTGTGTGAATGAGACGTGTGACTTAGTGATTGTCCGCAATTATTGTGGTAGGACAACATTGATTTCAACAGCAAAGAGAAAACGAACACAAAGCCTTATTCACTGAAGCAAATGGTATACATAGATGAGAAAAGTAGTTCAAAAACACTGCGTTGAATTGCTCCGCAAGTGGCCGCTTGCGGTTTAGAGAATTTGTCACCAGTGCGCACCATCTGCCATCCACCAACTAAATATGAGGGAGACCAAGAAAACATTATTTTTCAAAGTTTGTAGCTTTCACGTTTTGAGTAGTCTCTGATGAGGCACGGTATAAATGGATATGTACAAGTCCAATATAGCCGCGTTCCCCAATCCCCGAGCCGCGGACTGCTACCGCTCCGTGAAACAAATGAATCCTGGCCACCAAAGTAACCTAAAATTATTTCGTTTTATATACTCTGGTGTATTTCTCTCATGGATACGTGACTTTCCATGGACCGGAGGTCAAACTGAAGCTGAACAGCTGCGAGTGGCAGTAGCATTTTAGCTTTAATGGAGAGGTGTGCACAACTGTTCTCTCTGTTCGCGAGTACTCTTTTATATCTAACAGCGCTTAGTTTGTGTGTAGTGTTTTATTTTTCGCCTTTTCGTCGACATTTACTTTCCGCATTTAACGTTGCTTTAATTTTTAGGCTGCATATCGGTTACTTAAGCAGTGCAATTTAACACAAAATAAGAAAAATGAATACGAAGCAGATGCCTTTGGAAAATTTCCTTAGAAAAAGAAAAAGCCCAGTGAACAGGCAGAAGGGCCTACAACATCAAAGAAACATAAAGCTTTTTACCAGACAGGATCCTCAGTTCTACTTGAACAAGTGCTTCCCACACGCCAACTCCTATGTGCATAGTTTGCTGCGGCCGGCCCTCAAATGAGGCAATTAAACTTACAAAACTGTTTCGTTTCTTGAAAGCCAAGCACACTGCATTGTCATTGGCTCTTATTAGCCCCCCAGATGGAACAGTCTCATTGCAGACACAAGCTCAGGATTGTCATTGATTTAGCATTCTAGTAACAGGTTAAATCGATTGATATAACGTTTTTGGTGTGACCGTATATTATATTTAAGGTGTTTAAATAAAAAAAGTTAAGCTTAAAAAAAACGAACAAGCTAAAAGTAAAAAAACACCGCCCCCTTAGCCGGCCGCGGTAAAGGTGACAATTATTGACTGGTCCGCGGTTATAGAAATATTGGGGACCATGGCAACATCGTTTCGTTAGTCTATGGCAGCAATTGTTTGATTTACAAACTACCTGTGGAATTTTACTTTAGATTGGCCTTGCTTAGATCATTACTGTTATTCGCTGATAATGTCTTTTGTATTCAAGGAAACAGGTAATGCATCTTCATATTGTCTTCCCATCCTTATATTTATGTTAGATAAAATATCATTGATAGGACGAAAGGTTTTAATCTTATTAGTGCATTCATTATTACGCCGCAGTACAGCAATACAAGGAATTTCTACCTTTAGTAATATTGTTCTTCTGTTGATTAAGGTATATTCCCTCTTTAAGGATATCGCGCAGATACAAAGCCTAAGCATAAACAAGTTGATTTCTCCGTTTCTTAATAGAGCCAGGATTTTCTCAGGTCCTACATGAGTAGAGGAAAGTATGCTAGAGACGTGGACAGTGCGTCTCGAAATAGTAAAGTCTACTGTGCATATACTTTTGCTGGTGTGTTGGATAACAGACACCTGCGTGTCACAAAATGTTTTACCAGTTTTATGAAAAATATACGCTGTAAGCTCCGCAAAGGCCTCCTGGTGCATCTTCATCTGCTTCTTCAAGCAGGATGGCGAACTGGAAAATGATAATGATACGCGATCATCAGGCAAGAAAAGGTTTATATATCTGATGTTGTAAGGCTCTTCAGATAACTATACTCTTTCAGAATGAGAGTTCAGTTATTTGGACGCATAACTTGTTCTTGTTTTCGACTGCCGAAGTAATAGCGCAAGGTGAGTAGTAAGCCTGAAATTTCGAAGAAGTTTATAAAGCTAGCGCACAAGCTTCGACAGATTGCGACCTCGTTTACACTTTAGCAGATAAATTGTAGTGGCCCAAATCAATCGATACGGATGACAGATAAATCACAGAACGGATATGCTACATTTTGAGGATTTGCAGAAAATAAGTCATTCCAATTTAGTGAACAAAATGAAGAATGGAACGAGTTCTAGCTTAAGGAAGCGAACAAACGATAATATACTTTGTATCGTACTTCGACCATACGTAGTCATAAGTGTTATTTAATCACCCAACGATCGCTCACTGGTAATGTTTCCACAGCAGATTTATAATGGCAGGTGGGCCTGGAGTACAATTTGCACAAGAGTACTTTTAATTATTGTAGCTATGTAGAAAAGTAATTGTCTACCATTAATTTGAATGCAGATGAGTTGTATTTAGAAAGCAAACGGAGCGGTTCCCATACACCATTAGAACGATGACAAACAACGGTTATAGCTTTATGTTAACGCGGATAATATAACGAGTCAACAGGTGTGTTTTTGGTTTTTGTAAATTTTCTTCCCACAAACCACGTCACGGGACTGGTTATTCCAACGCCTTTTTATTCGTATTATACGATTGTTCTGTTAACAACAAACTGTATTTACTAAGCATGTTTACATATCTCAAGTATATGTCAGCATTCCTCGTTACCGAAACGTGGCTCTCCGACACATTTAAATTTAATCTAATTCACCCAAACGTCCAGTCAGAAATGAAGCACGCATACCGTGCGTTAGAAGGATCCTAATGGTGTAGCAATTCATTGCTGATGCCAAGCACTCCCAATTGATGCGGATAACATATGACGAGCAAATAGCCCCACGGATGAGATGTAAACAAAATAGCTATTTGAAAGATTGCATCAATGTACCAACGACAGGTTCTCATTGATGTCTGAACTATTCGACTATGAAGATCGCTGATTCCATGACTCAGCCACCGTCTGTGCAGTAGTTAGCTCGTTTTTTGCTATCTACATGAACCTGGAAATTGACAGTTTAAATACAATGCTTGATATTGGAAGGAGTAAGGCTTTATCTATAATCGAAATTTTCTCTATCTGCACCAGACAATTAATTATATTCAGCCGTCCTTTATTCCTGAAGCGAATGGCATCCTCCATCCTTCATAAAATTGAATGACCTGATATGTCATTTGTTCTTTTAAATTTGTTAACGATTTCATTGGAATCAAACAGCTTTCCAGATCAATAGATGGCTAATTTTATTATCGGTTGTGACAAGAGGGTGTAAACTAGAAGATTGACAATAACAAACCGGTGCAGCGCAATGCTAAAATCGCCAGATTATTCGAAAATTTGGTTATAAAAAATGCGATAAATTTCCTCAAATTACTGGGGTTGGTAGACGAGTTTCAACTTGGTTTCCTTGACAAGCGACGAAGTACAACCTACCACATACATTACTTGAAATACATAGGAGTCGGTTGAATAGAAATATTCAATCCCACTGATATGCTTGGAAATGCAAAAGCAATTGATCGGATGCTTACAGACGATTATTGGTAAAGATAGCTTCATTTGGAGTTCAGAATCCAATACTCGATTGGCCACCCTCCTGCATGAACAGTCGCGCTCAACGATTTACCTCAGGTAAACATCGCGCTTTCCCGCATCTAATTGCCAGTGGGGCTACGCAAGGAAGTGTGCTTGGTCCCCTATTTTTCCTGTTTTTTATCAGCGACATGAGTTTGGTTATAAACGTGGCGTGTCGTTCATTTTGCTGATGATCTAAATATGATCTGCAAGTTCCGACAAGTTGACATTCATATGGGCCACAACTTATTCAGGATGATGAACATTCCCTTGAGAAAGGTGCGACAAGAATATGATGAATTTCTCAGCACAAAATTCAAGTATCAGTTGTAGTGGTTGTTTGATACCTTTGGGGTTGTACCACGATTAATAGCTAGTTCATATATGTATATCGGTCCACACACGACCTAGGAATTAGACATTACTGTAGTTTTAACATTACTGAATAGACGGGTTCCAGACAGCTGTCATAAAAATTTTGCTTTATATATCTCTCAAAGTGCACACCATCTCAGTCAGAGTCGACGTTTTAACTCCTCACTAGCGCCCTCCACTAGTATTGCAGTCTCATATGCAGGAACAAAAGAAAATCTGCTAGAATGGCGATAGAAAGCCTACAACGGCAATTTACTAAAGGTCTACCGAACAAACATTTTACCAGAATCTATGGGAAGCGGCGCCAGCAACTCCAACTTAATCCACTATGGCTGTAAAGATTGAAACATAAAACTGTATTGCTGTATAGTCAGATACGTAGCAATGCCTACTGAACACTACACTTAACGTTGCAGCAGCGTTCCACGCGGCACCCTTATAAGAAAAGGAATTGACCGTGGGTACACCACGATGCAGAAAAATATGCGGTTTCACTTCAACGCGACCAGATTTGCTTCTCTTTGGAATCGGCTACCAATCTTATTCAGATGTTGTGAGAATGTGCAATAATTTGACAGTACGTTTTGTACGCACCTAGTTATTTTTCTTGAGATTTAGCACACAACGATGTATTTAATGAGCGCATAGATAACAGCCCTTGAGTGTAATCCCACAACGTAGATAATGTATTTTACCCCAGGATTTGCGAAGTGGAGCGCCAAACTAAGATATATTTATGCAGGCAGGCCTCTGAAAATGGGTGAAGCTGCACACTAGATCGATTTTGTAAAACTCGCTGAGAAGCGCTAGAAAAGCGCTGCGATTTGGTGATATATAAGGTCCGATAAGAAAGACTGGGACGGCGGCCAAGGAACCGTTACGTCGAATTGTGTGAACATACGTAATGAGGGGAGTGACCACGTTTGAAGACACAATTTTCGTGATAAAGAGCAACAAAAATATAGTATTATTCTAGGAAAACCCCACCTAGGATTGACACTAACATTTGCTTAGTCTATGTAATCATAATCGCTTTCCTGGTTAAAAGTCTACAAAATTCCCTGAGGACCACTCAATACTCACTCCTTCGGTATGTTACAATTTTCATTGTGTAAACTTATGTGGTGTATCACACCACACCGTTTGTTGTATTACTTCTACTGCGTAGATTATATATATTTTGTTACCGTTTAGCATAATCTTTTGCAATTTCGATGACGATGATCGCTTTTAATGTACGTGCCCCACTGAATGCATAGGATTTAGAGTCCGAGGAATAATGATCAATTATTTTTAGGTGTTAAAAAGCACTGTTTTACTAGGACCGTTGGGTTATCACAAAACGCTAATGAAAGAATGCAGTTTGTATTTCTATTGTCAAAAATAGATTTATCTACGTAATGCGGTAGCTCTGCACTCCGAGTGTAACCACAGCATCATTAGGCGAAAAATTAAATCCAAGGTATTTCCCGAGGGTAGAATGGTGAGCAGCGTCGACTAACAAAATGGAAATGGCGGAGTGCGTCATTTAACAGACTTTAAATATGGATAGCGTGGATACAGAAACAACCAATTAATGGAGAGCGTTCCATGGCTGACACACGAATGGAAAATATATTTATACGGTACGACAGATTGTTTTACCCTTTCTGTTGATTTCAAGGAGTGGCCTCTAAGCTTAATGTTACTGTTTAGTTGCGTTAAAGAGCGGTACGCATGATTTGGATAGTGTCGATAAAAGTACGCCATAATCAAGTCGCCTCGTAGTCGTCGATAACTCTAGCTGAACAACCCCCAACATTTTATCCACTGCTCGTATGGAAGGCGGCGCATTCCAGTTAGGTATTTAGAAGCCCGATATGGAGCTTGGTCTAATGCAGTAAGTTCAAACTTCAGTCAAATCTGTCAGACTTGGATGGCGTACTCGACATGAAGGTGAACATACACATTCAGCATATGGCTGAAAATAGTCGATTCTATTTGTCCGAAAGCCCGTCAAAGCTAGCCGATGTGCTGGCTACCGGTTTCAGTGTCCTTGCGAATTGCTTGCCACAACCCACGTTTTCCTGAACAAGCACGCAAAGGTCATGTTCGACGGGTGATCACTGAAGTGTTTGCTTTCCTCGCGTGCAGGAATACGTATTCTGGTGTCGTATGGAGAGTGTTTGACACTTGCCCACGTTGAACGGTGGCGTATTTCGGGTTCGGTACTCACGTACCATAACCAGGACTCGCTAAATTAGATCCAAATCAGCATCCGTCTGAATCCATAGCCATATCTTTATACAGTGAATAAATAACAGGAAATATGAAGTGATTTTCCGTGCTGGGTCAATAATGAACGCCAGAAACAAACATCCACCTAGTCCTGAGCCACTGAGCATAAACCTGGACTGGTGTGGGTTCAGGAAAGGTACTCCAGACTCTTACCACAAATTGACTTTGCAGGAGAAAGTTGTCAATCCAGCTCAATAACTGGTCACCGATCACATAATAACGGAGCATGGAAAGGAAAAATCCATAATCAAAACGATCAAGTGTCTTCGAAAGTCTAATACATCACATTAACTTCCTTTAGAGCGTAACCTGACAAAATTATATCAGACATTATGGGAAGTAGTGCCGGCAACTCCAGCTTGATTCGCTTTGTTCATAACGACCAAAACAGAACTAGGTACTACTGTACAATCAGATTCAAGGCAATGTCTACTTCATACTATCTACGTTATCATTAGACCACATTCCAAGCTGGACCTTCGTAACAGAGACTATACTCTGCTTATAACACAATGCAGGACAAATTTTCGGTTTAACTTCTCTATGGTTAGATTTTCTTCTCTGTGGGATCGGCTCCCAATCTCTATCAGGTATTGTGAGACTGTACAATAATTTGGCAGTAAGTTTGGTAGTTACCTTGACTAGGGGACCATTACGTCCTTTTGTTCATGGGATAGAGCATTTGACCAGTTATTTGATATGGGTCCACATTATTTCCAACGAGTCTAACCTCGTCTTACCCAACGTAAATAGAACTCAGTTTCTGAAATACGCTTAAACTACAAAAGGCCGCTACTTTCGCCTAGAACACAACATTATGAAAAACAGAAACGGAAAGAGACAAGTGTAATATCATAATTTATTTTGACTACATGAGAGCATGATAGTACCTGTACAAACATGATCTTTGCGCGCTTGGACACAGCTTCTCAATTAATGAGAAGTATTTTGAATAATTATATTTTTTTATACAAGTATCATTGTGGTACACAGTTCCAGAAATCCATTTGGCTGGAATACACTCGAGAGCATCCGCTCAGATAGTAATATGTGAGGAGAAAGCGCAATAGTTGAGTTATTTGCAAATGTGTAATGTGGAGGCATAGGCAACTGCGTTTGCATTGGCGTTGCAGGGTTAAAGGATACAGAAGTAGAACTGAATACAAAGACAATATAAACCACTGTATTATCGATGACTATCAAGCTACTACTTCTCAAGTTGGCGCTCGGGTTAAGTTTTAGTAGATGGCTGCATATGTGCCTACGATGCGCTAATATTTTGCAAAGTAAGTTGAGATAATCTACTGACCGCCGGCAGCGTGTACCCGGACACTCCAGTTTCCTTCAGTTGTTGCTCAGCGTTGTGAGGTCTGGAACGCTGCGATGTCCCCCTTTAGCCACGATTGTAAAGCCTGGAAAGCGGAAACAAGTTGACATGAAACATCAGTGAAGATGGATTTATTCGAATACCCGTGTGTTTGGAAGAGACCGACGCCATGTTAACCTCTTTGTGAAGGGAACTCAGTTTAGGAAATCGGCAGTCATTCTGCCTGTGCTCATTGAGACCAACTCGTTGAGAGGTGGTCTGCAGAACTCGCACCCGAAGCCTGGAGATGTAAGTGTGTCGAACGCGGATGTAAACATTTCAGCACTTGTTTACATTAACTGACAGCGCGTTCATAAATAACTAATTCCATGCTTCATCAAAGTCATGCTGCAGTAACTCATGGTCGTCCAAAACTTTGATCGCCTGTGAAGAGTAAACATTTTGAGTTGGTAACTCTAGCTGTGTCATTACGGAAGACTGTGAACAAGTAAGGCCTGTGCAATGAACTATGTGATACATAAAACTCTAATTACATTGGGTCGAAAAACGATGTCGGGCTTAAAACATCCAATTATTGTTAATTGCGGAAATTGACAATCCATACATATGCTGTAAATGTGGTGCCTTATTTCTGTAGTTTGGTTATTGTCCTCTGCTAAAGTACTCCAGTTTTGTTGTCAAATGCAAATAGTAACTTCATTTTATATATGATCGGTGCTGACGAAAACCGTACTGCTTCTGCTCGGCACTAATATAACGTTCCAGTTAACCAATAAGTGCGTCTGCGAATATCGCTTCCTTGACCTTTCCAAGGGTAAGCGGGCAGAAATCAGTGGAATAAGAATCGAGATACTAATTCTAGCATTCCATTTTACGAAACTATATCCTTGTCTAGAGATTGTCTCAAGAACACTATATGTGGTTCGACTAGGTGCGTAGCTGTTACCTACAGTGTTTCAGGTAAATATTATCCGCCGCAGTAGAGCTGTGCGCACGTAAAGGTAGCGGCATTTTCAGCATCATCTCAGTAGTGAATGTGACACTGATTCAAACCAATAATAGAGTGATAGAAACAAGGAAGCGTTTAATCTATTTATTCCTTGGAAAGTAGGTGAGCGCTCTACTTGTAGGGAGTGCGCCGCCTCTCTCTCTGTATGTGCATACGGAGCAGCGGGAGTTCGCGCTGTATTTTGCAGGAGCCTTTGACGTATCTGTAAGGACGTTTGTGGTTCGATTAGAACCGCCTCTGTAGCTCCTGTCAGTCTGTTGACTTGTCTTTATGAATTTAATCCCCACGGTGTTCGCGTTGAAATACATTCACATTCCAAATTTAGAGCAGTGTGGGAGATTTGCAAGAGCGCCACTTCCAATCACCTAAGGCCAGGATGATCGTTGTCCAATTTACAACATAAGTGCTGACTGTATAGGCATCCAATAAGGATAGCTTTGAACTATATCTGAATGCTAGCTCTAACAGAGTCATCAGGGCTGTTTACGTTTGGCTGACAAACAGAGACTGCATGTCTATATGGTATAGATGTATGCGGCAATCAACGGTCCTTCGGAATGTGAAACTGTTACTAAAGCTCCGGTAATTCAGGAGATGAGTGCAATATCGGAATCATGCTCCTGTTTTGTTAGTCTCCGCACTAAGCACATTATCGAGAAGGGAGCGCATTTGTGAAGAACAGAGTAATTGCATTAACTTTTGAGGGAAGATTCATTTAAAAGTAGCCCAACTTAGTTATGTTAATTTGGCAGTAGTACTTACTGTTCGTATCTTGTTAAACGGACATTGAACCACAAGCCGTTACAAATAAACAAGGGTATAGTCGCAGTATACGTAAATGGGTAAAGGTAAGAAAGGGTTAGATCATGTAGATCTGATAGTTTTATTTGTGAGATTATTCTTTGCTAGAATCACAGAAGAAGATCAGGAAAAGGCGTTTGGTTAAATTAAGAATTGGAAATATATTGATGATTATCAATTGTGGTAGCGACATTATTTAATCGATGCAGTGGCCAAAATTTGTAGACAAATTTGGCATTCACATTACAAAAATAGAGTCACTGGGGTTTACATAAAACTAGCAAGGACTCTAAATATCTTTTTGTCAATCTCTTGTCTATCCATTAATACGGCATGTTGATTCAAGCTGGACCCTCGTCAAAATACATGAGTCCTCAACTCGATAAAAAAGAGACTTCGCTCTTGCAGATAAGTGAAATAATTGAGGCTTGAATAATTTAAACAGATATTGAAGTAGTATATTTTGCTTTATTGACAATGAATATGAAGGGAATTGTGCCATGATAACATTGATGACGACAGTTAGGAAATGAAATAAATGCATGATTAGACCAAGACGAAAACACGTATATAATAAACGAATTAAATACCATGCAATCATATTATTACACTTGGGTTACACTGTAGTCTGATAGCAAATGTAATTGTGGGTTTCCCTTCTGGTTGGAATTCGTGAGAGGTAACTAAAATGCTTTGTTTTGGCGGTATCTACAATTTTGCACAATGCCCATCGACATCGCTCGAGTCTAATGGAGTAGGGTATTAAAATACTTAAGTAACTGTATTGCCAAAACTCGACAATACAAAACATGTGAACTTTGTATCCTTGCGTTTTAGAGGACTGATGAAATGAACACATGTATACGACAATGGAGTACAACAAACAATGATTTCTCACGGGATAAATGCAAGTGCTTGTCACATCCCGTAGGATGGTTGGGATGAATATTATGAAATAAAATATATCTGATTCCTCTACCGAACGTCTGCCAAGATGAATAATTTGATAAATAACATCAGTTTAAGAGTAAAATTGTCGAGCGTAACCTTTCAGAAATACGCTGGGGTGCAGTGGGCGTTGATATAAGGCATCAGAAATGTAAAATATGGTCGCTCACTTAATTCCATTTGATACACAAGTCCTGTAGAAAAGCATGCTTGGCGCAATCCAATTTAGATGAGGTTAGTTAACAAAGTGCTGGGAGCTAAGAGCAACATCTACTCGTTTTTTGAAAAGGTCCATGGTAGGAGAGGATACAAGTGAGTCTGGGAGTGCGTTCCAGTGTTGATAAACCGGAAGGGAAAAGTAAATCCGTCAACACTGTAGACGGCTACGTTGTTCCGTCAATTTTAGGCAGTCACGTCTGAGCCTTGTGTTGTGGATGATTTTCAGCAAGTGGAGGGGCATACGTGGTTGAAGTCACTTAATATCTGTTGATCTAATATGAAATCGCGTCACAGCCTTAAATAGCATATACTTAAAATTCCAAACAACTTCAGCATTCGGTGCTAGGATTGGTATAGTATTCCCATTACCTTCTTTGTTGCTGTATGCTGTGGTACATCTAACGCCTCTAGCTCGCGATTCAGTGAAGGTTGCCAAGCTTGTATAGCGTATTCAACATGCGGGCGCACATAGGAATTGTACATCATTGAGAAGATTGATGCGTCAAATCACTCGAATGCCCTTCGCAGCATGCCGCCGTGCTGGTTGGCACTTTTCGCATCTAAATCAGACTGTGTTGATCAGTTGTGCTCGTTTTGTACAAGCACACCAAGGTCATGTTTCTGGGAAATAGTCCGCAATCGATTTGTCCCAAGTAAATATGTGTAGCTATGTTTATGGCGTAATTGCACAGCTCGACATTGGTTTACGTTGAATGATAGGACGTTTTGAACTGACCAGTTAGGCACTGTGTTATGATCGCACTGTAGCCTTTCGTGGTCTTCCGGCCATCTGTTCAGTCGCCATTTCTTGATATCAGCAGCGAAAAAATAGGAAATCGAAAGCAATTGATCTCGACAAATCGTGAATGAACACCAAGAATAGACTAGGTCCAAGAACCGAGCCATGTGGTACTCCAGCTATCACATCGATTGCATCAGGCAAAGATTCTCGGACTCTCACAACTAGCCGTCGTTCTTGTAGAAAATTACCAATCCAACTCAGGAGTTGGTCGCCAATGCCGTAATTCCGAAGCTTCTGAAGGAGATTGCAATGTTCTAGGTAACCAAACTCTTTAGAAAAGTCCAGGTAAATGACATCAACTCCTACTCCATCAGCAACAGCTTCAGTCCAGTTATTAATTGCAATTGAAAGATTGGTATTACACGATGGCTTTTGACGAAAGCCATGTTTGCTCTGGGGATATTAATTTGTGGTTTTCCAGATTCTGGATCAGCGCAACCGTGGTGATCGATTCCATAGAGTTGGGTAGTGCAGGAAGTAATGTTACTGGACGGTATTTGGTAGGATCAATGCGGCTACCTTCTTTATGGATAGGAGTGATGACCCTCCAGTTCCGTACTGGTGGTATATGATTATCTTCTGGACCTCGCTGATAAGAAACAGCCGCTGGTTCTGCTAGATCACTAGCTGCCGTCTATAGAGCCTTTGGTCGGATGTTGTCTACTCTAGGAGAACTGGTGGATACGCAGGGATAACAAACATTTCAACACATCTTCCGCAGTGAAGGTGACATTATTTAAAACCGACGGTGGATAAATAAAAGCGAGGAGAATATTTAGGCTCGTTACCTGCTGAAAAGTTTCGGAGTAATAAAGCCGTAGGAGCTCAGCTGCTTCCATTGCTAAAAGCGTGCATCTATTAGCCGTTACTAATGCTGGATTCCCCTGCTTCCGCTATCGAAGGCAGTTAACCTGCCTGTACAGAATGGTGCGGTTCTTGCAGAATCGCTTCATTAACTCTTGCGGATGCGTATCCTTGTCTTTACGGACAGTTTCATACAGAAGTTATGATATGTCACGTATGCAGTCCAGGTTTCAGCATTCGAGCATTCCTTGTGATCTCGCCATGCCAAATCCCACAGGGACATACATTTATGTGTTCTGCTCCTCAGAAATGATTTATGCTTATTTTTGAGTTGGAGGGACTTCTGTCGTAATGCGTGTGCTACCAATGTGTCAAACGTCCTTGTCAAGATTTCTCAGGCAACATCTGTGGGGCATTCGGTTAAGGAAGCCCTTAACATACCTAGTTACCGCAGTATAGTGTATGACAGTATGCACTTTATCATCCTCGTTTTCACAGCATAGCATATGTAGCCAAAGAGTTATAAAGTAATAAATGGTGACATGTATAAACGCGAATGCTTGACGTGTCCTGTAGGATGGTTAGGGTGAAAGTCGCAAAATTTAAGTACTGTGTCCGTAAAAGAACGGATAAGCAACACCGCTCACCAAGGGGTTTGGATGAACATATTTGCGTGTTTTCCGGCATGGATTATGGGGTGCTCTGATGCTGTCCGCTGTTTTCTGTGCACTGTGCCATCATCTGATGGTCATTTGCCATATCATGTAGTGTAAATGTGTTTGAGTATCGTCAAGGCATTTTTAAAAAGAGATAAGTTGGAGGCATTAAGTACAGCTGCAAGAATGGCGTTCCAAGGATGTGAAACGCAGATAGAAAACTTTTCGTCGACATTTCACTCGGCTGTATTGCCTGACCAGCTCAAACTGATAACCCCTTATTGATGTGTATTTACTGAGGTTTAACAGGGAATGGCACATGTGGATAGGGTGTTTGATCATCTGCTACACCATTATGAGATCGCTCCTTAGATGCTGAAAATATCTGTTGCATATTTTGAGGGTTTTCAGCCTGAGTGGGTAGGGAAGGCGGGACAAAGCTCTGAGGTTCTTTGTCGCACTGCGCTGTGGAGTATCGAGCACAGTGGGGTAGTGCATCTGCAGGGTTGCCAAGCTTGGATTACGTATTTAGAATGCGGCCTCACGTACACGCCAATCATTTTCGGTAAGCTTGAGGTGTCAACCTTCCCGAAAGCACTACGAAGATGTCCGAACTGCTGGTTTGGTTTCGTTGATGCCTTTTCAGTCTACCTCAAACAGCTAAGGTTCTCTTGTACAATCTCACCAAGATGGTACTAACGAAAAGTCCGCTGTATATTTTGTAGTCCTAAGTGATCGTTGTGCCCTCTGATAGCGTATGCTCAAAATTTTGAACTTGGTGGTGTTGAACCACAGCATGTTCTCAATGGACCATGGGTTCGCGTTGTCCAGGTCAACCTGTAGGGCTGTTTGATCCTCCACTGAAGCGATGACACGCCATATGTATAGATCATGAGCAAATAGCATGCAGTCTGAAGACAGCACACTTGCAGGAGCATTTATGAAAACAAGGAACAGGCGGGGCCCTATACCGATCTCTGAGGTACGCCGCACCAAACTTCGATTTGTTTAGATAAGATGTTGCGAACTCCGATTCAAGTGACCTTGAACGAAAAAGTCGTGTATTCAGCCCATAACGGAATCGTCGATACCTTAATTCTGGAGTTTGTACAGAAGAACGGGATAGTCCAATTGGTGGAATAAACTTGAGAATTTCAAGTAGGCTGCATCTACACCCACACCAGCGTCCAGATTCCATACAGCTATGAACAGAATAGTAATGCAGGGCCGACTTTGGGGAAATCCGTGTTGTTCTATAATGAAGATTTTGTTGTTCGCCAGTTTCTCCGTGAGCGCCTTAGATAAAACGGACTTCGTAATCATGATCTCCGTAAGGAGTGTTAGCGGGCGATAATTCGCTGGTTCTGCACAGCTACCAATTTTGTATATTTGAGCGTTGATTCCCCTGCTTCCATATCTTGGGGTCGTGTATCTCGTTAAGCAATCGCCAAAAGAGTGTTGCTAATGGTTAGATAAATTAATGGAAGTAACTTTTAACGCCTTTGGGCAAATGCCGTCTGAAACTGGGGACCTGTATTCGCTCAAGGACATCAGCATCTTAATTGGAGCTGCGATCAACTAAAGTATTAGTAGTGCAGGCGAACTGATATTCTGGCCCGAAGTGACAAGTCAAATCCAAGACCATGTATCAGGCTCTTTAGCCTGCCGGGCCTACGAGGCTCACCAATCTAAGGAACCAATGCTGTTGCGTGCAATTCCCGGTCGACCATGGCAGAAAATAGCAGTGGACTGTACTGGTATACAGTAACTATTTTGAGAGTGATCAACTCATATCTACCGTCACGGAAGCAGTCATTAATAAGCTTAGATGTCAGTTCGCTAGACACGGAGTACCGCAGGAACAGATCTCCTGCAATGGCCCGGAATTTACAAGTGCTGCTTTGCAGACTTTGGCAAACAAGTGGGAAATTTTACGTCGACAAACCAGCCCGTATCACAATCTAACAGAAAAGCAGACGCGGCGGTCAAACAAGCCATGCAGCTGTTGTCTAAAGCCACAGCCAATCATGAGCACCCGTATGTAATGTTGTTGAAGATTCGCAATACGCCATTACCGAAATTCGGTTACAATCCACTGCAACATTTGTACAACAGCAGGACAAGAACCCTAATTCCAGCGTCTGCTGAACGTATACACCCTGTCTCGCAATCGCACGAGAAACTGCAAGGTGTCTAAAGAAAACGGATGGCAGAGCAGAAACGGTAGATCGACCCCGCGACTAGGCCTTAACGGAGGCATCAACAAATGATAAAGAGTGGATCCATCCAATACCGGGTGTCGGAGAACGATGGAAGAAATGTGTGGTGATCGCGAATTTTGGAGGAAGATCTAATGAAGTTAATACCTAAGTGTTGGTCCTCAAAAGGAACAGAATGCAGCTGAGACGACACCGGGAACGAGAATGTGAATCTGCAGCAAACCACTTCACGCTTTACGGAGAGGTCACAAGGCGAGAGTCAGCAAAGACCACGCGGAGCGGAAGAGCGTGCGGAGTCTTTCGCGACACAGAAGCAGCTGAACCTGAAAAAGGAAAGGATGTGATAGGATTGTGCAAACAAGCGGCTGGCGTGCCACAAGCAAACAGAGCATTTGTTTGGACGCCTGCGCATATTTCGTCTGTGAGCTGATTGGTCCGCTGGAGCTGGTTTGTTTAACTGGTTCAAAGGAAAAATCCCCTGAGTATGGCAGCGTCGTTAGTTATGAAAATGACTTAATTATTTATACCGAGTTCCAGCATGCTTATCAGGTTGTCATATTTGATAGGTTTTCCTTTGTCGGATATAACCTTTCTTTTCCTGAAGGACAGAACTTTGAGATATCCACCTTCCCAATCTTGCAGTGTGTTACAATCTTTTGGAGAGCAGTCGGAATTTCTTTTCCGTACACGTTTGCATATTGTTGTATACCCTACCGGAATCTGTCATTTGTGCTCCGACGCTGGGAAATTGCAATGCCCGTCATGATCTTGAACTTTTTTCGCTGCACCTCTCACATTACGGAAAAACACAACGGTCCTGCCAACACCAGATTACTTACCAACTTTTTCACATTCCTTATATGTTCACCACAATGCCATACGATTTGTTACCCCTTTTGTCCTTTTTGTCCTCAATCCTCATTGATTACATCAGATTTACAGTTTATCTTACGTATACTGCAGTGCTTTTACCAGTGTAAACAAACTGTTGGTGACGATTCTTCTATATTTTGAACTTTCACCATGACTCTCCTATGGAAGCTGTTAAACCCTAGCTTTTTACTCATATATAACCATACTTCCACTTTTTCATTATTATAGTGCTTATATGCTGAGTCTTATCACTACTCGCAGCTAGCTTCGTCAAGGGAACCTAGTCAGATTGAACCGTGAGCACAATGATTACTCATGGTACGTAAAGGCAATGTTTGACGCCCTATATAGTTTACGTGAGGTAATTATGGAAATATGGCATATTCTACTGCAAGAAAGCATGCGCTGATAGAATAACTAGGGACTTAAAGTGGGCACATTAGACGAGTGTGCTACTTTTGCGTCCTGTAAGAAAGGTCAGCATGGGATAATGTTTAGGTGTGAGTTTTCATCTAAGTGTACCGTTAAGAGTGTGCCGTTAAGAGTGTACCGTTAAGAGTACCGTTTTTTGGGGTAAAGAAGCAACGCAAATGTGATGGCTGTTCCAGATTGTGTACATTTGATGAGAAAAGAAATTCTGCCTGCATCGAATCGAATATACTGTATGACTATCTTTAGCTCATGAAGTTTCAATTGGGTATTGTGGTTAAATGTTTTAAAGTTGTGACACTTAGTTGGGATTAAACAGGATCTAAGATGCCATCATCAAATTGTTACACACGCGTCGTACTATCACTCTGTTTACCAACAGATTTCTTGGCCTCATTTTGTATCTTCGTGGTCGTTCTTTGTTGGAAAATTTCAAGTTTGACAGTTCTGATGTTGCCACGGCTACTAGGTGTGGGTACGGTATTCCGAATGGGCTAAAATATGCTTAAGCGGAGCACGTAGGCCGTCCGTTGCATGCAATGGTCATCAGAACGTTTGTGTTACTACATTTGACACTTCCGCTGAACTTGGGAATTGAGTGCGGATTAGTTGGCTAGCAAATACCAGATTGCGTCAAAAGAAGCTAACTATTGCGTCAATATGATAAACTCGTGGTGCGGAATTTACTCACGCTAGCTGAAAACCAGAAGCAGAAAGGTGAGTGAACTTGACCTTCTAAATTGGTATGTTTTATTTACCAATAACTAGAGTTAACCTAAGCTGTAGATATATACTTTCTCTGTCTACCGAGTTCCGACTTTTCGTATTCCTTTGGTTGTCTGGGCATGTGCCTAAGCAGTCAGACAATCGCAGTGTCACAGGGCAGCAAGACAGCATTACAACATTTGTCAGTGGCAGAGAGAGGTGGGAAAGAAGCAGCTTTGCATCAGTGGACTAATATAAGGATTGAGCATCTGAGAGAAGATAGAAGGGTCGAATGGTTGGAATGCCATCCGCAGAAGTCTTAAGTCTTGGTTGGGTATTTCGGAGAATTTCTCAACCATGCGTAAACTGCCGCCACTTAGTCGCGTTCACGAGAGTGTAACAAAACTTAGACATCTAGATGGACTCAACCTTGAAGTGAGTGCGCATGCCTAGTGTCTTGCACTTGATGGCCGTAAGATGAAACATGTGCTAATTAAATTATTCATGCAATTTGTCGCGATACTCTTGCAGCGCTAAGTGATCATTTATTGTTTTGTTGACACACAAACTCTGGTGGTCCTCGGCGAAAAGTGAGCAATTGAATGAAATCACTCTTGCAAGATCCTTTATCCAGATCCGAAACATGTGTGTACCAAGTATTGAGCACTGTGGCACTCCCTACTTGAATAATTTCAGGCCTCGCCTATGGAACTCAAACGTCGTTAAAGGAGGAAGCTACCTATTCTAGCTAGGACCGCATCACCGATTTCGTAACCCAAAGCATGTGAATCATAACGCAGGTAATCAGATGGTCCATCGTCGTTAAAAATGTTTAGGTACGCCATGCTAACTCTCACAGCGAAATCGTCGACTACAGTCCAAATGAAGCAAGCAGGTAACAGGTTTGTGCCCTAAGACAGGGTCTGTATGAATCCATGAAGTTCTCTTGGGGTTACGCATCATCTTTATCACGAACCCATACGCATCTCTCTTATACTGCTCTCATGACTGGAAAACAGAGGTAGGATTCTTATCGAGTAGCAGTTGGCCGGATCTTCCATATGTTCCCTTTGTGAATGCGACAAACGATTCGGTGCTTCCATACCGTTGGAATCTCCGTCTCATCCGGACATGGTCAGAACTACTAATGCAGAACTGCAAAGTTAATATCATCCAACTTCAGTGCTTTTGAGAGGACATTGCCAGCCCCATAATAGTTGTATACGCGCTAAAATGTCACTGTATTTTGAATCTCAGCGGCGGCAGTCTACTTATGGCTAAACCCTATTGATGGTCCAACAGTGAAAGCCACGTTGTGATCTGGATGTTTGGAGAGAATTGAAGAGGAATGGTATTGAACGCTACGAGCAGTTCGAATTGTGTAAGTCAGGAATCCTGCAGTTTACTTTATGGAGTTGGTAAACGTTTCTGTACGGAGAAAGTGGTTCGATTAGAACTTCACGGCCAGTTCCGTTTGATGCGTCCGTTTGTTAGCACGTATCAAGTTCATCCAAAGCTTCCGTAGATTATTATGTGTTACCAGGTATTGATTCCCCGTGAATCATTGTATGTTCGCCGAAGGAAGCCTAGTACGACTATAGACTTTCTCGTCCTTCACCGTAGGAACAGAGCTATCCGCATCCAGCATGTAAGCTATTCTCAAAGAACGACCAAACGATATTACACGGCTGTTCAGCCAGGTCACGTCATCAAATGCAGTCAAAGCGCAGTAATCTATAATGAGTTGCAACTCGTTGATACGTATCGAACGATTATGTACAACAGGTGCAGTTGAACAGCATTGTTGCAAGATCCCTGCGACAAAATTGACCAAGTTTTCATTATAATATCTTATTGGGTGCGCACATTGACAAGGACAGTTACTTTGTTCGCCGTCCAGAAACATGAGAGAGAGAGAAGCAGTGTGGTCCAAGTGTGGCAATCAGAATATTAGGTCCTGTAACTCCATTTTAGTATGTTCAACTTCACAGAATGGGCTTCTAGGGCGTAATTAATAAATTTACCCATCGAAAGAAATTAACTCATGATATGAAAAGGCATTCCATTTTAAAAATTCGTGATGGGCAAAATTTCATCTGCAGTTGCTAGAATAAGGACATGATAAGGGCAGCCACGTTGGTAGGCCTCGCTGTATGACTGCATGAGAACTGTTTTCCGGTAAAAGGCTGCGAGATAAGTCATTTCTGAATAAGAATATGGCTGGCGATTCACAACTCTAGGTAAACATCTGCCACCGCTTATTAAATGCAGACGGTACAACGCGTGTAACACATCTGAACCTGTTGATCGACAATGAAATCAAGGTGTGGTTAATTGCGGCAATACACCAACTATATGTACAATGGAATGAAATGTTCTCCGAAACAGCAGTACTGAATAGATGTTTGACGTATCTATTTAGGTTATATTTCTAATCCTGATCAGGGCGATATAAATCTACTGGAATGAGAGCCGCTCGGACTGTGACTGATGTACACAATGTATAAAACCATCATCTCAGCGACATAGTGTTCCGCCTGATGAAATGGTGAGCAACCAAAGATATTTGACAAAACCGTGATATGCTGTTGCCCTTTAGAAGTAACTTGTTGTAAAGCTTTCATCCTATACTTGCAGGATGATTCTGAGCCTACTTCTAAATGGAAATTAAAGGTCAACAACAAAAATTCATAAAATTGCAATTGTACGCTGTTACTTACCTGTGACGAGGACTCCAAAACAGTGCCGACATTGTACATTATCAGGTAAAGGCACGAAGAACCCCGTCGCACTACCTTGCAGACACGTTAGTTATCCTGTGGGGCACAGAATATTAGGGTCACCATAGTTTGCGACATCTGGTTTCAGATTTGCCTATCAATGTGGCCTGCCACACCACACCTGCGCGTACAGACGGACCATGGGTAGCTTGCGCTGCACTACCCACAGTTCAATCCACAACCCCATATCCAGTGTAAACTGGAAGGAATAAGACCAAGAGGCATGTGGATTGAAGCCTCGTTTCATCAACGGAGCTGGCCCACAATCCTTCCTAGGTGAAAACAAGAACGCTCTATTTGGAAATAAGGCGCACACAAGGCGGTGTCTGAACGGTAGTCCTCTTCACACCGAGAGCATGGAACCACACTTCTAGCGTAGCACGACCACAAGGACCGTGCACCCCGTCTTCTCCACAAACGACCAACGGTCCCCTGGACCCAGTATGGACAAGATAGTGGGTGATAGACAGATAGTCATTTTGTCGACATGCACATCAAGCGCAGCCACCCCAGGGATATCAAGCAACAGCCAATCACTTGAAACGAAAATATCAAATAAAATAAATCGAATAACCTGTACAGATACGGTGACATAACTTTTCACTAAAGGAGTGTATAAAATAAATTGGCTATGAACAAACGCGCGATAAGTTCAAGACGTCAGGAAATATATTTTAAGAAAATGTCACAACTGCGAAAATGTTATCGAAGTTAACTAAAACTAGCTTAAGCGACGTGTGCAAGTGTATAGATGATTGTTCAGGTAGACGTTAATATAAAAGTCAATAGGACCATATGGCAGACCAACCACCTTAAATAAACTCAGTATGCAAGCAAGCGGTTGATAAATCGAATGCAGCGTACCTACCAACGCTGCGCCGGTACCGCCTACGTTCTCCTCAGGACACGTCGTCGCTTTGTTGGCAGCAACGAGTGACCTCGCTTATGGCTTACTAAGCCTGCCTGACTCAGGCACTTGAGGCTGCATGTGATACAGATCTTGAGCTCGATGTCGATGGAGTACAACCCAGCGGCGCTTGCAGCTTCCTCATTTGCAGCTTCTTTTATGTTTGCAAGAGGTCTTTCTCCCGCACTTTGGTAACTGCCTTCGTGATTACATCGCGCCATACACGCCGATCAACCACCTTCGATTATCATGACCTACAATCATGGTTAGAGCGTGAGAGACTTACTTTGATCATGTCCGGGTAACAAATCCTCGTTTTTTTCACGTGCTACTTCCCAGTACTCAGCTGAACATTTAATAGTTGCTTCGCTATCCGTCTCGAATCCAAACGGCTCTCATGACCGAGAAACTTTAGGTGTCTCAGCGAAAGTATGTAGTCCATTGCATACATTCCACTTCGGTGCAACACTGCCGTGTCCGAAACTCTGTCGCACAACCGATGCGCAGAATACGTCGCAAACTGTTAACAGAACTGTTTGAGATATCGCACATTTCGCCGGTACATCGTCCATGCTTCGCCGCTGTATGAAAGAACGGACAAGACCACGGATTTGTACACCATCAACTTGGTCCTAACGGTAAGCTGATGGTTGTTCCTCACTCGGTACTTTAGCTTCCATCGCAATGAGGCTGGACCTTGCCGTGGCGCGATGGTTTGCGTGCCTCAAAGATTTACTGAGCTACGTTGGGTGGTGCTTTTTTGCACCTTCAGAGCCACTCATACCAGATTGGTCAATGGTTAGAGACCAGACAAACGCAACCTCATGGTCCTCCACGTTGGGGGTTGGAATGAAGGTGGCGCCTTATTTCATAAAACGGGCTCTCTGTAGTCCAGTGTCAAAACCCGCTACGTTGCCGTATGGTTTTTGAACCAAAGTCTTTGGTCGAGAACACTAACCGTTCTCCTGTCAAGGCCTAGGTAACCTGACAGTGTTCTGCCCACGCAATACAATGAACCCTTCATCAAACATTTGCTTGATGCTCTGGCCGTCACAGAAGATAATAAACTGCGCCCTATATGCTGCATCAAGCAGGGTGGATAGGGATATGGATGCTACTGTTCAGGCCTTACTGTCTTCTTATACGCCTTCTTGCGCTTCTTCATCCTTATCTTCCTGCTCCAACTTTACTTATGTCCCCCATTTTCAATCCCCCACTGCTTAGCCCTCCCCCAGCTTGCTTTAATAGTTGCTTGTCTTTTAGATTCAAATCACACACAATCCCAAGGCCTCACTCTAATCCATTTGACAAGTCCATGTTCAACCAAGCGGACAACGTCAGTTCATCCGTTTCCCTTTGGATTCCTCGCGTCCCGACATGACTGGCATGCCTCAACGTGCGCACTTTGCTACAGATTGGCCAACAGGCAGTACTTGCCCGCACACTAGAGACCCTGTCGATCGATATTTGCTGTTTATCAGAAACCCGCCTGCAAGGTTCAAGCTCCGTGCTTTTCTGAGATCCCCCACATGCGACATTGGCGGCATATGCTCACTGCGCCTGTCTGGCGATGCTGTAAATTCAAATGCCGGTCAAGCTGGCGTCGGCATTGTTTTGAATCCCCGGGCTGAAGCTGCCCTGCTTGATTGGATCCCAGTAAACAGTAGAATGTGCCCCGTTAGATTAGCTGGTTCGTTCCGTGCTACGAAGTCGTGCGGGGACAAAGGGTGCATGTTTGTCATTGCGGCTTACGCCCCTACAAACTGTAGCACTGATTCGGTAAAAGATGATTTCCATCAGCAACTTCACGAGCTCTTTCGTTACAGAAAAATCACTGATACTGTGGTGTTAACTGGCGATCTAAACGCCCGAGTCGGAAATTTTGATGAGCTTCATCTGGGCGGCCAACATGGTGTAGGCTCCCGTACTGTTAACGGTGAGCGATTGCTACAGCTGTGTAAAGATGGTTGCCTCTTTCTCGCGAGCACAAACTTTCGACACAGCACCCGCAGAAGCGTGACTTGGCGGCCACCAGCCTCGGGCCAGTCATGGACGCAAATCGATCGTATCGCGATCACTTACTGTTGTAGAGATTGTGTACAAAACTGTCGCTTGATTTGGAGCACAAGCGTGGACTCTGACTACGCACTTCTCTGCGCCGACCCCTGGGCGCGTTTCGGTGGACGTCCGCAATGTCGATGTGAACGGACACCAACGAACTGGCGAAAACATGTTCTGAATGTGTACCAAAGTGCGCTGATACCTGGGTTGAGTAAAAGCCTACTAAATACCGTCGAAGATCACTGGTCGCATATTCGTAAAAGGTCGCTGTTAGCAGGCATGTCTTCATGTGGCAAAGCAAATTGCCAAACCGGACATTGGGTCTCTACACAGTCTGTGGAACTCATAGACGCTCGTCGACGTATTCCGGCTGGAAGCGAGTACAATGAGGCAAGCAAAAATCTCAGGGAATAACTACGTGTTAGCCTGAAGAAAGACAGCAAAACCTGGTGGTCTCACCGTGACACTAAGATGGGAACAGCCGATACCGTTTGTAATCATCGTAAGTTATTGTTTCTGATACGGGAAACAGGCAGCAGAAGACCTGGTGTTAGTGAGGCCGTACGCGAGGAGAGTGAGCTGCCGATCCACAGCCTATCAAAACACTTGGAGCGCTGGGATGAACACTTTGTAAGTCAGTTTAACCAACCTGAGTTATCGGTTTCTTTTTCGAGCTTTGAGCGCTCTTCATCCTGGGCCGTCTACTTGAACATGTCCTCACGCGCAGAAGTCGAACGTGAAATCAGGCGGTTGAAAGTTCATATGGCCGCCGGGGCAGATAGAATTCCTCGAGCCCTCTTCCTTTTCAAGGGACCTGCTCTCATAGATGATTTACACGAGTTGCTAGTGAAATATTGGGAGCAGGAGACTGTCCCGACAGACTGGAACCGCTCCGTCATTGTCCCAATTTTCAAGGGAAACTCCCGTTTAGAATACGGCAATCATAGAGGGATCAGTCTGATTTCGACTGCCTCTAAATCGGTTGCTTCTGTCATTCTCCAAGGTCTGACTCGCACCCTTGAAAGATGGATTCGTGAAGGGCAAACCGGCTTTCGTCGAGGTCGACGCTGCATCGGCCACATGTTCATCTTTCGTCAATGTTTGGAGCACCGACATTTTACTGGCGACCCACCGTTGTCCTGTATCTTGACATGAAAAATGCCTTTGACTTAGTTGATCGACGTGCCTTTTGGGACTGTCTGCTGATAAATAGGTACACATTATCAAAGTGCTGTACGTGCATAGTTCTGGCAGGGTGAGGGTTTATGGCATACTGTCGCTACCCTTCAGTATCACCAGCGGTGTGAGACAAGGATGCCCGCTGTCACCTTTTCTCTTTAACTTCGCTATTGTTGAAGTCATGGAAACATTGTTCGCTGGACACGACCTAGAAGTTGTGGAGCTACTTCCTGGTGAGTGACTGCTTGACTTGGATTATGCGGACGATATTGTCCTAATCGCTGACAGCTCTCAAACATGCCAAGCAGCGCTGGACCGTTTAGCACTGGCTGGCAATTATTTTGGGTTATGCGTTGCTCCATCGAAATGCAAGTATTTCTCCAAGGTTGGTAGGGACCCAACCCTGCGCTTACGCTTCGCGGGGATCTGCTAGACGTCGTTCAGGAATTCAAGTACCTGAGCAGCTATATTAGCACCCGTGGGATTGAAGAGGAGGTTACGAAGCGTATAGCAAAAGCTCGAGGTGCTTTTGCTAATCTCCGCCACCGGTGGCGCAGCCACGACTTTTCTCTCGCCCTAAACTGCGGAGTTTATAACGCAGCAGTCCGTTTAAATCTCCTTTATGATAGTGAAACCTGTCGCATCAGGTAGACAGACATAAAGAGGCTCGTCATATTCGATCATCGCTGCCTTCACAGATTAGCTAATATCTGGTGGGAGCACTGCGTGAGCAATGGGCGTGTTCGGCGTCGCCTATTTGGTGCAGGAAGAGCGAGTGAAGCGCTCAGCACCATTATATCACGCACTAGGCTCCGATGGTTGGGTCACGTGTTGCGCATGGCAGCAAAGCGACTCCCGCGACGCGCATTGTTGGCGCGTTTTGGGTGCGGTTGGAAGAAGAGGAAGGGAGGCCAAGCGATGACTTGGTCGACAGAGATGAAAACCTTCACTTAGAAGTTGGCGTCGGTTGGTGCATCTCGACTGCCTGGCTGGGATCCTAAGGACGGTGAACTCATTTGGTTGGACACACTTGTTGATATGGCTTGGTGCCGGCCCAATGGCGTTTGTGTTGTGAGTTCCATTGTCCATCCCCTTCCTGCTTGACATCCCCTCAAATCACGATCTCACTCGTTAGGCATAATACGACTCCCTATTTACGGCAAGATAGCCAGCTGTTAGATCTCCGAACGATGTCCATCTGTTACTGGGGACTCAGCGGGCGTGCGACTGTTTGTTTTCCTTTTCTTTTCTTTTGTATTGCGGCACAATAGCTGAGGTGTTTCCCACCTGCAGCTAACGTGTATAATGATGACTCTAGTTTTCTGAGTGTCACCTCTGCCTTCGAAATGAGTGTACGAAGCACCTTGTGAAGCCGCTGGTCAGTCGACATCATACTCCCAACGCAGCACAAACGGAAGCTGATTGCTAAAACATCAGCACCAATGCAAATTGTGGCCGTATTGAAGATTGCACCTCCGGTGAAGGATGAAAAAGAGACATTTTGCTTGTGGCGATGGTGAGGGCGAATTCAGACGCTATCGAAGCCAGAGTGCTATTCATGTACTGCAACTCATCCACGCCCGTCGTAACGAGACTGGGCCCTAACGTGGTGCGACGGTTTGAGTACCTCATTGACCCGTTGAGCTATACTGGGTGATACCACCGAGCATCTTGAGAGCTACTCCTATCAGATTAGTCAATGGTGAGACGTCGGACAAACTCAATATCCTGGTCTACCAGGTTGGGGGTTTGAAATGGGATGGCGTTCATTCCTGTAAAACTAAATCACTGCCACCCCGCTGCCTTGCGAACAGGCTTTTGAGCCAAATGCTTTGGATGAGGACCTTAATCGTCCTCCTGTCGAGGTCGGGGCGCCCTGGCAGTATCCCAGCCCACATACAACCATGACATTTTCTTCAAACATAAACTTCATCCTGCATTGGCCATCGCGCAGATTATCAAGGGTCGCCTTATCTGCTTCATACCGCAGGGCGGATAAGCGAAAACGTGCTACTGCTGGCGCCACCCTTCTTTCTTTTCCACCTTTTTCACTTACTCCCATCCCGGCCCCTTCCTTCTATAATTCCCAGCATAATTGACAGAAACCGAATTGCTACTGGAGTATTACCATCTGCAGCCACCATCCCACAGCACCTATCGGACGCCTATCCGCAAAAGTCCTTTATAAGGCCACGTTGTCCCGTTTTCATAGCGACATTCAACGTTCGCACTCTAAGACAAACAAGTCAGCAGGCTGCACTCGCACACACCTTGGACACATTGGGTGTCGATGTGTGTTGTGTGTTCGAAACTAGGATTAATGACCCTAACGGGGTTATTAAATTGACTGCACCCGGCTTATCCTCTCGTTATTGGTTGCACGCATCCGGAGACGCCGACACAGCACTTACGCGCCCAGCTGGTGTAGGTATCATTCTAAGCCCCAAGACTATGTCCTCGTTGGTTGATTGGATTCCGGTGAACAGCCGTTTATGTGTAGCCGGTTTCACGCCATCAGCTATGGTTGATTCACGAAGTAGTACAAAACGCTGTTTGTTTGTGATTTCCGCTTATGCTCCTACCGACTGCAGTTCTAATGCAGCCAAGGACACTTTCTATCACGCACTGAACGGGCTACTACGCAGTGCTACTAGTTCAGAAATTATAGTACTTGCAGGAGATATGAACGCACACGTAGGGCGTCTGAGCTCTTCAGAAGCTCAGCTGGGTGGTAAGTATGGACTTAACTCTGAACGGACTGAAAACGGTGAGCGTCTGCTGCGACTGTGTGCGGAGCACCAGTTGGTTCTTACTAGTACCGCTTTTAGACACAGTGGGCGCCGAAGTGCCACTTGGCGTCCACCTGTAGCTGGCGAGTGATGGACACAAAGTGACCACATAGCTATAGGTTACAGGTGGCGCGGTTCCATTCTGGATTGCCGCTCGTACTGGAGTACCTGTGTCGACTCTGATCATGCCTGGATGCGCTGTCGTTTCTCCATGAACTTTACCGGAAGGCGCACAAAGAGTCTCCCTCGTTTGGCAACGGAGAAATTGTCCTAGCCCTCGGTCAGGCAAGCCTATCAAGAAGCACTGCATAGCGAACCCTCGCTGTCTTGTCCTAATGACACTGAGCTTAAGTGGAATAGGATCTCGGCCGCCATGCACGACGCAGGAGCATCTGTTTGTGGCACCATCATTCGTCACCGCACCAGTCACTGGATGTCTGAGAGGTCCATGAACTTGTTGGAATCTAGAAGACACCTCCCGGCTGGTTCTGAAAACTATATGACCAGACGGGCTATTAGGCGTGAACTAAAGTGTAGCCTATGTGCTGACACGGAAGCCTGGTGGATGAGTAGGGCTGAAGAAATGGAAGAGACAGGAGCAGTAAGCAATTACCGCAAGTTCCCTCAGCTAATCCGCACCACTGGTCCCAGAAAACCAGGCATCAGTGAGACAATCAGAGACAGCTCGGGTGCAGTGATACACAATAAAGAGCGCCGTGTGGCTCGTTGGGCTAAACACTTTGAAGATCAGTTCAGCTGGGCCCCTGCTCCCTTACCTCTTCCTGCTCAGGTGATGCAGGACGTGCCATGGACGGTTAGTTTAGAACCTCCGTCGAATGCCGTGGTCCGAAACGCGATCACAGCCCTCAATCGTTCTCGTGCGGCGGGCCGGATTCCCTGCCACCTGCACTATTTAAGGATGGAGGTGAGATCCTCTGCAGGACACTGACCTCCCTATTCGAACGTTTCTGGAACGAAGAGAGTGTGCAGGCTAACTGGAGTGAATCGCTTGCAGTGGCAACATACAAAAAGGGCAGTCGCACAGACTGTGCGAAGCACAGGGGTATTAGCCTAACGCCAGTAGTGACAAAATTACTGGCCTCAATTATCGTTCGTCGCCTCACTGCAGAACGGGAATCTCGGATTAGGGAAGAGCAGGCCGGTTTCCGCCCAGGACGTGGCTGTATAGACCATATATTCATTTTGCGACAGGTGCTAGAGCCGCGCCAGGCATAAAGCGGATCGACAATAACTGTGTTACTCGATTTCAAGAGTGCGTTCGATTCAGTCGTTCGATCGATTCTGTTCGAAATACTTGCGCGGAAAGGTGTTCCCACGAAATATGTGAACATGCTTCGTGCTCTATACTCGAACACTACATGCCGGGTCAGGGTCGACAGTGTCATATCGGACAGGTTTACGACCGCAAGTGGCGTTCGTCAGGGTTGTCTGATTTCCCCGTTTTTGTTCAATTTGTTTGTGGATTCTATCATGGAGCGTTCCCTTGCGGAATCTCACGATGCAGGCTTTGAAGTGCTGCATGGTGAAAAGTTAGTTGATCTAGATTATGCGGACGATATCGTCTTGCTTTTCGACAATGTTGAGGCGGCACAGTCAACCCTGAATAGCCTATCCAGAGTGGTCCCATTATTTGGTATGCACTTCGCAACTTCAAAGTGCAAAGTGTTGCTGCAGGAACACCAGCCACTTGATGACCCCTTGACGCTTGATAACGAGGAACTCGAGATGGTTGATCAATTCGCTTGTCTTGACAGCTGCATCAGCAAATATAGGCGCGTAGAAACTGACTTGATCGATCCTCCGCAGAGGACCGAAGGATGCGCACCACTGATGAGCCCCAATAGGGTGAAACGGCCGTCTGGTGCTTTTCCGGATAGCTGATAGACATATCTGAATTGTCGGCTGATGGCGACGAACAAAAATACTCATCAAAATCCTTCCACTCATAAGTAACACCAATTCGCCCGTACGTATTCCACAAAATGCTATGTCAATTCATAGCTGCCATAACCGGGAAGTCCTGACGCCGGAAGGCCGACCGCTGTCATCTGCATGGCAGGTGCCTGTATGGCAGTGGAGGATGCGTCGGGCTATATCGCATTCAGCTAACAATTCATGATAGTTGGGTACCGTCCTCCATGGCGCAGTTGCATTAGCTGCGGGCTAGTTGGCAAGAGCCACTAGCAGTCATGGGTTGGATCCTCCGCAGAGGACCGAAGGATGCGCACCACTGATGAGCCCCAATAGGGCGAAACAGCCGTCTGGTGCTTTTCCGGATAGCTGGTCGACATATCTGATTTGTCGGCTGATGGAAACGAACAAAAATACTCACCAATATCCTTCCATTCTTAAGTAAACTGAATTGAGCTCACGCATTGCAAAAGCCAGAGCTGCCTTCTTGAACTTGTGTCATCTTTGGCGACAGAAGGAAGATCTCCGTCTGAAAGACCGTGTATACAAGGCCACAGTGAGGGCCGTTCTGCTCTATGGTAGCGAAACTTGGCCCCTTCGGTCTGAAGTTATAAGGCGCCTTCAAGTCTTTTATCATCGTTGATTGCGAAGCAATGCTGGTGTCGGATGACACCAGCGTGTCCGCAACGATGATGTGCGTAGGCGAGTACTAGATGGTGATAATCATGCTAGCTCCCTAAAACAACAGATAACACTGAATAAGTTACTTTGGCTCCGGCACGTGCTACGCATGCCTGGTCACCGCTTACCTAGGAGGGCCTTGTTCAGTCTACCAGATGTAGGATGGTGCAAGGCTCGAGGTGGACAGAAGTTGACTTAGCAGCGGGAAATGAAGTCACTGACGACCAAACTGGGTGCCGTTGGTCCGTCTCGCCTTCCGGGTTAGAGTCCACGTGACTCGCCTTGTGCTTGACTCGAGACTATACAGGACATGGCTCGCAACCGACACCAGTGGCGCGTCTGCTGCCGTCTCCTAATCGGATTGTCTGTTTAAAGTGTGTTTGGTGCTGAGTTATCTGCGGGGTAATGGCTGATTATGACGCGTGGCAGTGAAAGCCGCAAGGAAGCTGTATCGCCGATGTCGTCTTATCTTCGCACGACAGCCAGCTGTTTGTGGTGGTATGTTGTCTACACAAGGTGTAGGCACCTTGACCCTAAATGTTTGCTTTGGGCATTAAGGTTTTCAGGTAAGTCCCCCTTGTCTCCCTCTTCTTTTTCTTTATTTCATTGTTCCTCATGGTTGTATGGCAGCAAAGCATCAGTCCAATTGGCAGATGTACTGCTATTGATGATGATGATGAAGACTCATCCGCGTTGTGAGCAAACAACGCACAGCCGTCAGCGAACAGCAAGATACAAATAGCTGTCTCACAGACTAGGGTTCTTTATCGAAACGACGGAGGTTTAACAACCCACCAACTATTTTACTCCATACGATCACCGTTAGCACAAGCCGCCTTAAAATATATCACTGTACCAAGATAAAAATTCAAAAGGGCAGAAGCTTAGACACAGCCTAACTTCACAACAGTGACAACTGCAAATTCACCCGAGGTCTCTCCACTCAGCTGCACCATCGCCCGCATACCGCCATGCAGATATTCAATTAAAATTACAAACTTATGCGGGCAACCAAATTTACCTAACACCAGCCACAATGCCTCGCGGTTCACCGTATCAAATGCCTTGGTGAAATCAACAAAAATCAAGTACAACTGCTGGTGTCGTCTTCTTTACTTCTCCGGCAACTGACTAGCCGAAAACATCATCTATATAGTGCTGCGACCCGAACGGAATACACATTGCTCTTCCGCCACGTTAGGTTCCGCAACCTGACTGACGAGGCGGTTGAACACGATTCGAGCCATCACTTTGCACACACAACAGCAAGTTGATGCCACAATCATTTATGCAACATTGGTATCACGGCGCGCCTTCAGGTCAGGAGGCACTGTCTTCTCAATTCATACACGTTGCACTAAGTGGTGTAGCGTAGTCACCAACGCGGGTACGTTGTGTTTCAATATGTCTGGCGGGATGTCGTCGGCCCTGGCACACTTGATGTTTCGCAGCTTAGCAAGTACTCTCTGAGTCTCATCCAGTGTCGGCGTGTCCGCCAGATCCGCCTTCAAATCGTGCTGCTTTAGGCCGTTCAATGTAGGCCAGTAGATCACTGAACGGTTGTTCAAGAGACAATCAAAGTGTTTTACCAGATCATTTTGTCTGCAGTCTGTGTGCAGTTAGCTTCTGAACTACCATCGATCAGCGTCCTCAGCGGCTCCAATCTCGATCTATACACCGCCTCCAAGGAGTCAAAGAATTCATTGTGTTGGCGACGTTCGACATAGCATCACATCTGCTTCGCCTTCTCCGACCATCATGCATTTTTAATGCAACCGAGCTCGCGAGTCAGTCGCCGTCGGGTTCTGCGAAACTGTCTCTTCTTCCCCAAGTCACTAGGGTCTGCAACATGTGCAGCAAATGTGGCTTTCTTCCCCTATACCAATGCGCCAATCGTCACATTGTTCTAATCAAACCAATCAGGCCGCTTGCCGTTTGCCCGCCCGATGATCTCCTCTGCGGCAACTGTCACCTGGTCGCGAATGTGGTGCCACAGGTCACCCACTGTGGCTATGCAGTCCACGTCACAAAAGCGTGCAGCCATCGTCTTCTCCAGCTCACTACGTTGCTTCACAGTACCGAGGGAGAGAATGTAAAATCTATTCCTGTTCACGTCAAGAGTGTGATAAATAGGTTTACAAAAACATATGTAAAGTTTGGTCCGCACCAATTTGTAATCAGTGCCACACTCAGCTACACGCATTACACGTGTCATGCGCAGTTCGCACATATCACGCTGACTTACAATGACATAGTCGAGCAGGTGAGCGTGACCAATCCTTTGGTCTGTCCAAATTGGTAGATCACTCGCACGCAGTGCAAACTGTGTGCACTTGATCGTCACGCCGTGAGTGGCACACATTGAGAGCAGCCTGTCGACGTTCACATTCGCTGAACTAATAC
Organism: Dicrocoelium dendriticum; assembly: GCA_944474145.2. Lineage (NCBI taxonomy): Eukaryota > Metazoa > Platyhelminthes > Trematoda > Plagiorchiida > Dicrocoeliidae > Dicrocoelium > Dicrocoelium dendriticum. The sequence goes on from OX104068.1 coordinate 57,623,073, forward strand.
CATGCGGAGCGATAAAATGTGTCCACGCCGATGCATCACGCCCAACGTGCGAGTTGAACTCACCCAGCAGAAATACTCGATCGCTCCTCGGCATAGACGTATCACGGAGGACAGCCGAGTGTAGAATGTAGCATGCGTGTCATCAGGAAAACAAATGGTCGGAACGTACGTGATTAAAAATGGCAAACTTACCCATTTCGAGTAATAGAAGAACAGCCATCATTCGCGCGCTGATGCCAGTCGGTTCACCCACCGGCTGGCCATGGGGGAGATCGGATATTGCAAATCCAACCCCATCTTCACGTGATGCTGAGGCGGCGTTTCCCACCAAGTATAATGTGTAGCCAGCACCTGATTCATGCAACTTACATTGCTCAGCGAGCCGAGTCACACTGAGTGTCGCAATATCGATGTGGAAGCACGCCAGTATCATTGCGACCATTGCAGTGCTTCCTTCGGGGCGCTCACTCGAGTTCCTGTCCAGTAGTGTGCGCACGTTCCAGCACCCGATGCTAGTGCTTTTCACGCAGGCATAAGATTGCATTGGTAGGCAATCACACTTGTGGTGGCTGCTGTGCTCCGGAGTTTTGCTTGAGCGACTCCGCCTGGAGCCTATGGCACAACAGCCTGACCCAAAAGGCAGTGGGGATCAGATCCGGATCCTGAATTTTATTGCAGAGACAGATTGAGATCTGCTTGACGGCCGTCACACGCAGCCTTTGCGGTACTGGCACGATTCATATGTTTTGCGATCGTAGTAGGATGCGCAGCTGCGACCACGGCCAGACGCAGGAGGGTTTTGGCGGGTTTGCACGAAGTTGACCAGGGGCTGCTTGGCAAGTCGCTGGCAGCAGTAAACCATTGAACATCCGGCGGTGCCTTTGTACCGTCAGAGACAACAAATGGTGCTCGTGCTCTACGTCAATCGAGATGTGAGCTTATGACTTGTAGATCAGTTATCTCCCATGGGTGGGTTTCACGGGAAGAGGGCTATCGACCAATTCCTACCCCCCGAAGAGGACGGACTAAGATACTGGCATGTCGCCAACACTCAACCGTAGAGAGAATCGGGTCCCCAGCCAACGCCTTCGCTTAAATCCACACCCGAAAATCAGTGGTTCTAGCGCATGTCCAGTTCACTGGCTTATGCGGATTGGTGTCCTGGATCGTAGCAGGGAGAAAGATGTAATCCAACCCCCACCTAGCGATCGCCACGAGGAGGCGTCCAGGACATGAGGCAATGGCGCAAAAGTAGTAGCAGTGGGTAGACCATTTGTCACGAGCTAGACACTAAAAATTTCAGCGCACAACAGGCTCTCCACCTACCATAATCTAGTGGACACATACAAAACTGGTTACAGTGATCACACCATAAAAAGTGCGCTTTTTGCGGTCCCCATTAGCAACCTGCCTTATATCTCATTCGTAGCATCAACAGCGAGAATAAGATAGTTTGAAATAGCGGTACCCTTGTAGTTAAATGATACTTGCTCATTCGACTGGAGTAACCCTTCTCACTTAAGTTCATCCAGTGTTTAAATATTCAGCACCCAAACATTATCATGCGAATAATATGGACACAAAATGAAAGCGGTTGATTCTGCGTGTAGGCTAAGTTCACAATACATTTGAGTCCACCATTATTTTTAGCAACAGTGTACTATAACTTCATCAGAATTTCTGTTCATCCATCGTCAGTTTGCCTTACTACCTACCTACCTATTTGATTATACTGCACAGTTACATCCGTGATGCCTAGTTGTACATAAATGCTATTCATTTGAATCCGCTTATCCGCAGATAAAACAATTACGGACAGAATTTCAGACAAGAATTCACCTAAAGGATTTACAAAATGTACGCTTGCTATTGATTTGTAAAAACTACGTGAAGTTGATATATGCGTTAGAACGCTAATTTCAAGAACTCTAGTGTTGGATAAGGACTTGATTAAACCATGCAAAATGAGACATTTTAAAAACCTCATGTAAAGACGTAATCTAATTCTAGGTGGCCATAATGCACCTACTCTGGACTAACTTTTCAATATTCATATATGGAAACATGCCCTCGCTTGAGAAAAGTTTAGTATGCCTCCGCTTAGAGGAAACTAACTTATTAATAGCGCTATTATGGTAACATAGGGACGGCACTCTAATTGCGCAACTGCGCACACTGTTTTCTATAATCGGAAATTGGTTTACCAAGGCACTCTACACTTTGGAGTACATGTAACTGTTTTTAAATAGTACATTCCGTAGAACAACAAAGTATTGAATATTATGTGTGCTCGTACTGCCATATATATATATATATAACATTGTGGAAAACGGATATAACGTTTTCACAGCTGATCAAATATAATGGGCATAGCCCAGTGTACCATCGGGGTGCATGAACACACTGCTAGGAATGCAACTTAAATCTCTGGCCAGATCCAAATTCATAAACAAGAAGTAAGAAAAATAAGTGTACGGCGTTTAATAAAAGAAGTCATCTTGTTTCAAACTTCAACGTGTAGCTTTTACAACTGTATCCAAGCCGGACGCCATGAATATATATGGCAAGACGCAGACATTTTAAGGATGAACAGAAAATTTTCGGTTTCTTCTTCAGATCCCTTATGCTTTGTTTGTAATGTTGTTCAAACAATCACCTAGATCGAAAGAGTATGAATCAAATAAGAAACAGCGCTACGACTTGTTCCAATATTACTAGCAGCAGCAGCATTTGACTATGATCACGCGATGGCGAAGTGGAAGACGACAATTTGATTGGTTGCTAATGTGTCTATGAAGAGGACTTTGGGCGTGTCGTTTACTTACCCACTCTTTAGGCAGCAGAAGCTATGTGAAAACCCATCTTGTTTTACCGATACGTATGTACGCATACAACTCATAACACGCGGGTGTCTATGGAGCAAGGCAACTATTTTCCATCCATTTCTGGATGACAGTTCATCCTGTGCTACAACTTGGGGTACACACGCTTGCACAATCATGCTTCCGGAGAATTTCAAATGCGCTTTTGGTGTTTGGCGCATTTCTAGCACTTCTTGGGTAATTTACTCAAAATTACTTCCGTACTTACCGCTGTGAGAAGTTACAATGTTCATTAGTAAAATATATAACTAGTAGGCACGTAGAGTTTAGAAGTAAAATATCCTGTGCTTTCTTGTTGTTATATAGATTAAACCGAAATTAACAAAATGATATGTTAAAAGCAAGTAATTATGAAAAACATTATTGTCATATTAATTGAACAGCCAGTTACCTTGTTTTACGAGAACAAAGTAACAAATTTTAGTGAAAGAGGACGATTATTAAGAAATCTGAAGTATGTTTATAAGCAGTACATGGTCTTCTGGTAGACAACAAATTTTGAACATCTAGTACCGAATTGTCATTCCTCAATCTAATGAATGAACCTGTGTTATGATCGTTAGTTTTCCTTTTCCAGTATCTATTTACATATTGAGTCCGCATTCATTTGACTAAGAATATCTTACACTCACTTTCGCTTAGGGTTCGGATTTGTGAGCTTACCAGAACTGCCCGATTGCCGAAACCTGGATTGCACATATGGCACAGCCTATGGTTTTTGTGAACTTGATCGGCGATGACGATCTGACGCATCAGTGTGACCTAGTAAAGCCATTCATCAACAACCACTGACCTTCTGAATACTGAATACTGTATTATAGAGCAAGTAGAAATGAATCCTGTACAACTTCGAAATATGGTAAAAAACGTTGTAAAATTTGTCAAACTTGAATAACGTTGTAGTTCTCATGTAACATTTAAAATATATAACTCACAATATTTCAGGACTCACAAATGTGATACGTCATTGTAAGTGTTCAATCGTTCTCTAAACCGAACACTGGTAAAATATAAATCTAACAACGTTTCCAACTGCTGCGCAGATGTTGCCTCAAGCATATGTTCAGGTCAACTGCTCCAAATATTTACCACTCTCCGTTGGAAGCACAGTGGGTGGGGAACACATTTCACAGCCGTCACGACAAGTTGGTATCTGTGTCCGCGTGTGCTGCGAGGCCCTCGTAAGTGCAGCATTGGCCTTATCATTGTGAAGTCACCGAGGTGTAGAATACTGTAGGTCATAGTGCGGTCGAATCACACTCGACGGTAGGACAAGGTGTAGAGTCCTATTTTCTCGCACCGGTCTTCATACCCCAAGCCACGTAAACTCGGGATGAATCTGGTAGCAAAGTGCTGGACCCGTTCGATCTTTTATGCCTCGCCTCGGGTAATCGGAAAGTAGGCGGGCGAACCGTACTCTAGCATTTGTCTAATGATGAAGGAGAAGCCGCGAGTGGCAACCTCTTCAGACCCTGCGCCGAAGCTACGTTTAAGCGCCTAAAGCATGCGGAGTCTGTTGCGATATAGCCTGTTCGAATTGTCCACGGACTTCAACTCGTAGTGTGAGAGTACACCTAGGGCCCTCACGTAGGGTGTGGGATATAGCGGTTGGCCATAAGGGTGTTGGTTCAGTCATCAGCACTCTTCTCCAGGCTAATATAAACAGACTTGGCCGGGTAGACCTGGACTTCTGCAGACCATGTGAATAGACGGTTGACGTCTTGCTGAAGTAGGGCACAGTCATCGGAAACGTAAATTTCTCTCCATATCTTCATGTTGTCCGCAAACAAGGCACACCGCGACCGGAGATGCTGAGGTAGATCGTTCATGTGGATCAGGAACAGACTGGGCCCCAGCAAGGTGCCTTGAGGTACGCCAATTGTAGAGGGATACCAGACAGTTAGATGGTCGTGGATCTGTGCCCTCCACTTTCATCTGACAAGAAAGTCGCGGATCCACCGGTGCAGTGAGTTACCGACACCACATCCTGAATTTCTGAAGGAGAACCTCATGGCTGACCTTGTCAAACGCTTTACCGAAATTAGTGAATATCACGTCGACAGACTTCCCCTTGCTTATTGCCATTAACCACTCATGCTTGGGCATAAGAAAGTTCGTAGGGCATAAGCGGCGTTACATAAAACAGTGCTGTGTGGGCGTCAGAACCTCTTTTGACTGTAGCAAATGCAGTAATCTCTTCTTCACGATTTTCTCAGCAACGTTTGCCAAATTTGGTGTCAGACAGATTGGTCTGTAGTTCTCTAATTTGCTAGGGTCGCCGCCTTTCCGAGTAGGCTTCACTACCGAACATTTCCAGTCAATCGGTAACGAAACTTCGTCGGACAGCGACCTGTAGTAAAGGTCAGTCACGACAGGAAAAATGATGGTCGAAAGTAACTTGTGAACCAGTGGGTGAAGTCCATCATGTCCGGCAAATTAATGGGCATGCATAAGATGCAGCGCGGAATCCCAACACCGGTTGGGACTCACCTGTAAACGTGACCAGATAGGGAAGCAGTTGCTATCATATGGTTTCGTCCATCCCATACTTTTCGGACGGTAACGAGTCTAAATATCTTCCCAGTTTGCCCCACCTTCAAGTTATTATAATAGTTGATTTACTGCCGAAGCTGTGTACAAGCATCTGTTATCTCTGCTTACTAAGTTTTCTGGAGCCTATAACATTCGGCCGTAGGCTATGCTGGCAATAGTTTGTAGTCTAGTGGCAGTACTGGTAATTTTCTGTCAGCATTATGTAAATGAGAAGCAAATCCTACCAATACGGGAAGGAGGGGTCATCACTATGAATCATAAGAGAGGTATTAAAACTGAATCTAGCAATTATCGTCCATAAAATGTGCTTCCCGTATATTCTGAGTTTACGAAACCAATTATCACAGAAGCACGTTTGCAATATCTGGAAAAGTAAGCATAATAGATACAGAGCATTAAGGATTAAGACAAAATAGCTCATGTGATGCTAACCAGTTGATTGCACGCAGTTGCTGGACTTGATGATGGAGCATGCGTTTAAGTAGTCTGCTGCACTTCCAAAAGGTGTTGACCGCTTAAACCATTAAATTCTCCACCGCAAGCGTTAAAGTCAGGAAATTCCTTGTGACGCAACTAATGTGGAGTACCGTGTACTGCAATGCTCGGTATAAAGCGTAATCTATACTTGTTCCCCGCAAAATCTCTAACAAGAACGATTACTTCTGATTAAATCAAGATATATTGAGCCATTAGAGAATCGCATGACCTCAATGGATCCATCGCGATCTTGGCACGATTTTGAACTGGTCAGTCCAGAATATCCTACCGTTTGTTGTAGACTAAATGTCAAGTTGGCTACTACGCCGAAAGCATGCCTATAATTACATAATTGGAGCGTACGCTTTGCAAAATATCATGGAACTTGACCTTGGTGTACTAGTACAAATGTAAGCATTCCAAACCAGTCTGAGGCAGTTGTAGAAAGCGATACTCAGTACAACGGCCCGCTGAGAAAAGCATTCGGGAAACTTGACCAACCAGGATGTAAAACTCCGTGTGTCTTCATTGTGGAATACGTGAAACATGCTTGGAAAATTTATTTGATCGCGAGCTAAAGGTGCTGGACACACTCTAACAAAGTCAACGAGAAGTCTCAATTTTCCAGGCAACATCTCTTAGCAGCTAACGCTGAAGATATTGCGAATTTTCAGCGGACGCTACCAAAGGCTAGCGGTGATCTCATATTAGTGACCCAAATATAAGGTGACCCAAATTACTTACCCGGCAGTAAAATTATGCTCCGGCACAATACAAAATTCAACCGTAACTGACTGAAACTGAGCGAACAATACAGCCACCTACCGCCCACGGATATATTTTTCTCTTCGGGTTTGCCGTTATTAGAATTCTCTCCGAAATTCAGTTTTCTCCTTCCTACTTGTGTCTATTTAACAAACTGTTATATATATCTGTTAGCTCCCAGCACTTCGATTCCTAAACTGACCTGTTGTGGGTTACACTTATCTTGCCTTTCTACCGGATTTAGTTATCATGTAGACCCAATGAGGCAGTGCATAATTGAGCGTTCTTAATTTCTAAAAAAATACCTAAACTGCTTGCAGTTGATTCATATTTCACACTAGAGCATTTTTGTAACTCATTTAACTCGGTACGCGCTTTAACAGATCAATCACATAAATTTTGCCTTTGTAGTTTTAATCTAGGACATTTTAAGGAAATTGTTAGGCCCGTGCGTTTTACACATGAGAAATGAGTGTTCCTTGAGTTCGCGCAAATATTGCGCAGGGAATGCTCAAATCACACGCAATCAATTAGGGTAAACTGACATCATGCGGCAGCGCGTAGTCTGTACGGTTCTGTAGCGTTTGAATCCACTTGCACGGCCATGCGGGCTAAATGGAAGTCTCTTAGTGGCTAGTCCATTAATTACTATTCCGGATACATGGTTACTGTCTGGCTGTGTTAATGGTGCAGCATCTGGCCAATGCTAGGTTGAAGGGTTTGTTAAATAACAGAAAGTTGACAATCATCACCTTATTACTTCCAAGGGAGTGTCCAAACAACCTCAATAAGAAGAGTACGATGCGTGCTTTAGTGGTGGCATTACACGACACAATTGCCAACAGCTAGTGAACAAGTGCCATTTGCTCGTGAAAAGATGGACTGGCAAACAGACACGTTTTCGTTAGTTATTGTTAGGCTGAAAATAACACATTTACGTAGTTAAAGTAATAATGTACGGATTGGTTAAATGGAAAATGAAGGTGTCAAGGAGCTCATAAATAGTAGGTGTTTTTCACAGAAGCTGCCTAAACGACGGGTGCCTATGGTAGATCTAGGACTTGAGAAACTGATTTGTGGGTTAGTTTGAGCCAATGTCATGTGGACCTATTATGGTGAGTCGAAGCAATATGGACCGCGATTGATATGGAAGCAAATCTTGGTTACTTTGAGTGCTAATACAAGCAAATCCCAATAACCATCCACTTTATCGGTTACCATCTGAGTAACATAACAGACCAAGTTTTACATCACTAGTAAACACGATCCACGGCACTCTTACTTCGCCTTACCAACAATTTGTACACACATGTAGGGGGAAGTTAAGGCAAATTGTGACGTTTTCTACCAAAGCAAGTACTCAATATCGTTGGAATATGAATGAAATCTAGTTGGAATGGACACCCCAAGCGAAAGATAGGAAAGTAGCTGAAATTATAAACACAAGCTGACTGTTAATTGTTTTAAACCGTTTTAACGTTTATTTAAAAACGTGTTTTTTGATTTACAATATCAGAAAATAGCTTCCTATGGACCAAATCAAATATTGAAAAGATTCTATGAATTACGACTTCATTTACAATGGAGTAACAAAGGTACAATGTATTTTGTTTAAAATTGTTCTCCTTGCTGAACATATGATTCCATCAAACCTCTCAATTCGTTTAGAAACGAAGTATTCAAAATATCCTTATTACAACGTGGAGTTCTTTTTTTACGGCATTAAGGCAACTATAAACGTGGCTGACTTGAGCAAACAGTAAGATTTCATCAAGCAAACAAAGCATTATCCCTGGAATTTTGTGAAGTGGCACTGGAAATTGTCAAGCAAAGGAAACCTTGGACAATTGGAGAAGTGTTTATGGAACGTGGTAAACTTAATCCTTGTGGCATCATTGGATGATAAGAAAACAAATATTGCTCTCTAGTGATGATATTTCTAGGCGTATATGAAATATATCGGTAGGCATCAAAGAATAGCTTTTCAGCGAAAGGAAGTTTTCATCACTGTTTCCGTTTGCTTTGACAAATCAAAAGATGTAAACTCATGTTCTCAGTTGCCTGTCATTATTTGAAGCATGTTCATTCAAACAAGGGAAATAAAAAAAATATGCAATTTCGATTGAATTTGAAGCCATAACAAAATGTAACTTACTAAACAGCCAAAACATGTTTTTCATGACGAGGACTGAAATGGAGTAACTATATGGTCCGTAGAAGAAAGTCCAAGAAATTGCTACCCAAGCGAAGCGTACCAAGTGAATCAAACATATCAATGGTTCAGCCAGTGAGACCCGCGAAACAGGCATGCAATAAACACTTGATTCATTCATTTTCAATATAAAATAGATAGAAACCGGAGCTGCTAACGCATAACTGTTTAAAAACTTGGTAAATTGGTGTTCAGTTTATTAGGTTCTTCTTTTTCACTATGCTTTAGGTTGGCTAGCAAACAGATGGGTTGCGAATCTGTTTATGTAATATAAGCAAGTTAAATACTTCCTATAAGGATAAGAAAACGTGACCATCTGGCCTTATTTGACGATATATTTGGTTTCAGAGAACTGTTTACCAAGCAGACATGCTAGAACAGCAAAATATGCATAAGCTGAAAGTGTAGGGAAAAGGACTAAAATCATTAGTAACAAAGCTAAAGAACTAACGAACATTATCACAAAAACCTTGCCATTTTTGAGAAACTACGCGCTGCATTTCACGTTGTTAAAATTGAAGTGCATGCCATCTGAATGAGGATATCTGCGGGCATCCGGAAATTTCTTGTAACTCAAGTCTATCATTATTTTTCAGATCTCAGGTAAGAAAACGCACTATTACGCAACCAATTCTGTACTCCTCTTAATGCTGCCACAATTCCCGAGAGAATACTGGATCTGTATAATTATTCCTTGTCAAGCAGCATGTTTCATAAAAATGAAAGGAATTTTGCATGAAATTTTGCGTGTTACGTATCGGTCCTATCAAAAGGTTACCATGATTAGTTTTCGTCTAGTGAAACCGGCTTTCAACGCTTTTGCATTTAAAAGCATAGACTCGTAATCTATTACATGTAGAGCGCGGAGTTACTTTTAGATTTGTGACAAGTCAACCGCGAATTTCGAAGCTTATTAACGTGTTGCAATGTTAGCCTTCGTATTAAATATGTGATTAAGTTCTATCTTTCCAATACGGAGGCACTTTTGATGTCGTTTTAAAATTATTGCTAATTTTCTTTTTGATACAAGACGTGCTTGAAACAGTAGACGGTAACCATATCTTGGATGTTTCCCCCTTTGTTATAATCAGATCTTGATATCTAGACCAGTGCAGTATCTGTAAAATGGTTTGGAAAAGGACTGGCCAGATTTACTCTTACTTTTGTTGCTTATGTCATTATAATTCAGAGATTGGCAATTTAGTGCTTGCTGGCCACATAAAGTCGGCCAAGCTTTTATTTGGCCCTCAGTGTTGTCCTAATAGGTCAACTGCTTGATTTGAATTTGAGGGAGTCGTACTTGGCAGTAAACCGATATACTTAATATTATGAGTTTCTAACATACCCTTTCTTGTAGAATTTCATCAGATATGAATTATAAAGGTTGACCTCAATATTCCCTTTGATCAGTGGCAGTTTGTATTTGTTACTTTTCTCTTTCAAATGGTTGGCAAAATCAACCTTCGCTAGCGCATGATTTTGGAACTTAGAAGGCCAGTTTGCGCCACTTCCTGTTATTCTTTCCTACTGCACACAGCTTCACGGAATACGGTTTCTTTGCAAATAACTATCATTATGTAAATATCCCGTTGCTTTAATAGATGTAGCCATTTTGCTTGGCAATGTTATGTGTGGCTTGCCTAAACATTAAATCCCATGACTGGTTTCGTCTTTATTTTAATAAGGATGGTATTACCAAGACAGATGGGTTGGTCATGGAGAACGGTTAGATTGATTGTGGTCAGTTTCAAAGAAAACCGGCGCATAAATGAATTGGCTTCCCCTTCACTGTTCCTATCTTCCTATGCAACCTAGCACCCTTCAGTTTCGTCGTATTGTTGAAAGAATGTGTTTGCATCATTTGCTTAACTATCGAGCATCAAGTGGACTGACCCATCTTAAACAGGTAGAAGAAATTGCCATGGTTGTGTGAGCATTTTGAGTAGGCACTAAACATACCTTTAAATATATTTATATATTTGCCTTCATTTGTTTGTATCCTGCTTTGATTAATTTGTGGGAAAAGTTTTAATAAAAAGGACGCAGTTAAAATACTTACACGTGCAGTGATTGTAAGCCCAAGGTAATTAACTCATAACCGTAGAAATCAAGGAGAGTAACTCGAAGCACGTTTACAAATGTCATGTTTGGCTGGAAATAATTATGACAAATTTTGATAGCCTCACTTCCTGGTAGCCTCGGATATCCACTTAAGTTATCGGTTTGTCAGCTATTCCAAACGCAGCACCAGTTTTTTTATACACAACGATGCCATTGAGAACATTGAGCCATGGACATTGTGGCAGGGGGTTTATCGATCTATGAAAAAACCAGTGGCATAACCCGTGGAGAAGATTAATGCCTCCGTTTAACAAAACCCCAAAATTATATTTCTAGTTTTCCTAAAGTGTATTAGTTGAGCATTGTGACGGTGAAAATGTTATTCTAATTAGTATCACGCAGTTGGGTTAAGCGCATTTATGAAACATGTTGTGAACTTCGCGGGTTGAAGTGTTACCACCTAAACATTGTTGCAGACGAAACCTGGTTTATCAAAGGTGGGAAGGAGTATCTAATTGGGAATTAAAAGAGGATAGTGCTTAACTGATCTGAGGTTAAGCATCTTTCTTTCAGTGTATGTACTAACGGGTGAGATGGTTGAATAAACATGTTAATCGTATTAACCGCTTTTTGAAGGAATCAGTAATTTTCGACAGGAGCATCCCTTGAGATCAGAAATATGTGTATCATGAGATAGTAATCGACGCTAACAGCTTTGCTGTTGCAACCTTTAGTAAGTTGTAGCATTGATGCCTGCATGTGAAAATTTACAAGTCATAAGTTGTACAAATGGTTGATGTAGTTCCAGTCGGCCAAAGAGAATCATCTTTTCGGCTCGACAAAACTTTTGAAGTAATCAATCACATTCTCTGGACATAAGCACACAATCACTTAACAATAAACAAAATCTACCAGCAACATACCGAAAGAAGAAGCGTCTTGTTGATACGACAACCAATGGTGAGTTACGTAGGCGTGACCCTTACTGCGCGGGTGAACGACCATCGAAGGGGCATTGATTTGCTGAGTAAAAGATGTCCGTGCTTTAAAGCAATAAGGTAGTAGTATTAATAGTTTTCTGAAACACTGCTTCCGGTATATTGGCAGCGTTGATTGCTTATGATTTTCTTACTGAAACTAATTTTTAATGTGGATCTTGTAGTTATATCCAAGTATGTAAAATAAGTGATTCTAGTTCAGATATAACCTTTTGTAGGCAAAGCATTAAAAAGCTGCAGTCGTTTGTCATCATAAGATGTTAAAACCTTTCCCAAACTTGTTTCCTGTCAAGAAGAAAGGCGTTCCAGACTGACTGAAGTAATAGTGTCATGAGTCATAGTTAGTAACATCTGATTTAGGATTCGCCTTCTGCTGCTGTCTTCATAGTGACAGTTATAGGACGCCTGCGCCTAAAGAGGGATCACGAGTCGCTTTTACTGCACCACGCACAGCTGCATCCACACACCATATCCAGTGTAAACCCGGAGGAATATGACCGAGTGGTACATGGATGGAAGTCACATTCTATCAACGAAGTTGGCCTGCACTTCAACAGAAGCAGCAGCAGCAGCAGCATCCTATGTATATCATTTCGAAGCCATTCCTACCAGACGTACACAAAGAGGTTGCTGAGCCGTAATTTATTTGAGACTATCATTGTCACAATGACCGTAAATCCCGTCTTCCCAAGCAACGACGACCTGTCGCTGGGAGCGAATATAATCATGGTAGTTGTTTTTAGACATGCAGGCACCCAGTTAAAATTCACGACGAGTGTAGCCACACCCAGGGATAGCAGTCAACAGTTAATACATGAAATGCATGCAAATGAACACGAAGCCACACTTACAGACCAACTGCAGCGATAATGTGGCACACATACCACATCACCTGAATTATTTATCAGTGTTAGTATATTGAATCGAAAGAAGAGTACTTACCACGCACTGCACTGATGATGATAACCTAATCAGGTAACTCGCTGCTTATTTGATACCGTGTTCACGTACCTGAGATTGTGATTTATAAAAACGTCGTGGATGAAGAGGTTCTAACCGCATGTGCAACAACCCCACTCGCTTGACGTCAATGTAGTCGAACCCATCGGCGTCTATCGCTCGTAACCGACGTTTTTGTCTTCTTAGACAACAATACTTTCTCGTGGATATTGGCAACCGCATATTTGATGTTAGCCTACCTTTGTCTATGAAAAGTACCATTGCATCCAATCACCCAATTAAAAATTAGTTCGTGATAAAACCACTTTGATCAAGTCCTGGTAACGTAACTTTCGTTTTCCCACGTTACGCTTCCTTGCACGTTGTTAGCCGTAAGGCAACTGTTGTGGTATCCCGATTTAATTTATGCAGTGTAAACGCTGGAGCTTCATTATGGTTTTTCTTATTGTTGAAAAAAGTGGACAGTTTGACCATGGAATGATCTAAGCTTCCAGGTTTTGCTTAATTAAAGAAGGAAAGTATTTTTAGTTTAGTGATCAATACGAAATCCAGGTTTACATCTAATCCAGTGGAACGTTTTAAAACACTATAGCCAAATAGTTGTATGGAATGTGGTGCCGAATCTATTAGTCACAGGTAAATATGTACTGGGACTAATCGATTTTCCTCAAAAGAGCAACTGCAATATCCTCATGCAATATGTTTGCTTCTGAGTTAGGAATACTGAAGAATAGAAAAATATTGCCCAGTGAAATTAAGCGGTATCCATACAGTATTTTGTTTATAACTTTAGAACCGAGATGTCGATAAGCTTTGGCAAGTAACAGAATAAGCTTTTTAATGATACACACTAAACAGTGTCAATAATGATCAGTACCCCACTGACACCATTCCGGTAGTTGCATGGGCGATCAGCGCGCAAATAATTAAAACGGTCAAATGCAACATTGGTTTCTACAACATTTTTATGAAGCCATGTCTCTTGCAGCATAATGATCCAAATCTTGAGTATTCAAGAGTGTATCTAATGCTTTTTGGTCCTCCCTTCTCACAATAGCGAACGGACATTTGCGATTGTAAATGTGGATATGCTCATCATTATCGAGATTTGTTTCTGAAAACAGACGTCCAAACTGCACCATGCTTTTTCAAAGAATTATTACATATTTTGTAGATGTTTATCTCTGTATTCTTGGCAAACAGATTATAGTGTTGGGCTCGCGTGGAAACACAAAATTATTTCAGAACATCGAAATTACAGATTATTATCGCTGTGATTGAAGAAACATACAGTAGTTTTGGAAAACAGTGGGTTCTTAAAATATCGTCTAAAGCGTATGTGGCAGTAATTATAACAAAGAAGAAAATACGCAGCACTGCCAAATTCGATGGACATTCTTCGAGATAAATGACGATTAATGGTGAATAGGAAAACGGATAGGGCAGATGAAAAAGGCCCCTGACGTTCTTGGTTGCCCTTCGTTGAGGAGTCTCAAGAGCAACGAGATCCTGTTTCTACCACGGCTGCCACACCTGAATAGCATATTCCACGTGAGGTCGCACATAGGCGTTAAGTATTGTGGGAAATATTGAGGGCTCAAACCGACCGAAGGCTCTGCGAAGAAGGCCGAAGTGTTGATTGCCGGTTCGCGTCGACTTCTCTGCTTGTTTTGAACATTCGAGATCTTCCTGTACCAAGACACTCAGCTCACGCTTTTGAAAAACATTCACCAAGGTGTGGTCCCCAATCTTGTAACGGCTAGCCGCCTGGTGACGCAGATGCATCCCATTGCACTTATCTATATTCAATTGAAGATTGTTCCTCTTTGACTATTCGTAAATGCAATCTAAGTCATGTTGGAGCAGATCCTGATCTGGCTTGTTACTAATCGCGCGCCATATCCTGACGTCATCGGCGAAAAGCAGGCAATTTGAGGAGATTACTCTTGTCAGGTCGTTGATAAACAACAGGTATAAACGTTGTCCTAGCACTGAGCCTTGTGGGACACCACATTCCACCTCAATTGGGTTAGAAAGTGATCCCCTAACACGTACTTGAAGCTCTCGTCGGTAAAGGAAGTTGCCAATCCAACGATGTACAGGATCTCCGATTCCGTAATTCTGTAGTCTTTGAAGTGGGATGCGGTGATCAAGGAGGTCGAAAGCTTTGGAGAAATCCAGATAGATGACGTTGACTCCGACCCCATCATTGGCCACTTCCGTCTAACAACCTCGTGCAAAAGTAGTTGGTGGCATGATCGGTGTTGACGGAAGCCATGCTGTTCCGGTACAAAAAGGTTGCATTTTTCTAGGTATTCCACTGAAGGCTCAGAGACGACTGCTTCTTTTTAAGTCGTGGATTAACTATCTACATTATAAGCACTTCATGAATTTTCTTGAGGTAAAAAGCATTGACGAATACCTACCGCCTGAAACGAATCAGATTTGAATAGAAATCCTTCATTATTGGGTGTACAACTACACATTGATGGCTTGAGAATTAAAAGTGTAGAATTAGCTGAAACAAATAACGTGCTGCTTAGATCCCGCAATGCGGCAAACGGTAGATACCTGAACGAAATTGATATGCAAGTAAATGCCAATTTACTAACTATGAGGTGTATATTCATTGAATGCTAACTTTCAATAAAAGGATACAAACCATAAATAGCTAGTACATAAAGTACTAATGATGTTGGGTTTTTTCTACTTTTCAGAACCGATAATTAAGTTAAAATGGTAATTAGAAAAGCCTGACCAATGCCAAAGTGATTAGTCTGCTTTCCAGTCTGCAATTATCGTCACATCGTATTTGGCTATATTTCCTTTCACTAGCAACATGCGTTATTGAGGGAATGCAAAAAGAGCCCAGAGGAGAGCTGATGCTCAACGATTCGCATAAATGAAGGTGTAGGTCATTTATATTCAATCACATTGGATCCTGCTTCAAAACTCCTGACTTTCAGCTACAGTAAAGCATCCAAATTTGACTGTCACTCTATGCTGACCACTGGCTATGTGAATGTTCTACTTTCCATTCCTTGAACGTTCACAATGTGGACCTTATGGATCCATAACTCAGTGTGTTGTCCAGCTCAGTTTACTGAGCATTTTGGTCCAGTCCCTTGAGTTGTCAACTTGGGGAGGTTTTACTGCACATAGCGGAATAATGTTAAATATAGCGACTCGGATAAGTAACCGCTAAACAATGACATTTGGTTATACAGGTATGGTCAAGCACATGAACATATATCGGATCCTGGTTCACAGGTGCAACTGCTATCCTGCACTCGTCATTTCTCCACTACCTTTTCGTTTGATTTTATTATCGTCACCACATAAATAGCAATGTATGATATTTTTGTAGTCCAGCCACATAATCTTAGTCGGTGACAGGTCCCAAGCAAACTCGACGTTTACGTCCCAAAACTGATAGTAAGCCTCTAGTGGGACGTAATGCCATTGTCTTATTGAACGTATCAGCATTCCTCGGCCGAATGACCATTGCCAGTGTCAACCTTCATTGGTTGCGTTCCAGTTCCCCAAACCTCTTTATTCCGGATATTGGTAGAGTCCCAAAAGCAATGCACCGCATTCTGTTGAGCGTGGATTACAAACCGTTGAGCATTTCTCAGCCTAAGCCTGTACCTCTGGCCAAGCGAGAAGCGCTGTAGAAAGCATTGAGAAGTATGGTCACGGAAGACTTGATAGAATTTATACAGTGTTCTGAATGGGGTCATCCCCTAGTTGCCGTTCAAAGAAACATGGCTCTATTCGTGTATGAATCGACATTTGGGCGCTTAATCAACATAGAATTGTGGACAAGTTTCAGCTCTCTTCTATCGACGAGTTGATGATTAAGCGATCAAAAGCCAAACGTTTCTCAAAGCTGGATATTCGCAGTGCATACTACCACATGCCACTGACTCCAGATTGCCAACATTTGACTGCTTTCCTCACGCAAGACGTTTTGTATCAATACAAAGTGCTACAAATGGGCCTTAGTAGTGCCCCAGCAGCTTGGCAGAAAATTAGTGCACTATCGTTATCAGATCTCAAAGGATGTGTTGTGTATATGGATGATATTTGTGTCTTTGGTAGTAAACCCACCGTACACCAGGAAAAAGTTCATAATGTGTTGCGTAGACTGAATGAACTAAATCTCCGACTGAAGAACAACAAATGCTAATTCGCTGTAACGGCGGTCGAGTTTATTGGACATGTTATTTCTACCTCCGTTATTAAGCCATGAAGAGTAATGCTTTCCGCCACATTCGAAGACAGCTAGCTGGAGAGCTGCGTCAGGTGAAAAATACGTGGTGGACAATGCAAGCTGCGCAGATGGAGTCCTACGCTGAACACCGTCAACAAAAAGAATTCTACGACTCCTTGAAGGCAGTGTACGGGCCCACTGTGCAGCAAATGAAGACCCTGAAAGACTCTGAGACTGGCGCCGTGTATACACAATCTGATGACATCTTACAAATGTGGCACAGACACTTTGATACGCTCCTGAACAAGCGATCAGAGGTAGACTGGGACACACTACACGGGCTGCAACACCATAGCGTACTATCGCAACTGGAGGAGACACCGGGAATGTACGAAACACAGAGAGCGCTTGCTCAACTACGGAATGGGAAATGCGCTGGTGTTGATGGCATACCACCGGAAATATTGAAGAACGGAGGACCAGTTATGATACGTGCCCTGCATCGTTTGGTGGAAGCCGTCTGGATGGAAGAGCAAGTGCCCGCAGAGTTGAAGGATGCTCTTGTGATTCCACTGTACAAGGGAAAGGGTAGTAAACAACACACCGACAATTATCGTGGCATCAACTTACTTAGTTGCGTTGGCAAGATTTTGGCCCGTATCCTACTCAATCGCCTTGTCACACATATACTAGAACCGAATGTACCTGAGGAGCAATGTGGATTCCGCTCGGGCCGTAGCACCATCGACATGGTTTTTGCAGTACGTCAACTACAGGAGAAATGTCGTGAATGCAATCAACCGTTGTATTCATTGTTCATCGACTTCACCAAAGCGTTCGATACGGTGAACCGTGAGGCGTTGTGGTTGATTCTCTCCAAGTTTGGATGCCCTGCAAAGTTTATTCGTCTCATTGAATGCCTGCATACTGGCATGCGAGCAAGGGTGCAGCTAAGTGGACAGACTACAGATGACTTGGCCGTTATCTCCGGTGTGAAGCAAGGATGCGTCTTAGCCCCCACACTGTTCAATATCCACCTGACAGCTGTGATGTCGTGCGCATTCAACACATGCGAATACGGTGTGCATCTAGAGCACCGCATGGATGGGGGTTTGCTTAACATCCGCCGCTTTGGATCAAGAAGTTTAGTGCGTGAGACAACCATTCGTATGCTACTGTTTGCAGACGACTGCGCGTTATTTGCACATACTGAGGAAGAACTGCAATGCATGACGACAATCTTAGCTTCCACAGCGACTAAGTTTGGACTCAGCATAAACACAGGCAAGACTGTATGTCTATTTCAGCCGGCACCGGGAGTGCAGCCCGTGTGCGGACCAGAAATACGGATTGTAGATGTAGTACTACAGAACACGTCCGCCTTCTGCTACCTTGGGAGTACATTGTCTAGCGACCTACGAATCACCAACGAACTGCGCGCTCGTGTGGCGAAGGCAAGTGCGGCTTTTGGGAAACTGGAACATCGCGTGTGGAAGAACCATCATCTCACTGTTAGAACCAAGGTGATGGTGTACAAATCAATGGTTCTCTCAGTCCTTATCTATGGATCGGAAACTTGGACACTGTACAGAAAGGATATCCGGTTTTTGGAACGATTCCATCAACAGTGCCTTCGCCGGATTCTGCGCATACAATGGTGGGACAATGTGCCAGACACTGATGTGATCCGCCGGAGCGAAGTGTACACCATAGACTACATGCTACTGCTGCGACATCTCCGGTGGCTTGGACATGTGCGCCGTATGGATGCAACGAGAATCCCGAAGCAATTGCTGTACGGACAACTGATCGCAGGTGGCCGGAATGCTGGCAAACCCAAGTTGCGTTACCAAGATAATATCAAGGTTAGTTTGTCCAGATTAGGTATTGACCTAAATATTTGGGAGGAGTTGGCAACAAATCGCCGCATCTGGCGTGATCTCATCACCTGTACCGTTGCCCAATCGCAAGAAAGGCAGATGGTGCATCGAGAAATTAAACGTGCAGCACGCAAACATCATCTGCCGTCGGACTTCAATTCTTCGGCTACTCCAACATGGAGCTGTAGTGCATGTGGCCGTGTGTGTTTTAGCCCAGCTGGTCTGGCCAGTCATCAACGAGGCCACGATGGGGTTATGCCGAACAGGTGGATTGTTAGATCGAGCATCACGGACTGACATGTGACACTTGGTGGTACGCAACTGAGAAAGGACGGTATATGTTAAACCGGCCAAACGGGATGAAGCGAGGTGAGTCAGCATGGAATCACACGGGGAGGATTTTTGCACTGATAATTTACTAATTCACCAACTGTTGCAGTGCAATGACAACCACGCATAGTTTCTGCAAAGACACAGGCGCGTACTATATTTACCATACTGGTAATCCGAACACAGATGCCTCTATACGAATGCCCCTATGCTGAGGCTTGATGTTGCATACACCATACTTCTTTATCGCAGTTGGGCTACACTGACTTACTTACTTACTTACTTATAACATGTTACCTTATTTTACCGTACCTTACCATTACCATAGCCTAGGAACCCTTTACCTAATACAGTATGGAAAAGCAATGCTTCCTCGATTTGGTGGCAAATTGGCAATGCGATAGACATGTTCAAGTTGGATCATGCATTCAAATATCAATCGCTCTGGAACATCCGTGGAAAGTGAACAGTCCCGGTAAGTAATTGACTAGCGATTAACATGCTGCTGTTGATGTGTTATGCTAGGTTTCACATTAACTCTGTTAGAATGATTAGAGCAATAATTCCCGTTCTTCATCTGACAACGTTATCTTAGCTGAGCTTATGAAAATAAGTTGACTTCAGCGCACCATTTCCCTACAAACCTTCATAGTTGCATACTCACACGGTCTATCATCCTTGTGTGTCATCCTTATTCCATTGCTAATGTCAGTATAGCTTGGGTGCAATTGCTATTTGGAATGATGAAGTAGGGACTTGGTGCAACGCAGTAGCATTATTGCATCTGTCTAAGAGGCACCTACTAGAAGTTGTCTTAGACGGGGTCAATCTTCTGGGTAGACTAAGAAAAAGGTAATGTCAACGGAAATGGTACGTAAGTGTCTTAGTAAATTACATCGGAAAGGAATCAGCGCATAGGGAACATTTGTTTACTTTACGAGCACCGAATAGTTGCACCCCAGGCGTACAAAAGTAGATCGTAACCAAGTAGTTTATAGCCACAACAGGATACACAACGGTATGTATAAACGGATGAGTACTTGGATGACAACCATGCTACATCTTGGATATTTGCAACACCGGGCGAACATTGTTTGGAAAACCGCAAGTTTGACAGTGGCCAGTGGGACTTAGTTGTTGTAGTACTATGGTAGTTCTCGTGCCAAATAAGCCGTAAGAGGCGAACACCAACAGTACGTATTGGGTAGTTAATCTCATGTCTGTGCAAGTAACCCTTAGCCTGACCGCCAAATGAAACCCATACATGTTTGTTCATACATGCTTGTTCATGCGGACTAATGTGTCTCTGTCCAGTTTTGTGACAGTTAATAATGAAGTCCGTGGAAACACATGTGCATATGTTGCATTCGAACTGCCATTGGATACAGATGACGGCAATCTATGTATATATGTATACCGAATGCATTCCATGAGGATCTTCATACCGCTTTTGTACGGTTAACTTAGTGCAGTAGAACGACATTCGAGCAAACCGAAAATACTATTACCAGAACATGAAGAAGATGAGTTTATGACAAACTCATGTTGATTTCAGGTGTTGCGAATCCAAGGCAAATTTGATCGATGCGAATTCCGTGAACTGCTCAAAAGGGCGGTTTCTCAGGTGCCGGAGAAGGCACAATTGTATGCGGAATAGAAGCACCATGAGTATGTTCCCATTCAATTTACTAATCCAGGCCAATAAGGCGGCGTATGTGGTACGTTTGCCTGCGTGATGAGTAATCTTGCATTTCAGAAGTAGATGTTGCTTGAGTTCCCCTGTGCGGATGCGCCTGATGTGAATGTTGACAAGGTGACTACCTGTCTATTACCCACTACCTCGTCCATACTGGCTCCAGGAGACAGTTGGTCGTCGCTGGAGGGGACGGAGTGCACCGTCCTTGTGACGGTGCTAGGCTCAAAGAGTGGTTCCATGCAATCTGTGTGGAACGGGCTACGGTCCAGCCACCGCCTCGTGTACGTCTGATGTGTATGGTTTCCCAAATAGGCCGGAATGCTTCCGATCTGCTTGTTGAAGGAGTGTGGGCCGGCTCCGTTGATGAAACGTGGCTCCCATCCGCATGCCTCCCTGTCTTATTCCTTCGGGTTTACACTGGTTATGGGGTGTGTGGGTGGAACTATGGGTGGTGCAGCGCAAGCCACCCATGGTCCCCTTTGTAGGCGCAGGCGTCCTGTGACTGTCCCCATGGACGTCACAGTGACAGGCAAATCCGGATACGGACGCCGCCTAATCATCATTAAGCCTAATATACCGTGCAACAGAGCCATCCACGATTGTCGAAAACCATGCAATGTAACACAGATGAAACATTTCTCTGGATTGTGTTCTTATTAGCTTCGACATTTACCGAATTATGTGACTATTACTGAGCCATTACGGAGGATGACACGCCGAAACCAGAAGTTTCGTAGTGCCACTGAACAAAAAAATGCATACATGATCATACGTGCGATTTTTGAATCTACTCCTACAGTAGAGATCTTCAATGAATACTGTCAAGCGTTTGTTTCAACGGATGCTTCAGATGTTGCCTAGTGTGCAGTTCTGTCCTAGCTGCGCGATGGCGAGGCGAAATTGATTTCGCGCGCGTCAAGCACCATGCAAGATACTGAAAGAAATTACTCTATCGGCGAGAAGTAGGCCCTCGCGTGCATCTGGGTAGGTGCAAAAGACACTTTTACTTATTCCCACGTCTATTCACTTTGCGCACAAATTATTCTGCACTTACAGCTTTACTAATTCGCGGTAACAAAGGCCAAAAGCCGGTACGCTTGAGTCCGTACTACTCACGTCTATTGAACTATGCTTCTGAAATAAAATACTTGCCAGATTGCTTTAACCAACTTTAAGATGCCTTGTCGAGACCCCCACTGTCCAAACAAGGGGAAACTGAGGAGCTAGAGGAGGTAAAACTGCTATAGCAGCTCTCAGATGGAACATCTACAATAACATTTGACCTGATACGAGAGCACACTGGTAAAGATAATGTCCTAGCGAACCTTCGGGAGTACATCTCTACTTCATGGCCCAGTTGTACCAGGATCTAACCTGAGTTATTTCCATACTATACCTTAAGAAACGAGCTTTCTACTGTGAGCAACTACATTATTAGAGGCAAACATTTTGTGGTCCCTGCAACCCTTATTCCTCCGGTGGTTGCAGGTGTGCATGAAGGTCATCCAGAGAGGGTGCGGACAAAAGCTGGGATACGACAGTACTATTGGTGGCCGAAGTTGAATTCCAACCTCGAAGCGGTTATTGGGGAATGTTATGCCTGTCAACAATTCGAAAGTGCGTGGTCCCTGGATGCTCCAGTCCAACTTATTGTGTACCCAATATAGTCATGGACAAAAATTGCTATCGATATAATCTGCCCGTTTCCCAATGCACCTGCGCAGAAGCTAAACGTGCTAGTTGCTATATGTTTCTGCAGCAAACGGCCAGAGGCTATTCTATGCGGGGACGTAACTACAGCAGTCATCATAAAGTGACTTCATTGTTTGTTTGCAAGGAACGGTTTGCCAGAAGAAATAGTTACTGATAACGGCCCACAGTTTCAAAGCAACAATATGCTGAATTCCTAAAACGTAATGGTATCAGACATACGGGGAGTGTACCCTTTAATCCTGCAGCGAATGGACTCGTCGAAAGACTTAATCGTACTTTGAAAGAATATCTACAAGTCCTTCGGCTTTTGGGAGAATCCTAGGATGATGCGTTGGTATCTGCGTTGGAGGTATACAGAACCACTCCACATACTGCAATGGAGAGAACCCACTTGGAGCTAATGCTGGAGAGAAAAATTCGAACTCTATTAAAGGCAGCCTTTCCATCCGAAGAAACTGCCAATCACAGAGAATACGAACGACAGGCTGCTTATCCGGCTTAATATAGACGCGTTGGGAGAACGTATCCTTCAGGGGCATTTGTTCGTGTGAGATTACTCAATTCCCCGAGAAAAGGAATGTATTCGGAAACCGACCGGTGTAGAATCAGTGTGCACTCCAGGAAAGTAAAAGTTGGCTGATGGGACAAAGTTGAATGCAAGACGACTGCCTACAGCGCTTTCCCAACGTGCTATTGAACAGACGAACACACCTAGAATACAGCGCTCGGTACAAACTAATACAAACTTACGACGTTCCGGTCGTATACGCAGCCCTGTCTACAGATACGCATACGGATAACACCACATGACAATTCTTCGGGGTGCTGATATTAAATTAGATCGTTCATTGCATGCGGTGCCTATATTCTTACGAACAGAGGAGGGGACAATGTCGTATTCAAATAATTTGTTTTGTTTTCGCCCTCGATTCGCTTAACCAACTCACATTTATATTTAGCACTCGTTAGCCTATCATGTTTTCTTGCATTTGATTGGTTGCAATGCAAACCTCTATCGGTTTAATTCTAACTGCGCGTGTGTGCTGATAGTTTTCTCAATACATAAGTTCCGGTGCTATTATGGTCTGCTGATATTTCGGGATACATCAATCACTGAAATTTCAAAGGGTTAATCCACACTTGCCATACCTTATTTACTGAGATTTTATTTAACTTTTGGTGCTGACGTCTCCATACACCAACTGTTCATAACGTTTTCTCTTTTTCATTAAACCTTGGACACTTTTCTAGGAGTTACCATGGATAAAAGCATCGGAAACAATAGATGAACTATAAGCGTTCGGAACATCAGCCAGCATCGGTAGAGCTAGAGAAAAAATTTATATTTATACGAGGAAATCACTGGATACATCTGTACTTTCATCATATTGATACTCACCCCATACCTCTTAATCACTGCAATTCGACATGCATATTTCACTTTATACGAAAGCAAGAAACAGCTTTAGTACATTTGAACTTGTCTTGCTGGAGACCCGCTTTTCGGTAAGTTGGGAAACATACCGCTTAAGTTTATTTTGTTTTTATAAATTACGCCCAAATGAAAGCTCATTGTCCAAGTGAAGTAATCCACCATGATTAAAACCAACACCATGCTCCAAACCCAGATTCCCTGATATGGGTTAAAACTCAACGAAAGTAAGATGACGATACGCTTACACTAATACTGGCACAAGACGTATATTGTGACATACATGCCGGCTTAATATTTTGCAGGTGATAATCTGTTATTTTTAGCCTAATGCTTTGTCTAGGTTGCAGATAATTTTTGAAACTGTATTTGCAGGCAACTGCTGCTGTCCAAAAAATAGGCAACTCATTAAAACTTCCCGACGCAGCAATAGTATTTATAATCAAATTAAGTTGTACGTTGCATTTTAACAGCTGTCGTTGTGAGTAACGTAAGCAGCTTAACACCGTAATTTTAAGTGTTACCTCATATTTCCAAACATAGTGTACGTAGGCTGCTATTGTCTCAATTCGTGGATAAGTGGTATGCAACAGCAGGTTGTCCTGGCATGAGTATTTAGAATCAGACCCCTCTGTAGAATACCTAAGCATGTCAGCCTTCTAAAGCAATGGATCAACCGCAAAGATTTTGCAGTTTACCAGTAAAATGCTACAACGCCTAAAGTATCACTTTCAACTTTCCATTCCTATTGCATGAAGCTATCCGTATTTAGCCCGGTGATGCGGTGTGTGGTCAGATGGCAGAGTTGCAGAAAACTGGTACAGATTGTTGCAATGCCCTTACCGTCTTAACGTGTCACTAAGGATTGCAAAGCGATATCCTTGCCATGCACGTTCAAACGTACTCGGAGAATTGACTTCACAAGTATTACCTTGTCCTGTGTGTGGGTTATGTGTTGATCGATAACGTTCTCAGCTTAAATATCAATGGGAACTCATTGAACCCTAACGCAACGGGTGCCGACCAGCTACCACCGTCTTAGTGGCTTACATGACCAGCCGTACTAGTCGATTAACCTGAGACATAGAAAGTTTCCAGTGGATCCAGTCTATATCATTCCCACGAAACCCTGTTTCGAATAATTGTTTCACATTGGACGCTAAAGTGTGGCCCTCCTAATCAAAGACAAATTCCGCTTACCTCAGATGCCCTGGTACGCATGTTTGCTACTCACCGGACGTTGTTTTGTAAAGACGAAGCTTTAGGACAACATGCGACAGCATAGCTGTGACATTCATATCATGAACTTTTTGGTAACTAATGATGAGGCATTATTTAGAGCAAAATTAAAACTGCAGCTAATATATTCTATATTTTACGGGAGCATCCTGAGGCCACTAGAATACTGGCATCGATCGTGCAGTGCGAATTAAACATGTGTCTGCAAGAGCTTGAATTTGAAAAATACGGTTATTTAGTTATAAAGGAGGTGCTAGAATTTGATATATTGGAATGGTGTTAGCTCGCTCTATCTATCTCAAATGTCTGGATGACCGACCTGCCAAGCAACCCTTGTTCAGCAAGAAGTGCGATATATAGTTCTGATGTTTCTGTTTACTGCAGGTAATACTCCGTTTATAAGTGCTTGCATTAGTGTGAGAACGAGTGAGCATCAGCAAATCGAAGCCTAATTTGCAACCTCCGGAAACACAGTCCATAAGGAAAGATCTTGTGAGCGATATAGTGCGTTGAAAGCATGTAGCTGATTATTAATTCAAGATGTCTTTGTTATTCGGTCTCTTAACTTTAACGGTGAACATGCATCCGCTTTAGCCAAACGCTCAGCATCTGCATTTCCAACTTATTATGTATCCAAAACTACTTGCACTTTTACCGCCCCGCCGACCTCGAAACTTGAAGTACGGTCGACGGATAGCTGCATCAATCACACACCAGACTTAACTGTGCCATTCGTATTGGGCCTGACAAGCACAACATGCTGGTTATCTTGTCAATATCGACAACCCTGTCGCATTTCACAATTGATATTATCAACAAATAGCTATTCACTTGGCGATTACCGATAGATTGGAAGCACTGGGTGACAAGGAATTTTTCTTGAAAGCCATTGGTACAAAAAGCGTGTACATTTACTCATCGAGATGTCTGCTTATTATTTGGTACGTTATTGCCTAAACTTTTATGAAGACGAGTCTCATGCAGCTTCTGCAGTCATTCGACCTTATGACACTTGCACTAAATGGTTTCAGAGAACGTTTGTAATTGGTTGCCAAGCCGCTATTAAAGTAGCATGTGCTGTGATAAGCCAGTATCCAGTTTAGGCTCACAGAAGAAAGCTACTTTTACCTCAGCAAACCGTTCGATAAAGTTAAGTTGGACACATAAATCCGCAATGTTGGCGACTCAGTATAACGTAGAAACTTCAAGGTGAAGAATGACGGTCATTTAAACAAGACGCAAGTTGTGGCTCATTCTGTTCCTTATGACAATCAGAAATCAACTTCGTTCACTTCGCTCATAATGGTACTTGTTTAGCGACGTCCAACTCACCTGAGCTTACGAAGCTTATATGTCATAAGCGTAAGGTTGCAAAAATATGCTAACCGATAGTCCACAGTCTCACTGAAATCAGGACTTTTCGATCGATTCGAAGTAAATTGCAAGATTTCAAATACAAATACAGACCACGCGCACAAAATCTGTCAAGCAAATATATTTACTTGGCGAGACTTCAGGTAAACTGGAAAAATCACCATGTTTTAAACCTCACGTGTCTGAGGAATAATATCATACACCGATCCTTCTTTGTGAACTCTTTAGATAAGACATAAACCTCCGCAAGAATATGCTCCAGTGCATTCGAAACACTTTTGAAACAAACAGGCGTCTATGTGAGATCGGATTAGACACAAATTGATTGAGGTTGGATGTGGAAGCCTGTATAACACTGTCAGACTAGGAACAACTTTCAGTAAAGCTTCAGCAATTTGAAACAAACGTTTTCCTTTATAATTCCAAATATCAACATAAGAAGACGAAGGTTGTGGGATGACATTGGCGTTTCGTGCGTGCTCGTCAATCACTGTATAAGCAACTGAATCGGAAGGCAATCCAAGGTCATATGGAATTAAGTACTAATCAAGTTTTTACGGTTGGTGCGTTTCACTCTACCACCGACGGCTTAATGTCACTGTCCACTGTTTTTGGACACAGTGGTGGGCGCTGTCAAACGATCAAAATGGCCTCGATTAGCTTGAGTACGTGAGGCCTTTGACTGCGCATGAGGAGTGTGTTTGACTCATTTGAATTCACTTGATGACCAGTGCTCATCAAATGCCTCGTAGTAGCAGAAGCAACTTTGCTTCTCTAATCATCTCGTGCGATCGTCGTATGTGACACGCGAAAATAAACACAACAATTGTCTCCCATACTTAGACTTAGTGTTCACACAACGAATAGATGGCTCGATAAAAGTCCAGTCTACCGGATGGCGACTTGGACAGATAAGTACATCAATTTTAAGTTTCTCGCCCATCTATCTAAAGCTCTCGTCAATTAGAACCTTATTCCATCGAGCTCATGCGATTTACAACAAAGACAAACTGGAGGCAGAAAATGAACTACTGATTGACGTGTTACAATCCAATGGTTATTTATTGTAATTCCTCAAGCGCTACAGTGTGTCAATGAAACGAGATTGAGAGTGAATGGTTCCAAAGAAACAGGTTTTAATTGAGTTGCATTTCAAACGTGACAACCTCATGCAATTCACTGCTACAATATAAGCACCTCCGTGAAAATGACACTACGCAGCAGCTACGCTTGTTAGTGACCACAAGACCAATATTTAACTTTTCATTGAGGACGCATGTGTCTAATCAGTGCACGTCCAGTTGCTTATACAAATTCACATGCAGCTGTGTGACAGCTACTTTGGGCCCACTACTCGAAATCTGGGTGTTCGGATCAATGAACACCATTCAAGGTGGCTCTGCATGCAGATGGAAAATGCGCCGATTGCACGTGGTGAACGAAGTATAGCTTCCCCTACAAGTACGAGACATCTGATGAGCACCGGTCACCAAGTGAATCCATATGAGTCAACCACACTCCTCATACGCAGTATAAAACCTAACATCAGCTACTCGCGGTCATTGTGATTGTTTGACAGCGCCCACCACTGTGTCCAAAAACAGTGGACATTGACATTAAGCCGTCGGTGATAGCGTGAAACGCACCAACCGTAAAAACTTGATCAGTACTTGATTCCATGTGACCTTGGATTGCCTTCCGTTTTAGTTGCTTGTATAGAGGTTGACGAGTATGCACGAAATGACAATGTCATCCCACAATCTTCGTCTTCTTATATTATTGTGGCTTCAGAACTTATGTCTAAACAGGGACATGTTTTAAGGGAATGAAAATTCGTAAGTTCGATCGCCTATTTCCTACGCATATCAAGGCCAATGGCCTTAATGACAAGCCTAATTCCAGCAGTAAATACTCTAATGTAGTTAACTGGTCAAACAGGGTATTGAATTATACAGAGGTAGATTGTTGGAGATGGGTCTGCGCTTTGCTAACATCATACCTCATATTCACATAGTTAAGTTAAACCCTAGAGTTGAAAGCGTGATTAACTGAGTTACCCAAGGTAAGGGTAGAGAAAGTCTGCAAACAAGTAGTGAATATTATTAAATTATGGAAATCAGGGGAACCAAATCGTGCACTATCTAGATGTATCGCATTGAACGCAGTAAGGTAAGGTCGTGGTGTCTTAGTCACAAAGGTTGATAAGAGGAAAACAATGGTGGTGTTTAATAAGTAGGAATATTTCGAACAAAATAATGCAGCAATCGCAAACGGGATCGTAAAGTGCAATTGAGAGTATAAAAAAATGTGTCAGCTTATGCGCCGTAACAGCGCTTCGCTGCCGCGCGACCACCACCAGTCGCGCGCGGGCTGAGTATACCGCGAGGACGCCCACCCCTACGCGGATTCGAACCGGTGACCTTATGGTTGGAAAGCAAAAGTGCCAACCACTCGGCCACCGGCCGAGTAAATCCTTAACGATAGTGATGTATAGGAATAAAACCGTTGGCAAATATTTAAGGGCTATAAAGGACGCTTTAAGTTAGGTAGATGGAACAGTTGCATTCCGAAATCGACTGTACCTTAAGGTTTTCTGGGCAGTCAAATATTCATAAGCCTGACATTCACATGCGGCATATAGTCGACAGTATTGGCTCTACGATATAAGAACTCGCTAGATATTTAGTGAAATATTGCAAACAGTGACAAGACGAACAAGTACTTGCGTTAAACACTCATACCAGTTTGCCAAGAAGCTAGCATGGCTCATTATTTTGCTCTTATCAAATGGAATCTGTACACCGAAGAAGATAGTATGGTTATGGGCTTGTAATTATCCCTGTATTGGCAAACTTGTACACGGAGGACTTCGAGAAGAAGGCGCTAGTGAACGCAGCACGATGAATGTTTTAGGGTACTACGTGGAAAAAGAGGGGAATTTACTAAATCATTTAAACACAATTGACTGAAGAATATAATTTACTGTGAACTGGGAGTCTAGCAGTGGTACGACACCATTCCTTACTGCCTATTTTATATAATTGAACGAAATTCTAGAAAGGACTATCTACTTTAAGTTAACAGATACCGGTGATATACACCACTATGCTTCAGGTCATCAAAAACACTTTTTTCGTGGATTGTCTCATGGCTGTTCCATAAGGCACAGACACTGTAAAAGCGCAAGAAGGTATAAGAGTTGCGCTGAATGAGGCGATGAGCAAACCAGTAGATTGCTTATCCGAGACGTCTAATGAAACCTCAGTTACAAAAAGTACAAAGTCCACAACGCAGTTGGTATTCTTTACAAACAATGGAAGAAATTTTGAGTGTACCGAACAAGAACGGTATAAGAGTGATCATATAGCGCGGACTAAATTTGCGTTTAAAACTGGTGCGCTAAATGACCACTTTCCCACAGATAAGAGGACGAAATGTGTGTACAAAATAAACTACAAAGACTTGCATAAGTATAAATATGTCAATCGTTGAGAGAGTTCAGGACAAGGATCTTAGGACGTAAAAGGCGCCTTGTGCGACCGCCGAGAAATAAGTTAGAACACAGTGCTCTGTTAAGAGACTCAGCAGTAGCTGTATATGCACCAGGTACTGGACATCAGACCGACTTTGATAATGTCCAGCTGGATACGAAAGGGTTACGAGTGAAGCTCCAGAGGTTAATTGTCAAAACCATCTAACTCGCTAAAGGTGATCGTCGTGTGAATAGAATAAAGGGGCTGGAACTCTTGACTGCGTGAAGAGAAATCCTAACCTGGCTAGTCTGATAAGTGTCGATATGCAAGTCAGCTTGAATAGCAAAAAATCATCATCATCATCACCAAGGCGTTAATTGACAAAATGACGAAAAGTAAGACTTTGGCAATAGCCCCATTCTGACTGCCCATTTGAGAGGCATTTTTCACTTATGTCTGCAAGAATCTACTGATTCATATCTCATTTGTCACGATGATAACGCAATAAAATGCCACACCAACTCCACACCATTAAAATGGTGTGGCCATACGAATCTTGTATGTCAAAAGCGATGAGTTGTTAACTACATTAGACAAACGATTGCCCACAAATCTCCCTGAAAGAATGGATAGTAAATAGCATTTCGACTCATACAGCTTGCTACAAGAACTCGTCTGCTGCCCACAGGTGTGAACAGCAGAAGTCTGTCTTCACATATAGAGAGTCAAATCGGTTTCCGTTCAACTTGAGTAGGGTAAGGATGGTATATGTTACACTGCAGGCATTATACCAAAAACAGGCATGATCCTGCGTCGCTATTTGAATTCCGTAGAGAGCATTTAAATCAAATACTGGGACAGACGGTGCGTGATTTAAACAAACGTAGCTTTAGCACCATTTTGGAAGAAGTGAGTTCTCTACTGTATCCTATCATACTCTGGGGATAGAACAAATGGCATCACCCTACTGTCCACTCCCCAGAGACGAGAGGAAGATGATCGAAATGGGACATTGCGTCGGTATGATGGGAAAATTTAACTTACGTCTCGTCAATTCCCCCATGCTGTGACCGATGCATATTTTGTTCGCACCATGCAGCGCACAAGTTTACTGGTACTACATTAGACATACCGAGTTGAAGTTCGTCACCCAACGTGATTTCAGCTACGTGTGACAATTTTGTGATAAGTATGCTCAAAAGCATAATAATGAAAAAGTCGAGGTCACAATTCAAATATTTTTATACGTCTACTCGTTAAACATCGTTTCATAGAGAATCGCTGTGCTAAACGTGACATCGCACATTTACTTTGCTTATCTTAACGTGCTAGTAAGGGGTCAAAAATTCGTGAGAAATCCTAAGTGGCAACAACTATATCAACAAACAATTGGTGGATCTATTCAGTGTTGTATTATTTCGGGGTCCTTGCACAGTTTATGCTTGTTGTTCTTCCATCAATGTAATACACATTATGAGGTTGTAAACGTGCAATCTGTGTTGACCGTCCGAACCTGTCGATCAGGATGTATGACGTTGGAGACCTGGTTAAAGTTAGCTATAACTATAACCTTCAGACATTCGAGTATTCGATTATAAATTAGGTCTTTGGAAAGTCAAAGAAGTGGACCTATTTGGTCAACATAATTAGGTGGTCAACACGCAGAGGTCTGGATGGCAAAAGCTCAGATGTTGAACTAATCGGTTAACTTATTGCGGTGGTCAGGACATAGAAGTGGTCAACTTTGAAGATTATGCTGTAAATGAAGCATCAATTCGTCAAGCGTACAGTCGTTTGGCATAAAGTTAGTTTGTATTGTTTTCTCTTTTGTTTGTTCTCCCTTACAATTAAGTCTTTGACTATCGGTTTTTTGTCAAGAATGGGCCCTTTTATTGCTTCCATTCCATTTTCAATGATTTATGCCCTAGCCCTCTCTAATAGACACATGCGCCGCTAACATTATATATATTATCAGATGATTCTTACAAACTCTTGTTTTTAGTTAGCCAGAAAGAATAAGGTTTGAGGCGATCAAACTATTTGCGATTAAAACTACTAATTGTTCCTCAACTTTCTACTTATTATTTGGCGTATGCTTAAATGATCCGGCAGCAAACATGTGACAATACTTTCTACTTTGGTCCTCGTGCGTCTAGTACAAAGAAAGCAGCAAATGACCATTGCCTTTGACGAAAAATACTGTTCGAAATAATTTGTTTGTTATGCACAACGTTTACGCGATTGCTACATTTCCATAAGGAAGTTTAATCTATGTTACATCTGGTGAAGTTTGTTTCTTCCTTCCTTCAGCGTGACTTACAACTTCAGTTAAGGTAATCCATTTAGTTGCCAACATGTGCAGTGAAGTTGTACGCGAGTGATTTCACGATATATAGGTTTACTCGGAGAGGAGTTGGTCAGGCGTCTGTACCTACAATCCATGATGTGTCATTTAACATGTAGGCAACCGCTATGACAAATCGGGTGGAACTAATTGAACCGGTGTGTGAATTGTGTATTTCGGTCAGTGAAAACTGACACGCTGAATTGGGCACGGAATTAAAATCACGATGATGTTCTCTGATAGCCAGATCTGTTCCTACTAATGTACAGTGTAAGCGTGTGCCAGGCGAAGTCCATCTGAGGTAGCATATTCTCTACATCAAAAGTTTTGCTATCGTAACGTTTGGTCTTTCACTCAATTCTGTGACCTGAAACGAATGGCCTACTAAGTCAGCCACAACATTGATTACGATAATTTGTAGTTGTAGAGAGCGATATGAACGTAACGTTATGTAAACAGGCCGTCGGATGCTGATTGACTATGTTGCAGACATGTAATAAGGTTTATTACTTTTGAGCTTGACAACAGGTTACTAAAATTTTGTTATCATTGTTAGCATAAAACCTGAGCAATAGAGTACTGACGGCAACTAATTTTTAGACGGTTAACATCCGGGATGATGCATATAAACGTCTACGTAGTTTTGCATGGCAAGTGACTTAGAGGTAAGGGATTGGATGAACTCCACTTTACCATCCTCGCCAACGCTCCTTGGGAGGCTGCTAGCCTTCCCTTTCTGAAGTCAGGCTTGGCGACACACGTTCAGCGGGTCAAGAGGTGGATTTTGTCATCGCCGTAAATTGTCTGTCTGTCAGAGAGCATTTCTGACGTCTATTTTTGACACTCGATATCCCAAATCACAATCTCAATGGGCAGTAGGTTGCACAAATGAATAAAGCCTACCCGAGACAAACACTGACCCATAGATTGTACGGCGAATAGACTGAATGAATACATGCCACGGTTTTCATGCCTGCCCTTGACTTGTTTTTAATTGGCAAACATTTGATTTGAGATTTACACTGCCTAAACGAATAAGCCTCCCACTGTCTGCCTCAACAATTTATACATTCAGAGTGATGATGAGTAACCAAGTATGAACACGTGTATGACAAAAGACGAACATAGTTGGCAGTGTCCAATTCGGGATTCGCCTGTCAATGCGGCCTCCGTAGGGCGTCCACAGGACGCCTGTGCCTAGAGAGGGACCATGAGTGACTTGTGCTGCACCAACCACAGCTCCATCCACATACCCCGTGTCCAGTGGAACCCGATGAAATGAGACCGTGAGGCATGTGGATGGAAGCCACGTTTCGACCAAGCAGTCGGTCTACACTCGTTCAAAATTAACGACAGCAGCATTACTGTTTAACTAAATTGGGAACAGTGCATACCAGAAGTACAGAAGAAGGACCGGAGGGAGATTGTAAAATGAAGTTTGAATTAAAAAATATGGGAAATTCCTGTTTATTGTGACTTTCTACGTATTTCACAGGAGCACTTATGCTGGTCTGCGTATGGTTACTTACTTGGACGGATGGTGAGCTGACTATTTTGTGATATTCCGCCTTCCGATGGAAATGGACTATCATGTAACGTACATGAGATAAAATGTAGTCCAGTCATTCTTTGAACAGCATTGATCTGAGGACAAAAATAATGGGATTTGCAAGGGGTTTCCAAGTTTGGGATACCCAAAGTGATAAAAAGCTTTGTCGGTGATTGAGTTTACCCAGTTGATTTGACAATTGGATCTGGTGGTCTTTCAGCTTCGTATTGTAGCTGAGTTTCAACGGATCGCGACAGGCGTGCTTGGGGTTTGCCAGTATTTGGTACACTATAGTAAGACCAGATAACAGGCGCCGATATTCAAGGCGGTACAAGGATAGAGCTTGCATTTTGCCTAGGTAGGGGAGTTGAAACAGGCCACCAATGATTTTCGTCGCCCTACCTTGTGGTTTCCTAACGAACCAGTATCATGTTTGCGTTAAGTTTGCCAGGCTCGGATCGTATACTCTACGTGCAGCCTCATATGGGCGTTTAGTATTTGGAGAAGGATAGTAGACTTGAAGTTCCCCAACGCCTTTTGTAATAGGGCAGGGTGATGCCCAACTATACTTGATGTCTTTGTAACCTGTAAGGAACAACCCCGGTCATCTCGCACAGTTATCCGTTAGTCGCTTTCTTGTGTTGCCGGATGCAACAGTTGTTATCCCAGTCGAACGTCATGACAACACCCATGGCGTATGCTGAAAATATTGCACTTTGTCACATTGAACTGGTGCTGCTTATTTATTCCAAGGTGACTCAGTTGCCAACCGATAACGGCTGACGAAGTTACTGTTATAGCGAAATCGGGAAAATTGTAAGTGTCTTTAGAAACAGTACGGATGTGGTTGTTATCGGAAAACTCTTCCACTGGAAATATCCACACGGCAATAATATGGTGTTTGGAGGAAGTAAAATGACGTTTAGTGCGAAGTTTATGATAGGTCATGTGATCTCCTCAGTAGTTGGTTATTTTTACGCAGAATACTGTCTAATTTGATTTACTTCAAGTCTGATTTCTCCAAGCCGTTTGTGTCCATAATGCAATTGAATCTTTTCGTCGGAAAAGAATGTTCCTCTCTAAGGAAAACAAAATTATTCTACCTCAAGCAAATTAAATTCCGCGTGATTGTTTGCGGGCACTTAAACTGGATGCAGTTTGGTTAAGGTATAATTTATCCAGAATGATTGCAGAGGAATATGATCAGTTCATGAAGGAACTTGATTGTCATTTTCGTAACTACTTGAGAAATAGAATAGATATAAATTCCAATTGCTTCTAAAAGTTAAAGTCTAATCCCCGTGTAATTATCTAAATGGACCGTTTCTGTCGACTGTGCACAAAATTCAAGATAGCTTTCGCAAGCTTTTGCTACCAAAATCGGGAGTTAACTAATGATATTAGTAATACAAGCACATTTCTAATGATTTCACTCAGCTTTTCAGCGAAGAAATTCATGTTCGATAATCCTCTTCAGGCTAATACATATGTAAAATGCTTTACACTGTAATAGGCTAAGCTAACTGAGCTAGAGTTGCATTATCAGTTGATCAACCTCACCAATGAATTAAGCTACTAACGCACTTGGAGTCACGAGATCACCGCCTAGGATCGAATAAAGCGGTGATCACAGTGAAATCAGGACCAGGGCAAATGTATTGTCTGCATTAGCATACCCTTTTTGTAAAGTTTCGGTTGCATTAGCCGGATCGCAGTGGACTCGGCCGTCATTAATAATTGACTTTGGTCGCGTTTCGGTGCAGTGTAGAAAAGTTAAGAACTTCCTAGGTCGCAATTTGTTACTAGCTTTAGATTAAATGTTCCTAAATAGGGATGTTGATAAGCCAAACTGTGCGCTTTCATAATGCTACTGGGACACGTTCTGTTATCCGTTTAGCCAAGCGTCTAGTCGTGTGTCTCGTGTATCTTACCCGGTAGGTGCAAGTAAATTGATCTAGGATAAACGGTTCGGACATGAACGAGAATACAAAACGGGGCAGTTTCTGCAGTAAAATGCAGAAAGACAGCAGGGAACGACTTGGATATTGCAGTTAGGAGTCACCTGTTCAACTTGAAGCAGACATAAATTTAAAAGGTACGGAAATATAAGGTATCCTTTTTCGGCGGTGTAACAGTTGTTTCTCGTCGGTAAACGCTCATAGAGGGCCTCCGAATGTACGGAGCTGGTAGCCATTATCCTGTAGCGTCCCAAGGATGAAATCATTTTCACTTTCCAAGACAAGAAGACAGTATTAATTTCCAACGTGCACTCTGCTTTTCCACCAGTGAAAAAAAACTGAAGGAGCTTTTTACAGTATGAATGAACAGTGTTTTAGGTACCTTTCCTGGCAGTCCTACAATCTAGTTGTCGAATGAGTGGAAGGCGGAAGGAACGAAAACCACAAACGTCCGATATGTTACTTCGTTATTCGTTCCCACTTGGGACGAACATTTTGGCGTGATTGTGTTTCACATTATGGAAACATTTGTTTCCTACGAAATTTTGTCCAAAATTTAAGAAGACAGCTGTAATTAGAAAGTGTGTGATGCCCATCATGGTGATTTTCTACCTCGGTTTATCCAATTACATAGAATTAGTAATCCTCAAACCTGGGACATTTCGGATATGTATTTGCTCCTCCATCCATTTTAACCACCTGGTCACGAAAGGCAACTCTTGCACATCGGTTAATGATTGATTAGAGAGGTCAATTTTTAAATACTCGTTATGTGATTTGGTTTCGACGCGCAATGCAGTGCTTTTAGGCGGGTGGGCAAAAGCGAATTTCCATACGCTTCAGCTACCGTCCTACTAATCGCATCGGCTAAGATTCGTTTCAAATCGAATCACGGCCCACATTGCCATTTCGCATCGTAAACAGGTCACTCAAATGGAATGTCTAAAGCTGCAACACCTATATGCTAACCATAGGTATAAATCGGTTTTGGTTTTCGGCATCTACAGATGGCACTGTCATGGTTTCTGACCTCTTTTGGTCGAATGGCGAAGTTGGTGGAGCGTAGAATTGCTAAGACTTGTTCTCAATATTCAGTCAACAACTTAAGCCATTTGAATTAATCTACAGAAAGTTCTGCATCACACAAAGATTTGTTAGTGATGAGATGAAAGTTGTATAGTTGGTGCTCGGCACCTAATAGTGAAACACAAGAAGAGAAAGTTAATACCAGTTCTTTCCGTCAGTACCAAAATGTGCATCGTTGTAGACGCTTTTATTTATCATTACCTAGGATAAACGGAAGCACGTGATGGGGAAATCACAGACATGAATAAGAGCGAGAATATCTTCTTATAAATTCAAATGAGTAGTAAAATGACAGAGGTGACACGGCTTGAAAACGTTTACTCGCACTACTGAGCTTACAACCATCTGTCAGGGGAAGAAGTTTACCACATACTTGGTCGAAACTAATCGATTCTCCCGTGCCATGCGGTTGTCTGAAAGTTCCAATCTAACATACAAACACTCTCGTTGGATACAGATCCATTTTCAAGTCTGTCTGCCTGGCCAACATACTGATCCATCCAACACCTTCCGTAGTAAAAATAAAATGTTACACATACGACCTTTTGTTAGGAATAACGAGTCGCTGAATTAGGGGGGCCTGGACTTGTGCAATGTCTTGCTTCAAGTTCCACTTCTGTGCTCACACTAACGTGCTCCTTTGGTTGCTGTTCCATTGGATTAAGCAAAGCAACTGTACCTAAAAGAATGTGCAAGAGAATCCCTGTAATGGCATTTTGCTGAAATTGTTCGGGTGTATAACGAGGTTTGATATAATTCACTTGCCGTGTAGTCAATCGGTTTTGACATTCACTTCATATAAGACGTTTATGTGCAACCCTGAAGTTGTGCACAAAGACTTGGTCACCGGGATGAAAAGATCTCATACGAAAACCGTGCTTACGATTAAACTGATCTACCATTTTCTGGTCAGTCTCATTAGTCTACTTTTCTGGCAACATGACGTCTAACGGTATGCGTAAACGTAGACAAATAATAAATTCCGACGGTGATTGTTAATTTGGGAGAACTGGATTTGGTGTTGAACGATACACGCGTAAGTATACATACAAACTGGCATCAAGAGATCTCCCACGATTTCGAAGGGAGCTTTAACCAACGTTAAACATGCAAGCATGAAGAAACGGTTCTTGCAAACGAAGATGGGCTTCGTTGTTTGTTTCAATGCAATGTGCCAATACAAGTCACCTAAGAGTTTCTCAGAACGGGAAGCGACGATTTGCTCACCACGATGGTGAATTTTCCGCCTTGACAAACCTGGGAAGACGGGGTTGATACGAGCCACCCAGGATATATATCCTAGTTCTAAATTAGCCAGTGAACTTAAAGCTAGAATAATTTAATGAGAGAACTGTGGATTCCGCCGAGTTAGGTATTTTGACTGCACACGTTTCTTCACAAAGCGAGGTGAAATCATCGGTGCAACTTTCGCTGGACACTGGATGATCCAATAGGTTAGTAATTGTTTGTTTATTTGAATGTTAGCATTCGTTGGTTTTACCCGCAGTTCCTCATTAGGAGTGGTCAGCTGTCTCTTGAGTAAACTGCCTCCAAGGACAAGAGTTCAATGAATTCACACGCTGTCCGGCTTTTTGCACTTTATATTATCTGTATAGTGTGACCTCGGGTAGAGTTAGGGCTTATGGTAAGCTTTCGTCTTCCTATATTGCCACCAGTGGGATTCTACAACGATGCCCTAAATCACCATTCCTCTTCAACTTTGCCATTGAGGATGTCCTCAAAAATGCTCTGAAGGACTTGTTGAACGCTGGCGTTGAGCTCCTCCCAAGTAGTCTAGTGGTTATTTTGGATTACGCTAATGATATCGTCTTGTTGGGTGAAGGTCCGCAGGTCGTCCAATTTGCACGTAACCGTCTGGTGATTGAAACTTCGAAGTATGGCATGCAGTTTCCTCATCCAAGTACAAAGCGCTTTTTCAAGACTAGTATACGACCCTATCTGCACTCACCA
Organism: Dicrocoelium dendriticum; assembly: GCA_944474145.2. Classification (NCBI taxonomy): domain Eukaryota; kingdom Metazoa; phylum Platyhelminthes; class Trematoda; order Plagiorchiida; family Dicrocoeliidae; genus Dicrocoelium; species Dicrocoelium dendriticum. The sequence goes on from OX104068.1 coordinate 57,662,239, forward strand.
TCCATGGGGAAATGTTTGAAGTGGCACAGTGTTTTGTCTACCTGGGAAGCTGCATAATTGCTGGTGGAGCTGTTGGAAACGTGATTTCGATGCGTATCTTAAGAGCTGGTCTCGCCGGCAGTGTAGCATTTATGGCGCCATCATGACATCCGTCTCTCCATGAAAGGACGGTTTTACATTGCTACTGTCCGCGTTGTACTGTTGTACGGTTGCGAGAATTGGTCTGCTCGTACCTATGACCTAGGTCGACTTTCTGGCTTCCAAAACCTTTGCTTGCGGTCTATTGCCCGTGTGCGGTGGCTGAACTACGTAGCCAACGCTAAAGTCAGACAGCGTGTGTTGGGTGGAGACAGCCACTCCATCGTGGCGCTTTTCTCGCAGCGCCAACAACGATAGCTCGGACACCTACTACGTATGCCCGTTCAGCGTCTTCCGCGTCACGCCACGTTCGCAGTCGCTGGACAGAGTTGGAGGAGGCTATGTGGTGGATAGTCTACAACTTATAGAAGCAGGATGAAAAGCTGACGGAACAGTTGGCCACAGTTGGTTCCTCCTGACTCCCAGGATGGGTTCCCAAACATGATGAGTGCAGTTGGTTGGAAACTTTGGAAGTAATTGCTCGAAACCCACCTCAATGGCGGGCGTGTATCTCTGCTTGTTGCAGTAATCTCCCTTCCTTCCCCCAATAAAAAACATCAAAAAACTCATAAACGGTGAGTGAAACATGGACAAAAGATGGTTTGCTTTCTTCCTTCTGTTACACCAACTTTGCTTATTTATTCTGACATGGTTCCGATAGCACAATATCTCTACTGAACTGAAAGCGGATAACTCATAAACATTTATTAGATCGTGTCCTCACTTGTTATGCACCAGATGACGTCGTGCTTGTCACCGGTTAACTGGTTCGTTATTTTCGCTTAGGCAACTTCATGGAATTATGAATTAATATATTTTTCTGAATAAATTACTGTGCTACTACGTCGAAGGATGTAGTTGGTGAATGTTTGTGGATAGTACCATGCTTAATAAAATAAGGCTTAGCCCATCTACATTTAGGATGCCTCGAAATTTCCTTATTGCGGTACTAGATTCTGCTTGTAGGCTTTTAAGGATTTTCGGTAAAGCATTAGTGCTTGTAAAGTAGAATTTCTACAATGACCACTGGATACTAGTTTTCGGTTCAAAGGCAACTCAGCCGTCCTCCGCAACGCTTCAATTTGCATCTGCGGTTTGTATATCATGATCTTAAGTGCCTTGAACGTTGTATCTTTTGCTATTTGATCACTAATTGTAACACACACAGCAGTTATTGCGTGACCCCACTCACACTAGTCAAGTGCTGACAACACACAAATATTGCGTTCACTAGTATCCCTACGCAATCCGGTTAGCAGGATTTACATACTTGTAGCATGGATGCCATGTAGAATCCACTTATGGGCGATTTAGCTTGCTGTCATTATTTATTTGAACCGATATGTTTCAGGAAGACAACCCTACGAGAACTGTCAGGATTACTTTTGTCCCCGTATTATACCAGTGTTTCATGTTTATTGACTAGAATGAGTATGAGACAGCTGTTGTGCCGAACATTCATTTAAAGTCCATGTATGGTGTATATTGGAGCAGGACACTTGGTACTAATGCTGTTGGTATTTAGTTCAGTATACTAAAATCCACCATTTTTTGAGCATTATCTTGTGAAGCGTTCCTACTGATATAGTGTTGATGAAAATACCATCCGATTTTAAGTGATCTGTCAATGAGTACGGCACAGATTTAAGCTATCATAGGAGCAGCCATTGGTTCAATCTTACTGAATAAGACCTAAATATGAGCTTAATACAAACGTTTTCACTTCAGCTGGCTTAGTTTACCCTGGCTGAGAGAAAATTAGCAAGCAAAATGCACAGAGTATTAGTCAGGACATATGAGCAATCACCGTTTATGACGCTTTTCTACATTGATTTTAAATGGGGCAGCAAAAATAATATTGCGAACTGAAATCCTACATCATGCGTATCTAACCGGAAAACAAAATGAATACTGAATAATCTATGTGGGAGCAAATAAAAATTTAAATCTGTACAACTCAAACGCAGTATACTAATAAGGCCATAAAATTTGCTTGCAATCTGCGATAATATAATCGCTTTTCAATTTCATATGTAGCATTTGTAGATGTCTGACTTACAGTTTGATCGGCTTCATAAGCTCAAAATTCGTTGCTAGTGTGAAAACTATGTTTGAATCGGGTGGTACTGAAGTGTAAATCCAGCAGAGTTTTGAACTGTTGTACAGGTTTAGTTTCCATGATTTCCTTTGACAGATTATTCCAAACATTTACCACTCTCCGTTCGAAGCACAGGGGTTAAGATGATTGTCCTATATCCGGTAACAGAAGCTTGTAC
>OX104068.1:57664752-57802047 GCA_944474145.2 Dicrocoelium dendriticum
CTTGAAAAGCGTTAAATCGCATTACTGAGCTTACAACCAGCTGTCAGGAGAAGAAGTTTACCACATACTTGGTAGAAACCAATCGATTCGCACGTGTCATGCGGTTGTCAGAAAGTTCCAAGCCAACCTACAAACACGCTCTTTGGATACCGATCCATTTTCAAGTCTGTCTGCCTGGCCAATATACTGACGCATCTAACACCTTCCGCACTTAAAAATAAAATGTTACACATTTGACCTTTTGTTAGGAATAACAACGAGTCGCTGAATTAGGGGGGCCGTACTTGTGGAATATCTTGGTTCAAGTTCCACTTATGTGCTCACAATAACGCGCTCTTTGGTTGCGTTTCCATTGGATTAAGCAAAGCAACTGTATCTAAAAGAATTTGCAAGCGAATCCCTGTAGTGATATTTTGCTGAAATTTTTCGGGTGTATAACAAGGTTTGATGTAATTCACTTGCCGTGTAGTCAATCGGTTTTGACATTCCACTTCATATAGAACATTCACTTTTTTGTTTTGACAATCCCGGAGCACCCAACGTTTATGTGCAACCCTGAACGTTTACACAAGGACTTGGTCACGGGGATGAAGAGATCTCATACGAAAACCGTGCTTACGATTAAACTGATCTGCCATTTTCTGGTCAGGCTCATTAGTCTACTTTTCTGGTAACATGACATCTAACGGTATGCGTAGACGTAGACAAATAATAAATTCCAACGGTGATTGTTTATTTGGGAGAACTGAATTTCATGTTGAACGATATATGCGTAAGAATACATCCAAATTGGCATCAAGAGACTCCTACGATTTCGAAGGGAGTTTTAACCAATGTTAAACATGCAAGCATGAAGAAACGGTTCCAGCAAACGAAGATGGGCTTCGTTATTTGTTCCAATGCAATTTGCCGATACAAGTCACCTAAGAGTTTCTCAGAATGGGAAGCGACGATTTGCTCGCCACGATGGTGGTTTTTCCGCCTTGACAAACCTGGGAAGGCGGGGTTGATACGAGCCACCCAGGATATATATCCTAATAATAAATTAACCAGTGGAATTAAAGCTAGAATAATTTAATGAGAGAACTGTGGATTTCGCCGAGTTAGGTATTTTGACTGCACACGTTTCTTCACAAAGCGATGTGAAATCATCGGTGCAACTTTCGCCCGGACACTACATGATCCAATACGTTAGTAATTGTTTGTTTATTTGAATGTTAGCATTCATTGGTTTTACCTGCAGTTCATCTTTAGGAGTGGTCAGCTTTCTCTTGAGTAAACTGCCTCCAAGGACAAGAGTTCAATGAATTCACACGCTATCGCCTTTCTTGCACTATATTATCTGTATAGTCTGATCTCGGTAAGCTTTGTCTTCCTTAATTGCCACCAGTGGGATTCTACAACGATGTTCTATCTCACCAGTCCTCTTCAACTTTGCCATTGAAGATGTCCTCAAAAATGCTCTGCAAGACTTGTTGAACGCTGGCGTTGAGCTCCTCCCAAGTAGTCGGGTGATTATTTTGGATTACGCTAATAATATAATCTTGTTGGGTGACGGTCCGCAGGTCGTCTAAGTTGAACGTAACCGTCTGGTGATTGAAACATTTAAGTATGGCATGCCCTTTTCATCATCCAAGTTCAAAGCGCTTTTTCAAGACTGGTATACGACCCTATCTGCACTCACCATCCATGGGGAAATGTTAGAAGTGGCACAGTGTTTTGTCTACCTGGAAAGTTGTATAGTTGCTGGTGGGGCTGTTGGAAACGTGATTTCGATGCGCATCTTAAGAGCTCGTCTCGCCTGCAGGGTAGCGTTTATGGCGCCTTTATGACATCCGTCTCTCCATCAAAGGACGGCTTTACATTGCTACTGTTCGCTTTGTACTGTTGTACGGTTGCGAGACTAGGTCTGCTCGTACCTATGACCTAGGTCGACTGTCTGGCTTCCAGAACCTTTGCTTGCGGTCTATTGCCCGTGTGCGGTGGCTGAACTACGTAACCAACGCTAAAGTCAGACAGCGTGTGTTGGGTGGAGACAGCCACTCCATCGAGGCTCTTGTCTCGCAGCACCAACTACGATGGCTCGGACACCTACTATGTATGTCCGTTCAGCGTCTTCCGCGTCATGCCATGTTCGCAGTCGCTAGACAGGGTTGGAGGAGGCTATGTTCTGGATAGTCTACAACTTGTAGAAGCAGAATGAAAAGCTGATGAAACAGCTGGCCTCAGCTGGTTCCTCCCGACTCCCAGGATGGGTTCCCAAACATGATGAGTGCAGTTGGTTGGAAACTTTGGAAGTCATAGCTCGAAACCCACCTCAATGGCAAGCGTGTACCTCTGCTTGTTGCAGTGATCTCCCTTCCTTCCCTTAATAAAAACACTTTAAAATACTCATAAACGGTGAGTGAAACAAAGACAAAAAATGGTTTGTTTTCTTCCTTCTGTTACAACAACTTTGCTTTTTTATTCTGCCTTGGTTCCGATAGCACAATATCTCTACTGAACTAAAAGCGGATAACTCGTATGCATTTATTAGATCGTGTCCTCACCTGGTATGCACCAGCTGACATCATGCTTGTCACCGGTTAACTGGTTCGTTATTTTTGCTTAGGCAACTTCATGGAATTATGAATTATTATATTTGTCTGAATAAATTACTGTGCTAGTAGGTCGAAAGATGTAGTTGGTGAATGTTTATGGATAGTACCATGCTTAATAAAATAAGGCTTAGCCCATCTACATTTAGGATGCCTCGAATTTCCTTATTTCGGGTCTTGTTTCTGCTTGTAGACTTTTAAGGATTTTCGGGGAAGCATTAGTGCATGTAAAGTAAAATTTCTGCAATCACCACTGTATACTAGTTTTCGGTTCAAAGGCAAATCAGCCGTCCTCCGCAGTGCTTCAATTTGCATCTGCGGTTTGTATATCATGATCTTCAGTGCCTTGAACGTCGTATATTTTGTTATTTGTTCGCTTATTGTAACACACTCACTGGCAGTTATTGCGTGACAAGACACACACTAGTCAAGTGCTGACAACACACACAGATATTACGTTCACCAGTCTCCCCACGCAATCCTGTTAGCAGGATTTACATACCTGTAGCATGGATGTCACGTTGAATCCACTGATGAGCGATTTAGCTTGCTGTCGTTATTTATTTGAACCGGTATATTTCAGGAAGACAACCCTACGAGAACTGTCAGGATTACTTTTGTCCCCGTATTATACTACTGTTCCATATTTATTAACTAGTATGAGTATGAGACAGCTGTTGTGCCGAACATTCATTTAAAGTCCATATATGGTGTATATTGGAGCAGGACACTTGGTACTAATGCTGTTGGTATTTTGTTCAGTATACTAAAATTCACCATATTTTTGAGCATTATCTTGTGAAGCTTTCCTACTGATATTGTGTTGATGAAAATACCATCCGATTTTACGTGATCTGTCAATGAGTACTGCACAGCTTCCTCAATAGGTAAACACCTACTGACTACGCGTCACCGGATAGAGCTCGGATCAGCGTTCACATTTGTATTACGTCGCCCTAATCCCCGCTTCCCCGCCGAATGAAGCCGGCCCTGTGTGTTCAAAAGCAATTATTTATCAACTTAAGACTGCCGTCGACATAGGGGTGGAATTTCGTCATTCATTTTTCATCTCATGCTTATTCGGTCACACGCATATTTAAGGTCAAGTTGTCGAATCCTAGCTTCTCGCACCATTTATCGTATGATAGTTCCCGTAGCTTGCTTGCAACAGTCGCAAAAATACCAACAATATTGGGATAAGCAGGAGGCAGTGCAAATCACTGGAAAATCAATGAATGATTTAATAAAATTACAAGTAAGTTGCCAGGTGATTTGTTACAGAGGTGACTCTTGGATACGACTTACTTGGCAAGGGTCTTTAGATTAAATAAATAAATGTATGGCATCGATGTTACACGAGGCACGTCAAAAAAGGCATGAACAATTTTTGTACAAGCAGGTATGCGACAATTGCTATTTGACCAAGTATATTCTTGACACATTATGTGTGTAGATTTGTGCCCCATGCTGAGGCTGATGTTGCATTCTTGATGCTTCTTCACCGCAGTTGGGCTAAACCAACTTACACTTAAACTATGTCTTTTTAAGCTGGCTAAATTTCATTCCGCTTTATTTGGTTTGTTCTGCCTCCCTGAATAATGTTCTATTAACTGACCACGTTGCTTACACTAATTGCGCTTATCTTCGGTAATTTTATTGCGTTTGTAGCATTTTAAGTAACTTGTGGACATTTCTTACTTATCACGGATTTGTTGCTAACCAACTTACTTCATATGGTAATTTAGCGAAGAGTTATGCCACCGTATCTGTATGCATTATTGGATTTATTTAATTTCAGCTTGTCGTTTAAAGTGAATGGCTGTTGTTTGATATCCCTGGTATGGTTGCGCTTGATGTGTATGTTGACAAGGTGCCTACCTGTCTATTACCCACTACATCGTTCATACTGGCTCCAGGAGACAGTTGGTCGTTGCTGGAGGGGACGGGGTGCACGGTTCTTGTGGCCGTGCTAGGCTCAAAGAGCGGTTCCATGCACTCAGTGTGGAGCGGACTACGGTCCAACCACCGCCTTGTTTGCGGTTGATTCCCCAAATACAGCGTGCTTGTGTTTGCCTGTGAAGGAGTGTGGGCCGGCTCCGTTGATGAAACGTGGTTCCCATCCGCATGCCTCCCGGTCTTATTCCTTCGGGTTTACACTGGATATGGGGTATGTGGTTGGAGCTGTGGGTGGTGCAGCGCAAGCCATCCATGGTCCCTCTGTAGGCGCAGGCGTCCTGTGGCTTGCCACAGTGACAGGCAAATCGGAAACCGGATGCCGCCAACCATGTGTGTAGATTTATATCCTCCAAAATATGGCAGGTGACTATGGTAAATGTTTCCATGTTGAAATGGCAAATTGTTTTGCAAATGAGAAAGCGTCGATCAATACAAGGTTATAAGTATATAACGCATGTGAAGTAACTTGAGTTCACGGTAAGTAGGAGTATATTGACCTCCAACCGATTGGTCGAACCGATATCCGCAGTCTCCTGGCTCCCATTTTCGCAGCTTGTCATATTCAATGGCGTCAGATCACTTGTATAGTGTTGGATTCCTTTCCGTATCCAGTTGAGGGACTGCCAGCCTCTTGAGAAGGGGGAGCGGAATCGCTGATGAAGGACCATCTGCCGTTATTCCAAGGTTCCTTAGATGCACACGTCTGAAAAATTCGGAGGAAATAGCAAAGGACAAGAGGCAGCCTAACAGACAGCCAGACATAAATGAAATGAGGCGCTCAAGAAAAAAGTGAGTAACATGCAACAAAGGATTCACCATTGAAAAATTACTGTGTGTCAGCCAGGGTTTGTAGGCGAAGATACCTAATGTAGCTGTGAGATGGTAATCATTATTTAGGGCTGGATGTCCGTTTACAGCATACTGACTAAGCAATTAAAAGCTAAAATCTGTGTAAACATCAGTGAATACAAGACTAAAGAGCTGCGTCACGTATGGCGGTTCAGTCGCTATAATTTGCTAAGGGACGTAAGCTAATGCAACTTGAGCGTTGGAAAGCAGTTGGTAGCGGTCAACACCGGTTTACTTTGAAGAGTCAAATGGGCTGAGGCAAGTAACTTGATACTTGATCAAAAACATGTACCAAGCTAATGTGCTGCATCGCGCAATATAATTCAGTCATCTTTGGCTGTTAGAGAATCGAGGGATTATAGGCTGAGAAATAAAAGCAGGAGGTGGGCTGCATGCCCGTCTACAGCGAACAGTCAAATCGGTTGGAGACAGAAGATGTGAAGTGTAGAGCTCATCCACTTTCTGTCAAACGAAAAACTCGGTATTAGCGTTTGGGTTGTGCAGTATCTGGAAGAGAAATACCAGGTTGTGTTTGAGCCTCCGGAGTCACAACGGGTCAAGCTGGAGCTATTTACATTTACCACGATAGTTTTGTTTAGATGATTCTAGTAGTCGCTTAGTGAACGCACTTTTCACTGACTTAATTGCCATTTTCTTACTTTTACGCTAGTTAGTTAATACTAAGGAGTAATATTCTAGGATAGCTTGAGCTCAGCACTTATACGGAGCAAGTCTGGATTCTCTAAGCAGCATCGACTTGCAGATGTAGCCTATGATTTATCTTGCCTTGCTATACTGCAACCCGCGTGTTCAGCGAAGTTCAGTGAAGTAGATTAGTGTACTCCTAAGTAATGTAAAGCAAGGCATTTGATAATTAGTGTTCTATTTATTTTGAGTGCATCAAAAGGAAGACAACAACGATAGATGGCGTTGCACTTAGCTGAGGAGAATTCCATTTTCCCTTGGCCGAACCACTAATCAAACGCAGTGAGATGGCTCTGTGTATGGGGCATGCCCGTTCCTATTCCATTCCCATGAAAATAGAAAGCAATTTTAATATCGTCTGCAAATAAGAATGGTCTTTCATGAATGAAGCATTCAAACAGGCTGTTAACGTACAGAAGGAATAGTAGTGTGCCCAGTGCACTACCTTGGAAGACGCCATAAGTGACAGGTCTATATTGTAATTCCTCTCTATCCAGGCGTACCATCTGTGTACGCTGTCAAACAGGATGAAAACCCTGACAGCGGCTGATGCGATATATCGAAATACTGATGTTTACTCAATAAACCAGCATGCGGGACTCGGTCATAAACGTTCCTCACGTCAAGAAAGAAAATGACAGGTGAATGGCCTGAATCTATTTCTGCTGTTACAAGTATGCTCGCGCTAGTCGACTGCAGTGTTTTCAGGTAAGTTGAGCAAAGAAAACAGCGCAACTATAATTGTTTGCCCCCGTGGTTAAATTACAACATTCTTGATACTCTAAATTCTCTATCAAGAATGAACAAACAAATGTTGTCGCCGCGATAAATGACCTGAGTTACCCATTAGCTGCACCAAACTTTACAACCGGCTACCTTCTGCTCGTACCAGTTAAAGAGGATTACGATCTGCCAACCGAACTGTGGATGTTGAACTCCTAACACTATACGTTTACTCCTAAGTCACGGTCATTCTTTTGGCTTCCCATTTTGGTTTAGATATACAGTCAATTGCACTCTGTAAAGCTACATCTCATCATCCAATCGATGAAGTTAGAGCGCTTTCCTCACCCCAGTATCCCGCACCTCGGTCCCAAGTATTTGATGCATAAGTGGCGATGTTCTTGTGTTATCTCAAGGACATGGAGCTCTACAAAGCATCTGGAGTTGCATCTCGTTTTTGTCTTGTATACACAGCCCAAAAGCTGATAGTGTTCGGCGTGCATTCAATGAGTAACGCGGTTTGAGTTATGACATTTTCGAGCCTGTAACTCGAAAATGACCAACTTGGTATTTTTTCATTGTTGTTATTGCTTGTTTCGCAAGTTAATCGTGATATGCCGTATTTATCTGGTAACCTGCTGCAGACATTATCCATAGTAAAACGTGCAGCAATACTGAACTACGATTTTGACGCAGTCTCCCTAAGAAAACTACCATTGAACCATGTAGTAAACAGTTGCGGATGATATACATTCTTGCTAAAGTGTGCAAAATACAAACTACTTACTTACTTTTACGAGAAAATCTGCTAATATTGAAGAAAAGATGTGAAACACAATCTAGGTAATCTTGTTTGCGTATTGTGCCCACCGTCAGATTATTTGTCACGTTGGCTACTTAGAAGAAAATAGGTTTTGGATACGAGCGCAATGAGTCTTTGGATAGTATTAACGTTTTATTTGACATTTAACTAAAACTATCACGGTGTTTAAGGCCTATAATACGGAATCAGCTAAGGGGGTAGGAAGTAATAGCCCGTGTATCTGAGAAGCTAGGGATGAAAATGTGTCACCATAAATTTTAGCATGCTTTCCAAAAATGAAATATCGTTCAGGTTGCAAACAGTTCGGCAAAACCACCCATCGATAACAAGGCATATCTTCATGCAAACAAAATTGTACAAATTGTACACCTTGCAGCTAGATAGGCGAACAAGCATGAACCAAAAGGTGAAGAGTTCATGGGTCATTCAAAGATCGTTTAACTAGTACAGGACAGGCAATCAATAGCATACCGAAGGAGTCATCCCGTGCTTCCCTCCTTTGAGATGTAAAGAAAGATTTATTAAAACAATACTGTGCATTGCGTAGAATTGCGCTGGGCTATTATAAAAAGCAACACTGGGTATATTGAATAAAAATGTTAATGTATAGCTTCCTAAAATAAACTGTGGGTAGACAAAATGACATATTGTGTGGAATGATTTAAAACCATTATGAATAAGTGACAAATTGTAACCTCGTTACCTAGTAACAATTAACTATGTGAAGCTTATGGTGAAGTTTTGAGAACCGGTGTTTTTAACTTAACAGAGTGAAAGTTTCAGAGGAAATATGTACTGTTTGGTATCACACCAGGTCTGCGGGATGCCAAAGTATTATGCTGGCTTATAATATTTTATTGATTTAATTTAATTATATATTTTGGATATTCCCAATGATTCTAAAGACGAATATCAGCGGATACAAGTTAGTTGACGACTTATCGATCTGGTACATGTAATGCAATCAGAGACTTGGAACCAATATTATTGCACTTTACATAGGATCTAAAGTAGACTGGTGCTCTATTGGGGCTCAATGGGCTACTGCGGTAGATTCGAGGACGTTGTCAGTCTCTCTTAACTGATAAAAGCTGCTTATTTGTACACAAAATATGCGAGTTTTGATTTCGCATAAGGGCTGCGAATAGTTAAACGCTCTTGGCTACATGGTGTGTTCTCTCTACTCAAGTCATTATTGTTGGTGTTATCGGTTTGCTCGATTCCCGTTATATTGACGCGTAAGGTTCCGCCTGCCTTATTATTTATGTGACTTTGTGTTAGATTGCTATGTCATCAAAACGTATGAAGTGCAACAAAATTATTTGTCATCAGAGCTAACGGGGGCATTTATATAAATCCTACGGTATGCACTGCTTCATCTGCAATGCCTTCACCGCGTATATAAGCAAGCGCCACGTATACATGCACATCATCAATCCTAATGCATTGTGTATATTTCAATAAATTAATTCTACTTTTCTGAGATCGCTGGTAATGTTTTTAATTTAAGGGCCGATCAATGCACAGAAACTTCATTCGGACAGCTTTTTTAAAATCTCGTTGCGTTGTGCATTTAAGCAGCTGCCTGTGGGACAAATGATAGCCGTTTTGCTACAGCGATGCTGTGATATTGGAGAAATGACTGTCGGTGACTTCGTTAACATCTCGACAAGTTTCGCCTGATACTTTACACATGCTGTGCCAGTAGCGGTTGAAGATAATGGAGTTGCAATTTGAATACGTGATGTGAACCGTAATTCACAAGGAGGTCAGTCCATCACTCCCACCAGCTACGGTCCTGTAACCTTCCTACCGGAGACTTCAGGATGCATGGAAGCCATTATGGACTATGTGTTAACGGGCTACTTAGAAGAATTTACCTATAGTGCAACAACAAATCGATTATGCACTACGATAATAATGCTAGCACGATCTATCTGGACAGAAGCAGTAGACAATTGTGCAGGAGTTTGTGTGATTCGGCTCGACTTCTTAAAAGCATTCATAGGTTAAAACATGGCATCCTTCTTACAAGACTCTAGCGTTTCGACATCAGTGATCCATTCTTAGGGTGAATCAGAACCTTTCTCCTCCACCGGCATTTGGAGGTAAGAGTGAGTAGATCGGTGTCAGCTCCTATCCTAGTTGAGTACACAGTGTCACACCGATTGGTGCTATGGCCACGGTTAGGTTTGACATTTATTCCCATATAATTATAGGCTTGAACTGCCTATTTGATGCCGGTAACATCATCGTGATCAACATGTCACATAATATTGTACTACATACTACTACACTACTTCTGATCGATCTGGATTTGGTTTACGGATGGTCTGTCCATAATCTGTTTCGGTCCAATTTGGAAAAATACAGGTTGCTGCGCTTACGGCACCAGCTAGCATGTTGCTAGCAACTGGGAAACCAGAAGCTCTAAACATTTTCTAGCAAACAGGATCTGAGTGATTTACTCCAACCTGACTTTGGATGATCGGATGAGGTTGAAATGACATACAGAAGAGATATTCAAATCATGGGCCTTCTGCCGTGTACATCAGGACACTGTTACACCTCGATTCTTCAACAGCCTCTCAGCCCATGCATAGGTCCACGGGTGGAGTATGCAATAAAAATCTGGCGGCTATGGCAAAAGAGCTCTCACTTCTTTAGAGATACCTAACGCCTAGCAACTAAGAACGTAAGCAGCTCATACCATTTCCCGTATGATAACAAAATGAGGTTGTTCAGGGTATTTTAACGGACGATACAGAGAGTTGCATGGGGATCTCATTTTGACTTGCCAGTTTAACTGACTCTAACAACATGCGCTACCATTTGCTGATGCTCCGTCAAAACGCGGTCTGAAAGGTCACCAACGCAAGCTGCAAGAACCTACAGCCCTTTAGGATACTGTCGAAAGATTTCCGTACGTGTTTAAGAAGTGCGGAATGCCTTAACGAGATCTGCCATCTGTGCTCTTATGCTGGCGGAGTTCAAAGCCAGGATTGACCTTACACTCAATTCGATAGGCCCTTTTAGATCAATTCGTACTCATGGCTAAAACGAGTATGCATTAGATTATTTCACTGGCAGTCAGCTCCAAGTATATGTTCCACGTCTTTGCTTTTATGTGTTCAATAAATTTTGTAGAAAGTAGAAGTCACGATTAAAATTCACGCACAATAATATGCCTCGACGGGGAGTCGAACCCCGGTCCACGAATTTCCGGTCCGCTGCTCTACCAACTGAGCTACCGAGGGCTGACCATTAGGTGCGCAAATTTTAAACATGACTTCTGCTTGGTGCGCGACGTATTGCCAATGGGCTCACAGTACCTGTCCTGGTGTTGCAGATTGGCTCACTCACCCGTCACTTCCCAATGGGCTGAAGTAACTGTTCTTCGAATGTCCAATGGGCGATAGTAGATTAAATTTGGATGTCTGTGAGTACAGTAAAGTTTGTAAGATATCTGCCATTGTCCAATGTGAAATCATCCCTTGTGGATTCTTAGGAAATGTACAGTAGATAATACATATGCCGCAGTTAGTCTACCGTATAAACCTACTTTGATGATAATATTTTTTAGATATTGAATTTCCACCATGACCGACCCACTTGATCTGTTAAGCTTTAGATTCTTTCCCCGTATGAATTCGTTGTTTCGTCGTAATACTTGTTCGTAGTGCGCCTGGATGGTAAAAAGCTTTCCGAACGAACAGGTTGCAATGGGCAGAAATTGGCTAGAGAATCAAATCGCATGGAAGCGAGAAAACGAAGAAACAAACACGGTTAAACTCAACTGACTGCTCCGATTGACAGGTTGCGTGCACAAACAATGGAAACTCACAAGTTCATACGGATAACAGAAGAAGGACTTCGCAGCCGAAATGTAGTTCAACAAATTCACAATTCTTGTATTGGATTATAAATGGATAGACGATGGGGTCCAGAGCCAAGCCACTTGACTGGAAAAAGAACATCGTTTTAATTTCACAACGACAGTGCACTAAAACGGCAACCTTGTAGAGGAGCTTGGTAAATTTCAATATTTAACCACTCCACCGATTTTTTCTCATTAGATTATAAGACAGTTCTAACATGTTTGGCGTCGCTAAAGAGAAATACTTGTTTTACTAGGCGAACCGAATAAATACATTAAATGCTACAAAGAAGAATGTCGTATGTTTCATACTGTTGCTGATATGTTGTTGTCAGAGAGAATTCACCCAACTTCTGATGTTGTTGTGAAGTCTAGGTAGCCGAACTACGAGTAGTTTTCTATGCACTCAGTCTATCACTGATCCCTATCATATTGGCAGTGTGAACACCACAACATACACAGTCTGGTAAGCAATTTGAAAATAGTCACGCATAGCGTTGTGACCAGTACTACATCACCTTAAAAATGGCTCATTTCGTGTTTTGCCCCTCGCGTCTTGCATATTTGCAAGGTACTATTCAAGCCTTTTCATCGTTGCTTTTCGCATTACTTAAATGTTGGCATCACAGTCGTCATTGCATATTTCTTATTACTTATGGTTTCATTTGGAACTATCATACAAAATATGTATTATTACGGTGGTCTTGCTTAAAAAGATGTAGCGCCAATAAACTTACTTTATTATGTGTAGCTACTCAGTAAAAGACCGTTTATATATTTGTAGGTGTTAGTAAATTATTGGCCGACGTTCATGGCTCTTAACTGTTTTGCATTTTGGAGATGAAGAATAAAGCAGCCCTTGCAGTTCCTCACATTCGATGACGATTTCAAGCACTGCTAAGGGACTTAACAATTTACGTTTTGGATGTTGGATGTATGAGCTATTTCCAGTGATATCATTGAATTAAGATCTGAGGACTAAGTTTGCCATTTTATCGTCCACATTTCTTTTTTCATCCGTTCTGCGACTGTGTTTGCAAGATGACTTGGCGCATGGTTAATATTACTGACGTTTCTCCTGCTCAAACATGTTTTGCTTGAACTCTGTACTTCGTTTGCCTTCCTAACCCAGTATTTTAGCTAGACAACCACCACAGACATGCCAGCACCATGACTCTCGTTCGACAGGTTTCCCTTCCACACACGCGCAAGGTTATACCTTCTGTGGACTCTCGTCCGATGATATTTTTACGGCTTGATGAAAACATTCCTTCAGCTATGTCAACACCGCGAATTCCACTTTGGACACACTCTAGTGTAGAGTGTTGTTTGGTTTGACTATCAATCGTTTTGCTTTAACTAGCGTCCGACTGAATTAGTTAGCCTGCTATGAAACTGACTGGATTTCAATTGACTGTTGCCGGTACTTGGTCTCGTTTCATGTCCAGTTTTGATTTAAGAACTGCACTATTGTACATTTTGCGGTGAATGTTGTCGAGGTCAAATCATAATTTGTTTCCCTAACCGTTTGTACAAATAACACCGTGGCAAACTTCTGGCCTGGAATTCTGAATTGATCCAGGAATCGTACGCGTTGCCTGAGTCCACCACCGAATTACTGGTAACAGTCATAATGGAAGAAGTATTCTTACGTGAACAGCTTCTAATTTACTGGTAACATTCTGTTTTTGAGGATCTCCACATATTTTAGTTACTGAAAGGAAGCCATTCAATTCCAAATTCGGCCCTACAACCCCACATCGTAGTTTCCGTTGAATGATTCAGAGGGGGATGGGAAAGATTGGTTTATATTGTTCTTTTGGAAACCGTCGGACAAATATGGTACCATGATTCTCAATAATGCAGACATGCCTCTTAACAATATACAATGCAAGCTGCCAATCCTACTTGGTCCAACACAAATACTTCTTGACGTTTGCTAGTCTTCGTTTTCATTGTGTATGAAAAAGATTTTTCTTACTTACTCTGCAGCAACTGAAGCTTAAGTCCATGTGCCCTCTCCTTACTGTTGAAGTGTACACACCGATAGAATATCTACGCTTCCATTCTCGCAAACTTATATGATGCAAGCTTCCGAATACTTAATGAGGTCCCCAGCAACACCCGCTTAGCTCGGTCTGCTGGCTGCTTGTGTCGCCTAATCGATGCTTCGCATCTGTGTTAACAGTCGCAGTTCGAGGATGTGACTTGATAACAGCCGAAGCTAGCCGCAGTTGAGGTACTTGATTTTTATTCTTGATGTAATAATAACAACTTGACTCGCGCATCTTGTGCTGATACTTAAAGTAACCCCCGATAAGATCTCACTAAGGTTGATATACGATTTGCATGAGTTTGCAGCAAACTAGTTTAGACATTTACGAAATATGTTCTGTCCTATTGGTGGCCAGACATTTTATATATCTATTGGAGGAATATCACGTTGACTAAAATTTGGTCTTGATTAATATTTTACATTTGAAGAGCATTACACAGCTGGTACAACATAATAGATATTCCACACAATAATGTGTGTACAAAAAGTTTAAGCACAAGATGAACATTAAAATGGTAATCATACTAATTTCAGAATAAGATGACGTATGCTTTTTAAACCGTTTTCACTTAGACGAAGTAACTATCAAAGTACATATTTGCTTTTCTTCATGGTGATGCAGGACTTTTTCTAATCGGTATAAATTTGTCAACTAGATTAATTAGACCATGAAAACAGTAATCTTATGTTATTCACATTAGTCCTATTAATCTGTAGTTATTAGCCTGATAATGAACAAATGAAAACGCGAATCTTCGTTTTTAACTGATGCCAGGACTCAGAAGCATTATTTGGGCGAGTACGGTCCACAGCAGACATTAAAACACTGCATTTGTTGATGACTAAACTGAACGAAGTAGAAGAATCAAGACACCAATATGGACTTACCTATGTAAGCCGTAGTCTGGATTAGCAGCCGATTATTCTGCAAGAGCCAATCGTCGGATTAAGTGCAACATCAGACACGTGTATGATTTCAATCCTCAAACTTTCCTTGAGCTTATATTTAGCCCAGGTACATTTGTTTAGACTAAACCTTAAGCGCATTTATAATTCTGACACCCCACGAAATCCGTTTTAATTAAGTATAAATGACGAATTTTGCTGTCTGTGGTAATTTGAACCCGAATAAGCTGTTATTTGCTTTTGAGACATGCGGATTCGCCGGTCTTCAACTGATGGCATCATTTGTGCTTCTCCGTTTTTCCAAACAGTCGCTGATTGAATAAGTAATTAGGTTGAAGACTGGGGTTTAAATCACGATTGCGTGTGTTTGACTAAGTGGCAATAACGATGCAAACTGCTTGGTTGGAGAATTCCTCTGGATACGTTGCAATGGTTGCCGATGAAACGTTTGGCCTTGCGTAGAGATTTGGATGGTTGTGCATCTGATATTTTATGTAATCAGACAGATGCATGAATATTTGACAAAGATTTTGTAAGTATGGGTAGATATTCGTCACATCTAGACTCACGCAGACAGCCGTCATACGCCCGGAAAAACACAGTACGCGCGTTTCATCCTTTCGAGAATCGTCAGCAGTGCACATTCCATCGGACCCTGGTAGTGTTCGAACCCGCGAATCGACTGTTGCCAGTCAGTGGTTGAGACCACTGAGTTACGGAGGGACTCCTATGTGATTTTGTGAGTGCAGTAGTAGCAGAATATAGTGCATCAGGCCTGAAACATTTCTAATTTTACCGTATAACTCGGCATCAGATAATGTGACTTGTTCGCATAATAACGGCTGTGATAGCAAACCAGACAAGTTCCACATATGTGATCAGATTAATGTGGAGGGTGCACTCAAATGCACAACGAAATTAGAAAACACTGTTAGCTTAAAAGGGATGCCAAGTTGGAGTGTTTCAGTGCTGCATCTGTACAAGGACAACAAATAGTTTGCCATTATGTAAGAAAATGAGCATGCGCAGGAGATATCATAAAATTATATTTATAACACAAAGTACTCCTTATGTACCTGCCTATTTATCTGTCTATCTACCAAACTATATGTTTAACGATTCTGCAGTAGAATAGATTGAACAGTCATGTTTTCTCAATGCTGCGCAAAAAGTGATGCATATAATTCTGCACTAGCATTTATAATATTTATGTGAAGCGTTTCACCCGCCAGTAGCTCAAAAGAACTGAAGAGCCAGTTTGTGTTGGCGCACTGAAAAGGTAGTGAATGGAATGTGTACAAAACTCTAGAAATGTGTAGACAAGTAATCAGGCCAGGCGGGGAAGTCTCAGTACATGGTACAACTGACGTTTGTGTTGTCATACAGCCCCTTTGGTAGGCGGACTCATGCTTTGTTGTCTGTCAGCGAACTCAGGAGATGGTGACAAAATAATGATTAGGCGTATTTCAACTGTTCGTGGAACTTCAAGGCAATCTGCGTTCTGTCCCTTTAAGCATCACTGATCGTACTGCAAATAGGCGGAGTAGAAAAATTCTAATGTAGACTTCTAAGGATACAATGACTGGTTGAATTCATAGATGGGGATTTAGTTATTAATTCCATTATCTACCGTGCCGCAAAGTATTGCTGCCGGGAAATCCGCTGAATAAATGAGAGGTGCCCTCACTTATTGCAACGTGCTCTGATCTAATTCAGTATCTCTGCTGTCAATCTACTCAGAATCCACCATTTATCATTTAGTTGCGTGCGAACGGAAGTTTTTGGGAAGTTTTCCTGCTGTCGTTGGACGCATCAATACAGGTAGTGCCACTTCGTATTTGTGAATTATAAGTGTTGACACTAATTTCCTTGGAGCTAATGTCAAAAAGCCAAAGCTTAGAGATTTCAAGGCTCTGGTTTTAATAACCAGACGTCATACCTGCCAGAATTAGACGTACCCTTGGGTTTCCTTTGTATGGACAAACATTTGTTTTTGCTAATGAGTAGGAAATTTTTGTGTAATTACATGTTAGTTCGTTGCAGCATGTTGCAAATCAGTTAGTCGTTCGAGGCTCGGAAAAGCACAAGACTAGAGTTTCATCTTGTTGGACGCTATCAGTAGTGCTCATTTATTTGGTCCTTCTTTGGGCAGTCTCCTATCGGCAACCCATACTAGTGCAATATACAAACATGTCCAGTAGTTTACAATAAGGTTAAATTCGTCCTGCTAATACAATGCCCATGTCGCGCCACTTCAGAAGAATTTGGCTATAGTCCGTCTTCCAGTCCGTATAAAAGATCATTAAACTTTTGTAGATAAGTAACTAAATAATTACATCAACTATTCCTTTATATTATATTACCTCGTTGAAAATACTTAATAACGGACGTTCAGAATCTTTTCAGTGTAATGAAGAAGACTACACATGCAAAAGTCTTATCGGACTAACTACCATTTTTGGAATAAAAACCGTACTTGAAATTTGGTTAGTTTGAACCTTCGAAATTTGTTAGGCAACCCCGGTAGCTGACTTCTTAGCATGGTTTTAAAGCAGCCCTACCAAGGAGTTTCTGTGGGTAGCTGGAAAACTTGGATTTGGACAGATATTTTTGTGTTATGTGCCTCATTACTGGCTACATACTAAATACCTCTTACGAGCAGTGGCCAGGTTATCCACCCTAATCACATCGGTGCCTACCTGTAATTCCAAAGAGTAAAAATCAATGAGGTTATTGCCCGATGCAACATCAAGCAATGTGCTAAAGTAGTGTGCGAGTTATCCTGCAATCAAATTAACTACTATTTCAACCAATCTTTTATGCGTAGCAATATCTTGGACAATTGCTAAGCTAAAGCCTGTGCGTAGGACGTCATCACAAATGCATTGTTTGGTCACATGCACCTTGGTGATTTTAAGGTTTAAAGTGAACAATAAATCTCGAATCATATTACTTCGCACATCAACTTCCATCTTGCCGCATTTGTCACTCTCACGTTTTTACCTAACAAAAACTTACAGCATGAGGCGCAACTGTTTGCTTGAGTGTCGTACGTGGATGCATTTTATTTGACAACACAGACATTTAGTAAAAAGCTGAAAATGCACCCACCCGTGTGCATAATGCGTAATTGTACATGATTTGATTGACTTGGAAATGATAACCACATGTCCGGTAGATGAGCAGCTCGTTGAAAGTAGATTAATGCTGACATCGAATTTAACCATAAACATCATGAGCAAGTAGGACGAACAAGCAACTCTGTGACATAACATGTTTTCAGCCATAGCTTTCGATACGACCAGTCAGCAATTTATTTATATGTTACGAGGTTTACACTGTTGAAACAAATGAGACAATGCGTTCAATAAACCGGCCAAGTAATTTCAACTAAGTGATGGAGTACCTTTCTTAAACTCATCAGCAGAAAATATAGCTCAGTCCTCCCAGCGCTGCTTATACCAACCAAAATTTTCTGCAATATGGAAACTTTGCGCAATAACTTTTAATTACAAAGGTGGAAGCTGAACTACGCCTCCCAAATACCGTCCACTATATGTTCTACTTATACCTTCCAAGGTCATGAAATCCATCAGTATTGATTCGTTGGTGTGCTATCTACAAAGCACTCTGTAGCAAATGTTCACAACAAATTGATTAATCACACGGATGACTCGAACGGCATCATGTTGCGACGGAGAGGAGATTTACGTTATCTACCTGGATTTCTCGAAGCCTTTGATCGTCTAGATCATCGGATAATCCTTTCCAAGCTCCAGTATTTCAGGATCGGTAACCATCTTCTACGCAATATCAAAACTTCCTCCTTCAACGCCGATAAGTGGTCAGAGTTGGGAACTCATTATGTGACCCCAAATAAGTTGAGTGTAGTGTACTTAAGGATCAGTTCTACGGTCAACATTGCTTTCGGTAGTTATTTTTGACCTCGAATTGGCAATCACTTAAAACGTCCTAATGTTTACAGACGCCATCATGAGTTGGCGTAATCTTCAGGTAACTGCTGACCAGCAACGGCTTCAGATTGATCTAGCCAAGGTACATCGTTGGTCACTTCAAAATTTACTACATTTCAACGTGAATAAAGGCAAAATAATATCCATAAGGCAAAACATCAGTTACTCATACAGCCTCAGAACTAGGTACCGTAGTAATCTTCCATCGAACTTGATCCGTGTGTATTGGTTCAAGATGATTCTGGTTGCTCCACGCAATCCGAAAAGTCAACATAATCTGATAATTACCATCTGGGTCTGTTGTTGAACAAAAGGACATTTGTATTTTTTGACAGGCGCTTATTGCACATGATCACCGTCATATCGAATACGCCATTTAAGCCCGGCATCCATGGCTGAATAACGCCGTAATGTACTGTGGCATATTCAAGGTCGGAATTCCTAGCCCCTGGGCGATATCGCTGAATAAAAGGCAATCATAAAATGACCATGATTCTGAAAGACCCGCATCATGGCTGTCACTGCGGACTGCAAATCTTTAATAATATAAACTGTGGAGGTCACTCATTGTAACTAGCAGAAAGGTATGACCGTATGTAGTGTCGCAGGACTTTCATTTCATTTCACGTAATTCATTCGTAGAATGCTCTTTCTGAATCGGTCGTTTCTGCAGCGACTCTAGTAATATTGTTAGAAATCGTTGGATGACGCAATCATAAACTTACGCGATATTACATAGCACTGTGTATCCATTCTCTTCCTGGAATATACCTTGAAATATTAGTAGTTACCTGCCAGTGCTGCGACATTACGCGGATTGCAGGACTAGAGGAAAACAAAGGATAATTCCTACATTTTACTTAAAGTACCAATTGTTTTCTCAATAACCACACCAAATCACCTAACGTGAATCGTAAAGCAAGACTCCTTAACTTGTGTAAATTAATGTTTCAATGTGTATACATCTGCTCCAAAGTGAGAGTTTTTGGGATACGGGTCATGATAACTGAAACATGGCTGACTTTTGACTATACTTATACCGAGATAGCACCGCCCAGCATTACTCCCATGCAAAGCGACTAACCCAGAAAAGGAGGCAAAGTGCTCTGGCATTACCGACCTGATCTGCATAGCTTTATCATCGCCAAGCTAGATAGGCAGTTTGTTTTTCTCCTTTGGTGTCGTATGTACCTGAAACGTTGTGATGTGTATTTACTAACAATAACTAACCACTCTCTAAGGTCCACTCTACAAATGGATCAAATCTTTGCGCCTGGTCATACAGTTACGTCTTTTGGGTGGGAAACTTCAGCTTTCATGCAATGGAAATACTACCTTCGCTCTGCGAACAGTTTAAAGCGCACTTGTAAGATGCACTTG
The DNA here is from genome assembly GCA_944474145.2 of Dicrocoelium dendriticum. Taxonomy (NCBI): domain Eukaryota; kingdom Metazoa; phylum Platyhelminthes; class Trematoda; order Plagiorchiida; family Dicrocoeliidae; genus Dicrocoelium; species Dicrocoelium dendriticum. The sequence continues at coordinate 57,684,599 of OX104068.1, forward strand.
GTGATATACTGTTGTGTAAACATGTCACCGCTCCCTCGAGATACAGTACCGCCGACGAGGCATAAGTGTTAGACATTGTGTTCAACAACGAGAAAATAACGATTAATGCAGTAAACATAAGTGCACCTTTTGGCCGTAGCGATCACGCGATGCTTCGCTTCCGCTTCATTTGCAACGCGATATACGTCCGTGAAAGCATCTAGGAAGTTCCAGTTTTCACTCAGTACGGTACACTCTTTGAGGTTGTTCATGAAAATAACTAGTCTTTTCTAGCTGCCCAGCCTCCGAATTCACCTGGAAGAAATTTGTCACCCTGTTCACTTGACTTATTTCAATGGCGTCTAGATCCAAAATACTTCGTCCGAAGCAAGTGTGGTGATTTCTGTGGAACCGGACACGAATGTGCATAACCAAAATGGATTCTGCCTGGCGCGTTGATAATGTATGTTTGGATGCTACATAAGTCAGCGAAAACATTGCATCAAATTGCTCCGCGAAGACAAACTGAACACTAAGCGACGAATTTAAGCACAAGCTATTTGATGAGTTACAGGCACGTAAAAAGCTCCGAAGAGGGTAGTGCGGGATTTCAATTCGACATCCAGCAGTTATTTGGGCGCTAACTACGCAAAATGCCTCGAACGAGCCTCTTCAACATCTTAACCACACATTATAAAGTAAATCGTCATCTCGCCCGTTCATGACACAGTTTACTGCATCCCCAGGAGGAAGCCACGTATTCTTCCCTGCTGCGAATTGCATGAAAAGTCTATTGTCATTGCGTTTGCACAGCTTTTCTGGTGTAGACAATGTCAGATAGAATGTATTCACATCAGTAACTATGAACCACGCCGAAACGGCGGCCCGGTTCTTTTAAAGAAGCCTTGAGGAAATGCACCTTCCGACAATGTGAAACTTGAAAATTATTATTAATATATTCTGGAGTTGGAATGGTGGGTTGCAATCCAACTACTGTATAATCATCCACTTCCCAGTGCTTTCCATAATTGTGCAAGGAATAACCGTAGATGTGCTAATACGGTAATTAGAGAACGTCAACATTATAGTGTCAAGGCATCATAGAATCCACCGAAGTCTCCTGCACCACAACCTTGTTACTATCCCGATCAAAATAGACGAAGTCAGCCCATGACGGTCAAGGATTTGACGTCGCATACCTGGACTCCTCTATAGCATTCGACCGCCTGTATCAAAAAATGCTTCTTCACAGACTTCGAAGTTATGCAATCGGTGATTCTGTGCAAAGTTGGGTAGGCATTTCCTTTATCAAACCACAGGTAAATGCGAGACTTTACAGATGCATAGTCGATACAATTAAAGCCCAGTAGAGTATGCCCCAATAATCAGTATTGGATATATATCTCTTTCTAGTAGTCATAAAAGATCTCTTTAGGATGCTCTAATATGAATTCTTATTAGTTACAAGCGACGGCAGTATTTGCAATGATATTGGCGCAGTGAACCCTAACCTAGCCCTAAAAATGGAACTCAACAGTGTCCTATTAAAACATGATACAGTTTAACCTGGCACAATGCTAGTTCTGAGCATATTTCATCGTTGTATTTACCATAGTCGACTGGAAGAGCAGCAGCTGCAACATGCTGCGCAGAGAAGTGACCAGGGGGTAATTACGCAAGACCAACTAAACTACTCGGAACAGGCCGAGAAGGTATCGACAACAGCCATCAACTTGGTATCATACAAATGGATTCGGGAAAACGGAGTCATCAATATTGCACAACTGCTAAACGCCTGCCTGTGGGCTCACGTGGAATACACTGTCCAGATCTGCCGACCATGGAGCAAACACGATGCTTCTACGCTCAAAGCTCTACAACGTAGAGAGACAAAAATATTTGGAGGACAGTTTGACATCCCCTGCATGCGCAGACTGCAAGTCCTAGGCTTGTGCAGCGGCGAATACCGACGCCTGAGGGAAAACCTTATTATGTTGTACCAACGACTGACTAACCCCAATCACACCTGTCGCGATCAGTTGTAAGTCAGTCACAATTCTAAACAGAAAAGCCACCGGATCAAACCAGCTACACACAGCAGTCAACTTGATTGCCAAACAAATTATTTTCTCCCTTCGAGTATCCAGACCGTGGAAAGCTATTTCATTTCATGTTACTTTCGCCCCCCACGTTTACGCTTTCGAAAATCGATGGGGCCACACTCCAGTCTAGTTGAGTAATGTAATATAAATTAGGAAATATAGTCTGTTTCCTTCGATAGGCGATTTGACGCAAGCAGTGTGCTCACTACCGATTGATCACATGCATAGAGCAATTGAATTGCTCCTTAAACCACTGATTTGCATCTGCAAGCCCATTGAACATAATCCTTAAGGCACTTGAATTGCCTCCATTTTCATTTCGACGCACCAAGCGCGGAGTGACGTTGGAATTGAACCAGTCTCCAAGCAGTCAGTGACGGTAGAAGTAATAGCCCTTACATGAATGTATTCATTGGTGATGTGCGGTGGAGACGTGTGGGCGTTCTAGATTCCATTCAGCAACGGGGTCTAATCTAACGGTAGTTCCATGCAGCCAATACACAATCAATGCACGCGTTAGAAGCACTTACGATATTGTACATAACCCACTATCCACTTACTTACTAATACACACCAATGTTCTATATAGTAGAACATTTACTGCCTTAATTAATTACATGGGAGTCGTGTGAGTAAGAGTTAGATATCCCACTTCTGCGTGACAGTATCAATGATACGTCACGTACCACAAGAGCTTCTCTATTCCAACCCTTATCTAGATGTCCTGTACTGGTTTAAGTCCTCATGGTGCTCGGGCTTGGCGCACTCGATGAACTTATTCTTGTACGTATGTGGAATAGACATCATGAGGTGCGGTTTCCCCAACCCATTGAGTCGCCGATTAATCAACGTGTGACCAGATTACTGCGCTGTTGCAAATCAAGACTATAGAACTAAATTGTGCCTGCATGAAACATTATATGCTTCAGCAAAGCAAAAACACCCTGAAACTTTAGGAAACTTATGTATTTGATAAGTGTTTTGACAATAAGAACGTGCAATTGCTCCGCGCCTAAATTTCGTACGCATTAACATTATTCAATGGAGAATAGATTTGCAGACCAAAGAGCAGCGCCTGGTATGAAACTAAGGTTTATTATTATTTCAATGAACATTGGCTCTAAGTACACACACATACCATACACGTTAGCTAGAGGTGAGAGACAACTCAGCTACTGTGCCGCAATACCAAAAAGATAAAAGGGAATAGAATGCAAAAGGTGGAAGCCAGCGGAGCTACCGGTAACGGATATGCATCGTCCCGGTTAGTTTTCTGCCAGCTACTATGCAACAGAAAACAATTATTATGCAAAATTATAAAATGCTAAATAATGAGATCGTGGTTGGAAGGGGAGACTAAGAGGGATCGGGTGGGACAAAAAAACTTACAGCACGAACGCCACTGGGGTCGAATCCTAGCCATATCAACAAGTGCAGCCAGCCAAAAGTTTTTATTGTCTTTCGGACCCCAATCAAGCAGCCAACACTCTCCAACTGAGGTCAGCTTCCAAGTGAGGGTCTTCATTCCTCTCGAACAAGTCCTCGCTTGGCCACCTCTCCTGTTCTTCAATCCACACCCCCGGTGCGCAAACATTGCACGTTGCGGGAGTCTGTGGGCTGGCATTCGTAACATGTGCTCGAGTGATCGGAGCCTGGTGCACGAAATAACTGTGCTGAACGGTTCATTTCCTTTACCTGTGCCGTAACCAAGGCTTCGAACACGATCGTTGCTCAAGCGATGTTCCCACCAGATGTGCGCTAATTTGCGAAGGCACAGATTAGCTCTTACTAATCAGAAACATTCCTTGACGCGCCGGTCAAAAGAAAACTTTATGTACTGTAATTTTAATGAGTGTTATCCAGCGTTGTGGAAACCACAAAGCAGTTACTTTTTTGACTCTCTCTTACGGGATCCAACTTTTGCAATACTACCCAAGCCGATTGAATTACAAAATTATTCGTCTTTCCCCTATAGGTTGATATGAAAATTCAATCCCTGATTTTGGAATTTATGTATCTCAAATATTGACCTGATAATTGTTCTGTTGCTAACCATTGTTTGTAATATTTTGTTGTGTTATACACTCTTTAATGCGAGTAGTTAGTGTTTATCTGTGGAGCGCCATAAGATATGATAAACAACCGGTCACGTCGTAACAAAGGCGTTTTCTTTATACCCCACCGAAAGTGCATTGAGACGATATCGAAAGAAAGTGCACGGTAACCATACTGGTTGCGACAACGATGTCAGCACAGGTCAAATTTTGACTTTACGGAGCGCATTTCATCGAGTCACTCTGTGCAGAACGAAGCGATAGATCCAACGAAATGCTTCGATTCTGCCAACCAAACATTAAAGCTCAAACGCTTAGTGGTACAAAGCAAAGGTCTTGCTTGCACGTCTTACCATACAGATGCATTACGCCAGTGTCATTTATAACAATGAAGCTGAATGTAGCATGGGTTGGAGTGTAAATACTTTTTAGCCGCTAACGACAACATCTTCTCGCAGTGAGCCAAACATATCGTAAATCAATGCGACATAGCCATCAGTAGTCTAGCTTACTTTGCTAGTCATTTAGATTAGGAGGCTTACTGTATAGCTTCTGATATGGGTCTTCAGACTACTGCATCCGATAAAGTGTAGCACCATTGAAGAGAGGTTTATAGCTCAAATGTCAATGTTAAATCTTTGTGCGGCCTTATGAGTTGTGATAATGCATTTTAACTAAATCTAAATGCATTACAGGTTATTTCTAATCATAAGCTATTTACATATAATGGGCAATATATTAAATGCCTGTTAAAATATATTTAATTTGACACTAATTTTACTTAAACCAACTGATAAATAGAGATAATATAAAAATCCATAAGTGTACTACAGCCACTGCCATTGCAAATTGACGCCCTGTGGAATTCTCATGACGTACTACACTATAAACATTAAAACTGTCTATATAGTAGTGAGACAACCTAAAATGGGCCAACGAAATGATGCGCTAAAATAATAGTTCATTAAAACAAGTACATTTTCTTTCTCCAATCTTAAATATTGAATGCTTCTTCTTGAGCTGTTCCATAGTTCCAGTGACCTCTGAACCTCATCATTGGTGTGACTCGTAGGCGTGTACGTTGAAAGCGAATACGAATCACTTCTGTGTTTTTAGGCAATGCCGTATGATATAGAAAGTTCACAAACGATTACGTGATCATTTGAAAGGACTGCAAGAGGGGAGATACTGTCGAGATCATAAGCTGACTCGTAGAGTTCATCGGACTTAAATTAACGTGGCATTCTACAGCACTTTAGTGCAACATTTGGACAATGAGTACGCTTAACACAATCTTCCGTCAAACGATTTACATCTGTAGTCGCATATTATGAGCCCACGGTTCACACATATTGTACTGTACTTCAGTTCTCCTACCGCGGCGACGAAATATTCTAACTTATCTAGGCATGCATGCGCTTATTTTTTATTTTCCTGATCAAGCTTTTACTTGTCCTTTTGAGTAGAAACGTTCTAAATCCAAAGGGAAGAATGTACTTTGAGGTGAAGAATTATACTATGAATTTCGAAGTTCGCTTTGATCCATATGCACACGAGACACGAACAAAAGTTTAAGTTCACACTTTGGTTCAGCAGGAAATCAAAAAGTTTTTTGATTATGTTGATACTGAATTTCCTAGCTTTGGCCACTTTATTTATAAACTACATTAAATCCTCAGAATAGTCATTTTATTTCGGGTAAACGAGGCATTTTATATACCCATTGTTGTGTGAGTACTAGCAAGTAACCCCAAATTCACATCAGTAAAGCGGCTCATGTTATCCTTTTTTAAAATTAGATCAGAATTACGGATATGTTGGTGTTGAAAAATGACGTTGACTTCTCCCGGCCTAGGTCATAGTTCAGTACGGTTAAATTGAAAAAAGGCGATCCAAGCAAATGAGGGCGGTGGATGCATTTGTCACGACTAACGTCGCAGGAATAACAACAGCAAGATAGTGTGCTTGAATACAAATGTAATCTAAAGAAACAAGAAGCAAGATCTAGGTGGGTTAGATAAAACATAATGGAACCAGAAATGACAACTGGTTTCAAGGAACCGAATACAGATACGCTACTGACTGCATTGCTGCCCCATGTCAGAAAGTGTCTCTAAATATTGGTGTGTACTATCCCGAGGTACCCATCCAGGAAGACTGCATCAACCGTCATACCATGTATTACGACCAATTGCTTCAAGCCACTGTGCCAATTCATGGAATATACACCTCGCAGTTTCACCCACATTGGTGCAAGCACGACGTATAATGCACACCAAGGACAGGTCAAGTCATCAGCAGTAGATGGGACACCGTACCGACGCTTCGCTACAACGCGACCACCGCTGGTCTCGCATGGGCTGAGTTTACCTCGAAGACGCCCGCCCCTAAGCGGCTTCGAAACGGTGAAATAAGGATTTCAAACCGGGCATGCAATCCCTTCGGCCTCCGGCTAACAGACATCAGGTCAACATGCATACAGAGGACAAGACCTAGTAAAAGTAGCGTAGATTCAGTAAAAATTCAAGTGAGGCACCAAAAGGCTTCCTACCTTAAACCAACTGTTGGATCTCAGAATTGCTGACCACATGTTCCCACCAAATGTGACCCACACACTAAAAAACCAGTGGTCAGACACGGCTAAGCGTTTAATGTCTTCGACGCGAATTCTCCCAGTCTCTGATTCATAGAGTAAGACCGGAATTATCGCATCATTAAACGCCACCTTGCACTGACAGACTGTTATCCTACCGTCTCCACAGATAGTTGAGCCTCTGGGATGATACACGTGCCTTGCTGATATGCGAAGTAACCACATCAGTGACGTGACTACCAGTGGTGACGCAGCCACCAAGACAAGAGAACCAACCTACTACTTTAGTGGCAGTTCGCTGATAACCAATTTTGGTGCTGAACTGCTTCACTCTTGCAGCAGTACTTTGCATTTTTTAGGTGCAAACAAATGTCGAAGCGTGCAGTGCTACGCGTCAGTCCATCCAGTATTGTTTGCATAGCCACCGCGTCGGACCTAAGGCAAACTATGTCGATTGCATATTCAAGCCGTGATAGTCTGTCACCTGGAAGAACTTCCACTCTATTAGAGTATGTAAGAACCGAGTTTTTTATTCTCTTTTCGATCATAAAATTGAAAATAAAATTAGATTTAGGGCAAAGCTGGCGAAACCCACTTGTCGTGGGGAACTAAGGAGACTGCTTCCAGATACAAGCAGGATAATGGCAGGGGGCCAGCCTGACTTTCAGTAGTTTGGATCGCACGTGCACCAGGATGTCATCCGTGAATGACACCCCGTGATAAGTTTGGAGGTAGTGGAAACAAGGATAATGCCTCGATGACCTTTGCATAAACAACACTGACCATTCTTTACGATGGCCAACAAGCTTGACATTCGCCAGTCTGAAGGCACATCTTAAGTATATCAAATCGCTTTAAATAGAGAAACAAGTTTGCAGGATTCATACCTGCGAAAGCGAAACTACGAATAACCTTTATCTTTGGCGTGTCATGTGAAACGATTGATACGATACCCAACTGGGTCTAAACCGCTTAAGTCTACAAGGGAACTGCCTTAACATGACCACCTTGAAATGCTATGGTAACATTCCCTAATGAAATTTAGTTCCCACCGTCGCGTATCTATCACTATTCATTGGTGATCTAAAAGCGAAAAAAATTAAAAATTTGTCATTCGTTTACGTGATGTCATAACCAATGCTTTAGCTTTCTCTTCTCAAGCAGTTTTCATCGTCGCCTTTCAAAGTTTTCCAGTTCACTGCCTCATTTTGCTCTGACCAATGAAACTCACCTCTTCTTCGCAAAATCATGAAGGTTCTGCTCATAAACGACTGCCTTTTGTACTATTTTTAGATACAAACATTTGTTCAGAAACGGACTGAAGAATTTGAAGTATATTTCCCCCGTGTAAGGGAAACATTAATTGTCGATGCTCGGTCTCATAATATGACCCAGAGCACCTCCACATCTGGTACAAGTCGCAAACTCTCAATGTGAAACGTACAGCAATGAGACACTAATGACGCCTTTATAACCCATAAGCCCATACAGCAGCTAGGGCAAATGGTTGATCTTTTCCCTCAGGGTGACTAGAACACTCCTAAGTAGTGTAACATTGGAACATTGTATTTAATGGGGATAAAAGCTCGAGCTTTACATGACACATAGGGTAAAAGGAGTTCGGGTCGGGTCTAATGAAAGGCCAAGCAACCTTATAGCTGGTTGGACTCGCATGTTAGCCGTATCTTCATCGGACTTATGCGGCATTTAACCAGAAAGCACGCCGGCTCAAAGCGTGACATCCCACTACTACGGTGCCTGTATTCGCTCTCAGTACATAAAATAATTGACTAGATGGTCAGTTCTGAGTTGCTTGACACTTCGATGCATTAAATTTAACAGCATTGGTTTAACAGAACCGTTTGTGGTGTAGACTTTAGGAAAATGCCCGCCCCGATAACATTTACCTCCGTGGTTCTTCTTACACCTGGCGGGAGCGCCGAGTTAGTAAGACTTGTGTCTGTCATTTGGTATTTGGAAACACGCCCTCTAAATGTGTGTTAAGGATCCATTTGAAATAAATCGCTTAGAACTAAGTCTCACATTGGAGGTTCAAGTTTGGACTACACGTTGTGTGCTTGGATTGCGACACGCAATCTCAAGGTAATGGACTGTGGTTTACATTGAAGTGAATCTTAGTCACGACGATCACTGGGATCGTATTCAAAGCAGGTGGAAATTAGGTGTTGCCCACCGCAACGCGGTAGCCAAAGGGGTAGAGGTTTCGGCTACTATTCCAATGGTCGCGGAATCGAGTCTGCTGTTTCCACCTGGTGAGATGAAATTACATCGAAACGCGCAGTGGTTGTGCAGTGTTTTCGGGTGGGCAACGCCCGATTTCCACCTAACTCTCATATTATTTTCAGCAATTCTTCAGTGGTTTAAATGAGAAGAACAGAGGGGTTATCTGCGCAGCATGGGTTAGGCAAGAACCTGTAAAGCTTTTATTATTTTATTTTTTTCCGTTTGGCTGATGCTCTTAGGCCTACTTCAGCATTGATGTCAACAAGAGGAATATTGAACTGAATTGAAACTTACTGACATACTGCATCGTGCAACTTCATTTGCTAAATTAATTGTTACGGAGTCTAACTCACATCTTGTATGTGAGGGGAACACCAAAAGATATTTGGTCTATCTTGTCCAACAAGTGTTATCATCGGATGATTAGGATGTTTACACTTCCGGTTTCCTTTTTGTGGACAAATTTTGTCTGCTTTCGCAATGCATTTGGTTTTGATTTTCCAGACGGTTAGTATTTACTTTTCCGCTCGAGGTGGCTGTTGAAGCACAGTCAATTTGTTCAACTGCAGTGGATGAATGTCTAATTATAAGCTATCGTTTAGAATGAGACTGGGGCACTGTTCCGTGGTTCATATTAGTTTACCTCTGTGTATCTCCGTCCAATAGTACAGTTCAAATATTTTGACGCATCACACTTCCGTTAAGTTACCGCCCAATACCATGACGCAAAACTTTATGCTTAAAATTATGCAACTCGAATTGAGTAATAACATCAAGTTGATTGTATGGTACGTAGAATTCTCGCATTCGTTACTGCACCTCAATCAGCATTTTCCATGGACCCCACTCAAACTTCAAGCTTACGTTTCGAGTACACTGCATATAGATTACCTTCATTAAAATGAGCGTTTTTATCGTTATCTACTAAGCTTTAGCTGAACCATAGGCCAGGTTCTTTCGCAGATGTCTTAATAAGGTGCAACATCTAACAACGTGGAAGCATATGAACGCCACCCCTAGCTACAAATAGCAACCCTGTAGAAACAGCGAGTTGTCTGCAGATAGCGCTAATTTCGGTGATCTCTAATGGCTCTGAGTCCGATGGCCTTGTCACCCATGGGTACCTGTAGAGTAACAAATGTTCGCTTTGCAGCAGCACGCAGTTCATTCGAATTGGCCATGTACCACGAACCCACAGATAGCCCGTGCCTGTTAGAGAGAGTTATGGGATCGGCAGATCCGACCTCGGTTTACTAATCAAGATCGTCTGATGGTGGCGCTTCGCAGCATTTTTATCAAAACCAATGGAATTCTTGCGCTGCGTATCTCAAGGCGTCTTAATGGGTCTGCGCCTGTTCCTGAATATTAAACACTGAAAATAGAAAGCTAGAAATCATATATACAGAATGTCCCAAAGTCATGTTATCCGATATGCAAACGAAAGGACGCTAATTACTACTACTCAGTCAGCGCAGTTTGACTAAGCAAAGTCCTATACTGGTGGGATCAGCTCTCAAAGTATGTAACGCGCAATGCGGTGGTTTAGTATTTTATCGGATGACGACACCCATCTCTTCTCGATGATTGTCACGGGCAAGCGATTCCAAACCTTCACTACGGGGCTCAAAGCATAGTTATTAAACTTTGCGATTCATGTCCGGTATTACAGGAATATACCGGTGCCAGAGACCCCTCTTTGGTGCATCTAGGTATAGAAGCGTTTTCAGCATATGGAACTTCGTCAGATTTAATACTTAGTGGGTCAATAGGAAGTTCACTCGGCACCGGGAACAAGACAGCGGTTATAGGTTTGGACTTCTGTACCGGTCTTCTTAGATATACCCCATCTATTGGGGAAGAGTTTGGTAGCAAAATACTGAATACGTTCCAGTTGTTGCTCCCAACACTTGTGATCGAAAAATAGGCAGCTAAGCCGTGCTCGATCGTTGGTCTTGTGCTGGAATAGAAAAGAATAGTGGCAATATTTTCAGCTGAAGTGCAGTGGCAGCGTTTGGGCGCCCAAAGTACGCCTACTCCGTTTCCTGATAGCTTGTTTGTGTTGCCCATGCCATTCATATTGCATCATGACAATACTCATAAATATTTCGCGAAAGGTAAATGCCATATAAGTTGACAGTCAAGGATGAAGGTTCCGTCTTCAGCGCCATTTCTCACCTTGTAAGCAGCCACACAACTGGCGTGACTGGCGGATCGACATCCCATACTATGTTGCCAGGTGGTCTTGGTCAGGTTTAAAAACGTCATATTCGCTGGAGCCATAATTTGCCAATTAAACCTTCAAGTCATCGACACACAAGGCAGCTGGATACCGAAGGAACCGAGAAACCTAACTGTTGTAAATCAAAAGCAAAATGTGTCACAATAATATACCCAGGGTTATCCTACTATAGTCGGAACGCCGATGAGTTCAATGACGTGATCTGGAGCGAACTTGAGTGCAAATCGCTCAACTGTGCACCCGTGGTTTTTCACTGTGGCTAACCGGCAATTTGTCACAAACGTTTGCATTTGTACTCACTCGTTGTGCTTTTGAAAGCTCCACTTTTGATGCTATTTTCTCGGGTACACACCAGTGCTTTCAACTTTTACCCTGAATTGTAAACCCCGGCAGTGTTTTGCCAATATCCAAGCACCAAATGTTGCCTAATTCAAACCACCGGAGACATTGTTTGGTCTCACTCGAAAGACCATTTCAACGGCTTTCGCAAGAACTGTCACTCGTTCAAATCCAATATTGCTTGGAGTAGCTACAGGTCTCAAGGCTAATTCACCCAGCACGATCCATAGGCTTAACCATGAAAATTCTCAATCACATTCTCGTGTTATCTGCCCCAATTTCAAGCTGACACATTCGACTGGCACGCAGAGAGGACAGACTGCCAGCACATAACTGCAACTTCAACCCTGTGACCTTAACCGAAACGTCAGGAACAGAATAGCTTCTTACCATACAGGGTGAGTCATTCAAATGGTTCGTAACATTTCCTCAAAAAGTGCGATGCCCAGTGTGCTGCAGTCTAAAGACCTATGTGGAGCATGTTCCAAACTTGTTAAGAGGTGCATTTTGGGCCCTAACTTTTGCAAGCTTTTCCATGCGAGATACCTCCGAGTTGAACCTAGGCAGACCACGTTATTAACAAACAAGATTCTCTATGGTTCTGCGTGCTCCTATTATCTCAAAAATACGGCCAGCTACTATCCAATTTTGAGAAAATGGTGATCACCAAAATCACTACCCTTGGGTTAAGCATAGCAGACTGCAACTAAATCCTCCCCCTGAGTGCTGCTCTTATCCCGAGAAGAATTGCTAATAACATCGTAAGCAACACGACAGCTAGAGTCCAGAACATCAAATGACGTTGTAATACCATACGTGACTCACATTTGACTAATGCGGTTTCCAGTTTGATCGTAGTAACTACACGTGAGGCTACTTCCAAACTCCCGACGAATTGCATAGAAAAAGAGAGAGCCGGTACTAGGAAAAGTTGGGTTACGGTTGCTTCGAAGAATAAAAGTCATTTAAAATTAACGTCACCTCACAATGGATCTGATACTGAGGAACCTAGCGGAGTTTTTCTAGTGTAAGCACTACTGGTTTCTTGCGGTACATCTCCGAGTATTTCCATCACTAACTGCGACATTTTGAAAGGTTTAAAGAAACAACTACCTGTACTGAGCGTACTGTGCTCCAATATCCCAGAATCAAATTCGGCATCGATAAGAGGCAAAGAGTTGAATGACCTCAACCAGTGGGACATTATTAGTAACCTAATCGGAGTTGTACTAATACTTGTACACGTAGTGCGTATTACACGACACCCTAGCTCTAAGCATTTCGGAGAGCCAAGACTTATGCGCGCTGTGCTGAACTCCATCACTGAAGTAGAATCAGTTGTAATGTCGACAGGTAGTTTCAGAAATACACCCTGCTCTATCCGTATCTTTCCAGACATCCCATGGGGCGTGAGTTCTCGAGTTAACCGTAACTTAGAGGACTACCGGAAGGAAGCTTTAACCAGAACTATACTTCTTCATGGGCTTCCTGAAACCGAAGCATGTGATGATCATGAAAAAATAAACCATGATAAAGAGAAGTGGTGTTATATTCGTGAAACACTGCTTGGACGATATAGTAGCAAAATCCGTGTCACTGCTGTTTACCTCACAGAACTACAACGGAAGTAGCTCGAGAGGGTTAGAGGTAGTGTTACAGTCAAAATCTATGATAGCACGGCTGCTAAAAGGCTGGTACATATTCCTGTGTAGGCTACCATATGACCTTCGCCTGAAGACAGTCAACGATACGCCTCCTAGTGATGATACGTCACTCAATGAACCAAAAGCGATGGGATCTATGAGAGAACAATGCACCAGTAATGTGTCAAATGAGCTCATACAACCTGTAGAAGATAATATTAACCAGAAACCTTACACTGTACGTAGCAGATTAAACAAGGGACTAACTACGCAGAGGATAAATTTAACACTCTTCCATTTACCAAATACACCCCGAGGAACGATTATTCTTCGGCCACTCAGTGGTCGGCGAAACTTCATGTATGAATTGCATAACCTCCGACACATAGCTTAAATCTGAGAAACTTTCATGTATGTACACTAACGCCCAAGGGTTCCTCAGTAAACTTACCGAACTTCGGCTATTTCAGTTCACGTATGCTTTGGATCTAATTCCTTTTACCGAAACTTGGTTACACCAAGAGATGACTGATGCTGAGGTTGAGATAGCCGGAATATCACTCATCCGGAACGACAGCCCTAGCATAGGAGGTTAAGTCCTACTGTACTACCTCAGCGACCTGCAATGTGCAATAGTTGATGTTCTAGAAATTCACGTTACCGACTCACTCTGTTGCTGTCTCCGACTAAGACACAACGATGCACCCCAACGTCCAATCCGGAAATGGATTTCCACTTAATAACTGGCCTGAACAGAGCAACACGCACCTAGTACAGGCACATGCTCATCTCCGGGGACTACAATCTACAAGATCTGATGGTTTCGGCATCACTCCGTGAGCAGTTCAATGCACACGTTCATGAACTGGCCGTTCAAATTCCTTTGTACAATCATGTCACCATGCTTACTGGATACAGGACAGCAAACAAACCATCCATATTGGACCCTGTTCTCACGAATGAAGAGCTCATGGTTGACAAGTTATTGGTAGATAGTCCATTGGGTCTCAGTGGCCACGTTGTGATAACATACAACTATGTGTGTTATGCAGAGTATCCATCTGAACACTCGGAACAAACTCTTACGATGACACGCCACCAGGTATGGACAGAACTCGTCGACGCAACTGTTTGGGAATTCTCAAACAGCAGTCCCCTTGACAATGTTTGGACAGATTTCGTTGATAGGTTCAGCGCTATCGTCAACAGAGCATCAGATACCAAGTACCTTCTTCCAGCAAAAATGCCTTCAATTCTAAGCAGCAGGACTCGAATATACCTGGCGATAAGGGATGGAGCACGGCATGTCTACATGATTATCCCTGACTCAGAAACTTGGAGCAATTTTCCAACCCATCTACACTCGTCAGTAAGCACAAGGTAACTTATCGACAGTGCCCAGCCAAAAATTCCTGGCAAACAACAAACTGCTGTATAAGCATGGCGACAATCTTCGTAAAGTGAAGCAAAGAATCACTCTACTTTTCACGACAGGCGGTAGATTACAAAGCGCCGAAGAAGCAGCTAATCCCCTGCGGCTTCAATACGCCTCAGTTTTCGAACTCGCAGCCTCTACCTGTCCCATAATGTCACGCAGATTACAAACTGCATTGTTTAGACATGCAAATGTAAACCCGGCTATTATACTTAGGAAGTTACTCTCACTGCGCGATCATAGCTCTCCGGGAGCAGATAACCTTCGCCCGAAGACACTGAAGGCTGCGGCCAACAAGCTAGCTGAACCACTGTCACAGTTCTTCCAAAGATGCTTTGATGAACAACAATTCCCTACTATGTGGAAGTATGGCATTATCACCCCTATTTTTAAAGGCGATATCCGTTCAGATCCTGCAAACTATTGCCTATTGAATCTCCTCCATGTGCTCGCGAAGGTAATGGAAGTGGTCATCGCTGAGGCTCTAATGTACTACCTGGAAAAATGCAACATCTTAGCATCGGAGCAGCATAGCTTCGGTCAACACCGGTCATGCACCATCAACCTACTAATTGCACGAGGTAATTGGACGGAAGTGGTTGATGACGGGGTCGGAGTTAACGTCATCTATCTGGACTTCTCCAAAACTTTCGACCGCCTGGATCACCGCCTGCTTCATCGGCAACAGAGCTACGGAATCGGAGATCCTGTTCTTGGTGGCGTCAAAACTTTCTTCAAGATAATCTTCAAGTAGGTGTTAGGGGATCACTCTCTTACCCGTTTGAGGTAGAAAGTGGTGTTCCACTAGGCTCAGTGCTGGGACCGTACTTATTCCTGTTGATTATAAACCACCTGCAAAGAGTTAGCTCCTTAAATTTCCTGCTTTTTGTCGATGACGACAAGCTATGGAGGGCGATTAGTAACCATGAAGATCACGACATACCCCAACATGATCTGGATTGCTTTTATGAATGGTCAAAGAGGAACTTGCTTCAGTTGAACATAGCCAAGTGCAAGGTGATACATCTGCGTCACCAGCCGGTGAGGGCTTACAACTTTGGAGGCCACACCTTGGTGAACGTCTTTCAGGAGCATGAGCTGTGTGTGTTGGTACAGGAAAACCTCGGGTGTTCAAAACAAGCAGAGAAGGCGACGAGAACCGGCAATCAACACTTCGGCCTGCTTTGCAGAGCCTTACGACGGTCTGAACCAATAATATTTCCAAAAATGCTTAACGCCTACGTGCGGCTGTACGTGAAATATGCTATTCAGGCGTGGCAGCAGTGGTAGAAACAGGATCATGTTGCTCTCGAGACTCCTCAACAAAGGACAACTAAGAATGTCAGAGGCCTTTTTCATCTGACCTATCAGCTTAGTTGGAAATCTCTAAGAATATACAGCAGTCGAGTTCGGCTTTTGTGCATGATCTCATAATGGTTTGCATTTTCCGACCGCTGATGATATTGTACCACAACACTAAACTAAAAGGTCGTCCTCTGAAATTGAAATACAATATAGCTGGCTTGAATGTCGTAGAAATGTGTTTTGCCGCCGAGTGTGCCAGCCTTGGAACGCCTTTCCTAATTATGTGTTCTCAGATCTTATTCCGGCGACATTAAAAAACCAGTTGTTGATGCGTTGTCACATTTGCATTCCATTTTTTATGCATTGGCTCCCAGGGGTTACAAAACGCAATCAAACGGTGCCTTACTAAACTTTCAACAAATGGATTTATGGATTTATAATTTTAATACGCAAATTTCCCCGCCGTTCTACATAAGTCTGTGGTGAGTCCACCAAAACGATTTTCACTTTATCATGCAAGTTAATTTTCGCAATAATTTCCATCCTACGGGACTCGTTAAGCATTGGTTTTTTACCCGTAATCCACCATTGTTCCATTGTACCTTTTCCCTCCACTTTCTTTCAATACGGAAGCCACTGATCCACGGGTGCAACGAGCCACTAACAACGCACGTCCTCAGCTTGTACAGAAGGACTTTGCCGTTCACCATGTTGAACTGTATGCCAAAACCAATGAGAACACATTGACTGACTTTCGCCGCTTTATCACTTTCAACCATGCTTTCTGCGTCAACAACAAGTTATATTTTCTTGAGTAGTATTTTATGGACTGGGGATGTCCAGCAATAGGAGGTTTTTCGTTTCCATCTGCCGCATTAGACTATTCCTCATGATCTTCTATAGCGCCTTAGCTAAAAGGTAGGTCAGACCAATTGGCTATTAGTTTTTACTTTGCCGAGGTCACCGAATTTCGGAATCGGCTAAGTACCAAATCATTTCACTCGTTTGGAAATACCTCATCGGACACTGACCTGATAAACGGATCAATCACAGTTGGCGAGATGATAACCCATATTGACTTAAGAATTAGCGAGTGGATCCTCTCAGGACCGGTAGGCTTCTTTACATCAAGACTGGCGAGTAGATCGCGTAGAATTTCAAAACCGCAGTTCAGATTGTCGAGCTCGGTTGCGGCTGCAATGTCAACCTCGTAAGGAGCACGGTCATTTGTATATTCGGTTGCGGAATGCGCCGCCATTGCGGACGCATGTCAGTGCTGGAATAGAGAGGCTTCCGTCAGAGCGTACTAACAGAGCTTCGTCACCTGCAAGTCTTAGGTGTCGCTTCAAGTAAGCAAATATGTCACTGGGGGCTGGTCCTGCAAGTTGCTCTTTGAACTGCCGACGCTTCTGTGCTTTCGCGCTATTGCCTAAATTACGCTGCCTTTGTAATTTTGGTACTCATCGGTAGATCCATATTACAGGAATTTAATCCACTGTACGCGTCGCCGCAACGCCAACTAAACGTAAAACTTATCGAAGCAACGTTGCCTTACTGGCTCAGAAATGTGACATTTTATGTAGTAAGAAACGAGCGTACTAGGATTTTCCAAGCTTATTAAAATTGGACTAACATTCCTCAACAGGTTCATCCTGTGCACCGACTAGTTCATTTGATTAATGACTCGGGGAAGAGTATCGAAGTCCTTATCCCATTTATTGTACGATGGCACGCGTAGACGTGGAAATGGAAGCAGTATAACTTGGCTTACTATGACCATGGAGTGATCACTTGCTACCAGTACCACAAGGACCTGAACATCACGCACAAGCTGTTCGAGACTACTCAGCATCATGTCCAGGTGCGACGGAGCTGCATGCATTTTAATGAGGGTCAGCGGGTTGCGATGTCTTAAATATAACATCATCAAAATCTGCGTCAACTATACAGTGCTCTGGGGGATGCTAAACATTGAGCCACAGTATTATGGATAAGTAAAAATAACTTAAGTTCAGAAAACAGGGACGACTCATACGGTTTTAGACATGTGGCAACCGGTAAAAACAGCAACTGCGCGGGCGACGATAAGCTACACCAAAGAACATTTCGCCATGCCTCAGGTGGATCGAGCGTCACACTTGCTCGCATAGACCAACTACGTTGTATTATTTGCGTATCAGTCTCCTGCACAAGGAAACACGGGTGTATAGCAGAAATCAAGGCGGCCGCACCGGAAGCACGAGTAGCTACTGAGTTAGGCTTCCTCGGCAGTTGTCTTGGGATTCAAACAGGTCGCAGCATATCATAGAAGGTCTGGTCGTAGGGACTCAACGAATTAGCACAGCTCGTGTTGTTTGATCGGAGAAGTGCAAATATGGGTGAAGTCTACGCATAGGCCGGGGCAGGTACTGCCGTGCGCGCACGCAAAGTCATTGACCTGTTGATGTGGATTCGGGGAATCTGTGGAACTACCCGAAAGTAAGAGATTGGTTTTCGTATCATCCGATTAGCGTTTAGCTCAATTGTTCTGGACTAGAGATTTTCTCTCTCCGACGCATCCGTATCTGGGTGAATATTAGGCTTAAAACTCATTAAGGCTACCGAGGCGGAATAATATCAATGTCAGACTAATTTCATCAAAAAGACACCTATAGGTTGATATTTTCCCGCATCTGTTGCTTAGGGTCTGGTGATTTCTTTAACCCTGAGTACCTGTTACTTCACTCCCAGGACCAATCTGGGAGTCAGACTGCAACTCCTGACCTCCTAGTCAAATGGATTCTACAGGAGTGTCTCATCAACAGCAACACATCAGCTACTTGAACTGATGCTATGCTGCCGTACGTCCATGGTGACCTACGGAACGAAGATTAATAACAGGGTGAAAAGCGGGACTTAGCGTAAAGCCTTAAAGCCGTAAGCGAACATTACGTATTTTGGCGCTGACATATTGCCAAAAAATATGCCGTCACTAACAGCTAACTATCATGCAAGTATAAGGCGGCATCAACGAAACAGCTTCCTTGCGGTTTTCATTGTCTCACACTAAACGCATCCATTACTCTGCAGAAAACTGAACACCGAAAAGGCCGTCCGACTAGGAGACGGTAGTAGACCGCCACTGGGGCCGACTGCGTGATATTGCATGTAAAGTCTCGAGCCAAGCGCAAGGCTCATCACATGGACTTCAGTCTGAGAGGACAGACGGACCAACGGCACCCAGTTTGGTCGGTATTGACCTTATTTCCTGCTATGGATTTAAATGTTACCTAACACGGGTCACCTTCACTGGCAAACAAAACACGGCCCTTATCAGTAAGAGTTATCTGGACATACGTAGTACTTGCCGAAACTAACGCAACTTATTCAGTGCTATCGGTTGTTCTAGGGAACTAACCTAATTACCACTGACTACCCTTCGTACAAGCACTTCATTGTTGCAGACACACTTATGCCACCAGACACCAACAGTGCTGCGAAGGCAATGGTGATCAAAGAATTTAAGTCGCCGTAGGTCCTCAGATCGAATACGCCAAGTAGCACTACCATACAGTAAGACGGTGTTGAATGTAGCCTTGTAAACACGACCTTCCAGACCGAGAGCAACCTCGTGCTGATGTCGCACATGTCATTGGTTAAAGAAGGCATTCTCAGCTTTTGAATTAAGTGAATTGACTTCTTTGATTTTGGGTCTAGTATTGCTGCTGTAGCAGCCAAAATAAGTGCATTGAATAATTACCTCGAGTCCTTTGCTATCAGCCATCGACTGGTCATGAAGTGGTGGATAGTCTCGTAACAACATTATGCAATTTGGAGTAGCGAAGTGAACACTAATTGATGGGACGACTCTTGAGAGGTTATTCAGGGTTGAATGTGCCGCCCAATATCGATACATATCAAGACAAGGTTGTCTGCATAATTAAGCTCAGCCATCTTCTCATCAGGCAGCATCATTCCGCCTGCCTCATGACTTAGGCTTGTGATATCTCACCAGCTTGCAACCCCCTTTGGCGACTGACAGATGTTCTTGCTTTATGTACCTATTGTATTTTCCACTAACACTTATCGTTTCCGTCATCGTAAACGGGACTTTATTGCTCGTCTGACTCAATAAACACACCCAAGCTGAGTTTCCAGTAAAAACTAGACGTCGTTTCGGAGAGCATACAGCCAGCGGGTATACAGACAATTTCGAACATAGTAGTGGCTGATTGTCCGTATTTTTGGATGAATACAATGAGTCTCTAGCTATGGAATGTTTTGCCATCCTTGATGGTTTCGTGTTTTATTAACTTATTCCTGCTGCAATAAACGCTAGTACGTTTTACGAATTATCCGGGAAAATCGCTCTATATCCTACGAGTGAGTTTAAAGTGATCTCTGGATAGACTAGTTTACACATTAAGCCCATAACATCAAGTTCTGCATGTTCGACAAATTAGAATCCAGCCACAGGTCGTTTGCATAGCTATTATAAATAGTGTAGCAAACACGTCAACTACATTTTGAATGCATCGGTTGATATATATAGACATTTGAAAAGTCAGACACAAGGTAGGCAGTAACATTCAGCAAAGGAAAAGTGATTGAGAATTTCTGTATTGCCATATTCTATCACTGTGCTCCACGAAGCCTTTCGACTTTGTTTTGTCTCATCCGGTAAATGAACAACGAACAATGATTTATAACGGGTAAATTTACAGATGCTTGACATGCCTCGTAAGGTGCTTAGAGTGAAAAAAGATAGCTCAAGATATAATGGAATGGTCATTTCGGGCGATTACAGATTTAACTGCGCTGCTGTGTAAAGGGTTTGAAAATATAATGTAGGCACACAAAGCCATAATCATGTAATAGGCGAGAAAAAAGATAAAAAATTAGCAAAGGCAACGCTTACTAGTGTTTAACCATCTTGGGTCGACTGGATACAGCAATCCAGTTGTTATATTAGTAGCGTTTACCAAATATTATGCAAGGGTTTTGGAGTGACTCATTCGCGAGTAGGGTTATGGCACTAACCACTGTCTGTTGTTCATAAGTGCCAGTAACTGGTGATCATGAGCTACAGCACGTAGTGTAAATGTGACAGAGTATCATCAAGGCGTATTCTGAAAAGGGATAGAGTGGGTGCATTTATTAAATGTTCCGAGAGGGCGTTCCAAGGCTGTGACACTCGAAGGGAGAAATGGATTCGCTGACATTCCAGGCAGCTGTACTGTGGGACCAGCTTAAACCGATGACCTCCTAGCGGGGTGTTTTGAATGTGTATTATAAGGGAATAACATGGGTGCTTTTGGTTTCTCATGATCTGGTAGACCATTACGAGATCGCCCCTTAGATGCCGATAACTTTCACTGTATGTTTTGAGAGTCTTCAGCCTGAGTGGGTAGGGGAAGCTGGTCAAACCTCCTACGCTCTTCGTTGCCCTACGTTGTGCAGTATCGAGCACAGTGAGATGGTGTTTGAGCCAGGGTTGCCAAGCTTGGATAGCGTATTCCGCTTGCGGCCTCACGTACGCGCCAACCATATTTGGAATGATTGAAGGGTCAAACCTCCCGAAAGCTCTGCAAAGTGGGCCGAGGTATTGGTTTGTATTCTTAGATGCCTTTTCAGTCTGCCTCAAACAACCGAGGTCATCTTGAACTATCACACCGAGATCGCACTCATGAGAAGCCGGCCGTAGAATTTGTGGTCCTAGGCGGTACTTGTGCATACTCTTGTGCTGTAGGCTGAGAACTTTACACTTGGTGACGTTGAAATGCAGCGTGTTCTCGATGGACCACGTGTACGCTTTGTCCAGGTCCTCCTGTAACAATGCGTGCTCCGCCACTGTAGCTATATTACGCCATACCTTTAGGAGATCAGCAAATACCAAACATTTGGAAGATAGCAAGCTCGCGAGATCATTTATGAAAACCAGGGACAGGCGGGATCCAAGTACCGAGTCTTGAGGTACGCCGCACTGAACTTCGATGGATTCTGACAGGTTGCTTCGAACCCTCTCATTCAGGTGAGGTTGCACGAAAGTCTCCTATACGGCCCAGAACAGGATCGCCGATTCCATATTTCTGGAGTTTGTGGAGGAGAATGCGATGGTCTAGACGGTCGAATGCCTTTGAGAAATCCAAATAGGTCGCGTTGACTCCTACACAAACGTCCATAGATTCCGTCCAGCTTGCACGAGCAAACAACAGATAAGTGGTACAGGAGTGATTTTGGCGAAATCCTTGCTGCTCCGGAACCAGACTTTTGTTGTTCTCCAGGTACCCCATCAAAGCCTCAGGTACTATGGACTCCGTAACCTTGGGTTCACAGGATGTAGTGTTATCGGGAGATAATTTGCTGGTTAAGCACGGCTGCCACTTTTGTAGATAGGCGTGAGGATTCCATGCTTCCACATCGTGATGACGTGCCTCTCCTTCAGACATCGTTGAAAGAACATTGCTAGTGGTCCCGCGAAACTCATGGCAACAACTTTCGACGCATTCGGGCGAATGCCGTCCGCACCCGGGGAGCTGAATTCGCGCAGAGACATCGGCCTATTCAGTACAGCTGCGGTGGTGAACGATACGTGATTAAGCCCTGTTGGCGGCGTTATCCGTTTAGGCAGGGTGTATGATGATTACACGCTTTGGAAAGTACGGTCAAATTGTTGTCCAAGGAAGTTGGCTGCCTCTTGTACGGTTTGGGCTAACCCGGATGCTGTGTGCAGAGCAGGAATACCGCGCTTAACATGGCGCAAATTGTTTACGTGTCTGTATAGCAGTTCGGAACTGGAGCAGAACTTTTCCACTAGACCTTGTTGATGCTTCCGTTTATCCTCCCGGACGATTTTGACACAGTGGTTCCTTTGTACTGTGTAGACATCTCAGGTATCGTAGTTCGGGGAGGCTATGTAGGTGTGTCATACCTAGTCCCTTAATGCTTTGCATTTACGTGTCCTACTCCTTACGAAAGACTTTATCCTTTAAGGTTGGCAGATTTTGAGCAGTTCTCCGAGCTGGATAATTATTTTGCAGACGTTTCGTTGCCTGACTAGGCAACATCATCAGTGCGGCTTCAGTGGCCTGGTTCGAAGTGTCTCGTAAGCGACTTCAATGTCCAAGTGCTTATTGATCGAGTTCTCTTTTGAATGCCAGGCTTCAATGAATTCACGTGCTTGCCGGCTTTTAGCCCTTCCGAGGATACTGGCGTGCTCTAGGTCGAATTGATGGTTTTCAGCATCCATATGCACTGACATCAGGGAGTTCTGGTCGTGGCGACGTATGGCTAGGCTGTGTTCGTGTAGCCTTGTGCCAAGCTTCCTCCCAGTCTGTCCCACGTAGTATTTGTCGCAGTTCCGGCAGCAGATCTTATAAATCACACCAGTTTCTTCTTATTTGCTAAGTTTATCTTTTACTTTGAAGAGTTTACTGCGAATTGTTTCTTTTGGCTGGTGTGCAACTTTGACTCCAAAAGGCAATAAAAGCCTCGCTGCCATGTCAGAGATACCGCTGATATAGGGCAGTGTTGTTTTCTTTTCAGTTGTTGCGTTCGTCGAGGTGTCTCGAGCAACCTTTCCTGGTGCGAGGCAGAGTTTGATTTTAGATGCCCTTACCACGAGCATATTAAATATGTTGACGAATTCACCGCAGGCCACCTCAGGGTTCAATTCGGTTAAGAACGACCAGGTCGTTGCGTCAGTGAGGTCGGAAGGTCATCATAGTTGGTTATGATATGATATTTCTCGGCATGCTCTTTAGGATAATCTACGTGGCACATGTAATGAAACACTAGCGTCGCATGATCACTACGGCCTAAAGGAGTATCGCTTACCACTATCGACCATCAGTTCTTCATTAGTGAATATTTGGTCAAATATGGATAGCCTGTTAATTCCCCTGAATCTGGTGGACGTAGTGACGTGGCCGTAAAGCCGGAAGACTGAAACCAGATCTTGCAATTCTGCTTTGAATTGCTCTCCTGGTGTGGTCCGTGATGCTAGAGCATGTAAGTTGAAGTGGCCGCTGACTAGAATGTGACTGTGCTTCCTGTTTATCACTTGCCTCAATGCAACCATCATGTTGCAGTCCATCTCAGGAGTAAACGATGGTGGGCGGTAAACAACTACCAATAGGCCTAGCTCTTTCCCTCTCAGCTGGAAATTGCACCAACTGGAGTCAGGTGCGTCTGTTTCCGAATCGCTTATGGGTTCGCATTGCAGGTCGTTACGAAAGTAGAGGGCTAGCACACCACCTTTTCTGGCCCGATCCTTCCGGAAAACGGACATGCCTGTTAGCGCGATATCAGCAGCCGGTATCTCACAGCGCAACCACGTTTAGTTGACAGCGATGAGGTCCCCAGCTGGTGACGCGTGTCAAAGTTTTACATCTGCCAATTTGCTGAGTAGACGTTGGGAATTTTGTACTTGCATGAGAGCTTTCTGGAGGCCAAAAGTGTGTTGGATTGGATGGATGAAGCAAGTGAGTTTACGCCGACCAATAAAAGGTCGGCGACTAATCGTTTTTTGGATGGGTTGCAGACTGTAGAGACGAATTTGGTACGTAGTCAAGTAACAGATGCATCGGATCCCGGTGTTTGCTCGTTTTCTGCTGTGTCCCTCCGGATATTATGGCTACTCTTGAAACCGTCTCCTAGTCGGGTCCTGCAGTTGGCGTTTTCAATATAAGCTGTGCCTCTACTGAATTGTCATTAGAAGGTCCTGGTGTTCTCGCTGCTTTCAGAAAAATTTTTGTTGATAATTTGCAACGGAATTTAGTTCAGTTCTCTAAAAGTTTTTGTACCGTTAGTTCTGATTGCAACAGAGGTTTTAACAGCCTGGGACCAAACCACTTATATTTTAGTGATATGGGAATCCTTGTCAACGAGGTGACTACGACATTTTCTAGAGAAAGAGCCTCCTGGATGTAGTGCCATTGCTCGCGGTCGTGCAACTAAGCACCGTCGGAAGAGAAGTCAGTAAGCTCAGGAACACCGTGAGCAAACAATATTTTCTTATCTTTACTTTTTCTGCACCTCCCTATTTAGCGGGATCCACTGGACGTCCTTTCCGCGGGATTTCAGGTAGTATGTGCACTCCACTTGAGTCGTTGCGGAGACGATTCGCAGACAGCAGAACGGCCTCTGTCTCCTCCGCAGTGTTTAGTGTTATTTGAAGTAACCGGGGTTCGCCGTAGTGCAACACTTTTGACTGACGCGAGATGCTTTTTAATATCGTGGGATTAGCATGGGCACCGATCGGCGTACAGATGGAACCCCAACAATTTCGATGGTCCGTCAGCCTATCCTTAATTGTATTTGATTTGGATTCTGGGACATTTGTGCACATAAGGTTTATGGCACCATGGTTGTGCCTGGTGGCTACTGGTTTTGGATTTGGAGCCTTACTATCCGGTGTTTTTGATGCATTTGTGAACGTCACTGATGGGTGCCATCCGTGACGTGACACTTTTGTTTTTTCTAGTTTGGGCACAAAGATTACCGGTGCTCTTTCCGGTGTTTGCTTGGCGACAACCGACGCGTGCGTTGCCGGGTTGTTCACTATTGCTGGTTGACTGTATCTTACTGTCTCGTGTTTAGCGAAGAGACTACCAGGTGCAGCACACTGTACATAAGTTGAGGCTGGCGCACTGCAGGCATTGTTTTTACTTATAGGAGGGAAAGAGAATGGAGTTGGTAATGCTGGAGGCTGAGTCGTTGGGGTTGGGTTGGGACACCTGGCTCGCTTCTTCGGCCTGACTAGGGAATTCTGGGTGTTATTTTCACTCACAAGTGAAGGTCCGTTTCCTCCTATGGGCGTAACTGGCGCGCACCAGTTGTTAACTGCTTCTGTTAGTCTTTCACACCTCTTCAGTAGCACAGCTAACAAATGGGATAGAATTGCATACTTGGCAGAACTAAAATGCCTCTGCCGCATTAGTGTACCGTTTTGTTGTCCTCGTCCCATGGCAGGTAGTGTGAGAGGATTTCAAACACATGGTATGCACCAGATTATTTTTTACCACTTTAGCACATGATTCGCTGGCCTTGTCTAAGATTGCAGCTCGGCATGCGGTTATTATTGACTATCACCATGACAGGCCATAGTGTTCAGCGAGTTTGATGAAAAATAATATACTGATAAGCACAGAATAATATGCAGAGCAGACTGAATTAAAAAGGGGAGTTTGAAAAGTTGGAATCGCGGGTGCTATCTGCATGTCTTCATACATAACTATGTGATGTGCCCTCAAACATCTGCAAACATTCTCCAGTGACCTGAAGAGATGGGTGATATCACGGCAATGGAGGATCACAAAGCCCTACAGGATGAGCTGAATATAAATACCGCAGTTCACTCGTCACCTGTTGCAAACTGCTGTGCAGACGTTAACATATTACTCACGACTATCTTCTAGCGACACATTTCTACAGCGTGTTTTACGTGGAAGTGATGGCGCAGTACGTTTGCAGTAGGATCTTGGCTAGAGGATTTCAGCATTGCTCTCCCACATCCCTGCATTCATCGACGCGTTTCGTCTTAGGTTGAAGTCATCAGGGTGCTCAAATAACATACATTAAAATTCTAAGCTCCTTTTAAGTGCTGTTGGCGGAGCTCAATGAGTTGGTGACCATTGCGATGGCCACCAACTATTATGATGCGAGCTTTACTCCCCGCTGAGCCATCTTTATATGGTGAGTCCAACCTAGGACAAAACGTGTCGTAGTGAAAGGATATGAAACAGCAACGATAATACTTTCCACTTCGGGTAAGGTTTAAGCGCTCGAAATGGTAGAGACTAACTTCAGAGTCACCAGGGCTACAATTACGATTGCTTGTCACCGTCAAGGCACGCGGTGGGACCTCATAAACTCGACAATGAACTTAGCTGTATTGGGTAGACGATAAAAGCTTCAAATAAAGTAACTCAGCACCTAGGTTTTACGTGTCGAGCGTTCGGAATTTTCGTCGCCTCAGATTTTACGAAGTTGCTTTGCGTGGTCTTAAGGATACATGAGGAATAAGCTAAATATGCATGTTAGAGCTTGAAGGTGCATCACCTATCTGAACTGCACACCACAGAGCGAAAAAGAGCGTCAAGGACTTGCCCCATCTCCCTCCATCAATGCCCAGTTGTGTAATCGTTTTGATCTTATCCACAGCTAGTTTGATCGCGCCCTCTTCTACGGACACTGCCTCACTTCTGCGGTTCCCTATGCTAAGGACAAGTGTAGCCCCGCTTCTGCGACCGTCTTGACTCCGGACTGTTTTGCCATCTCCTTGCCCCATGACACAATCCATGTGAACCAGACCAGTTCTTGAGTCAGCACCAGTCCTCACACCTTATTGTCCAGTGCTAATGCACACTGACAAATGACCAACCTAGACAAGCGGATCGCTGAGGTCCATGCAGCGAAGTCTGTACCAGCGCCCACTTGAGTTTGACCGCGCGATTATCTCGTGAATTGCGTACGTCTATCGGTTATCGATATCCTCTTATCACAGCGCGCTCGTTGCGAGCCGCCGATGCATCTACATACACTAGCCATGCCGGCACTTCATAGTGTATACTTACGGAATGTTACTGGTTAATCTGGGATTGGTCAAGACGAAGAGTACACACGTATGTGATAGTACACCCACTGGATGCAATTTGAATCCCTTGTATAGTAGGCTGCGTATATATACGAAGGAACAAGATTTACTAAAGGGGAAATTCAATTCCGTTAGGGTTGCAATAAAGTAGGTAAAGGTATAATAATGATTAGGGTGGTGCTGGCTGATTTATGGTTTGTGGTGGATACAGGTTTTTCCCTTGTGAATGTGGGTCCAACATTATCTTGCACATTTAGGATTCTCACCAGCTTAGATATACGAAAATTGGAGTCGTACTACATGTTTGTAAATAAAAAGTTGGTCGGCTTCCTGATGTACACCAGACCTAGTTTGCAGTTGGTTATGTGGAAACCTAAAAGATTAACATTGCCCAAGCTGTCCAAGAAGATTTTTATACCTTTGGATTGATCGCTTCAGAGTTGCTATGCTTGGTATGTTACTGTATTAAGTTTTAATGTGCCCGTTTTTGACGAAATTGCTTACTTACCGTCTAGACAATACCAAATTACACCATGCTTAAATTAGCTGGGGTTTATATTTGTTTTTAGTCATATACGTAACATGATTCCTTATTGTTTCTGAGCTCTACAATTCGCTGTTACAACTTCTTAGGCTATCAATGGGTGGACCGAACACAGCAAACAGGATCATACTGTGCAGGTTTTTTTATTACTAAGTATATTACTGGGTTTATTCTCCAAAAACTACTAACCTGGTCCAGCGAGGAAAATGTAGCAGGCCACTGTGGCTAGTCAAAAAACGGAAAGCGCTTATATTTTTACTAAATATACCACAATGAATATCATCACATCAAAAGAAAGGCATTAGCTAATATTTTAACTTTCGACATCATAGCACAATTTGCGCTTCCTTATTGATGTACATAAGTAGTGCAGCTTGTTCGCGTAGACAACGGATGCAATTGGTTAGTCTGGCACACGTCCTCGCAAACAGTCATAGATTGTTGGCGGCCGTGCTCTACTCAAAATATTTAGGTGCGCGGGAGTATATTAGCTAAAGTAGCAGCAGTTATTTCGGGAGTAGGAAGTAGATTATAGGAGACCCACTCAAGCCCATTGGAAGAAACCGCAAACTCCAATCATAGACTGGAAGGATAGTCGTATGTTACGCCCTTGCTTTTGAAGTTGAAGCCACTATGGATGGCCATCGCAGCGCGCAGCAGCAGTCAATACACAGATTGATGATAAATGCATTTCTCTGTTAGAGGATGCATTTCGCTGTTTTCGATTTTTAGTCGCATGAAATCTTGATTCATAGACATAGGGATCTTGGTATTCGGATTTTTAAAGATATCAAGTAATAATAGTATTTAACGAGGAACCTTTTGGGTACTTACCTAATGTTCCTTAGACCAAATGAGATCGAGGTTGGTCAAGGAATTTGCTGGAATCGCAAAACTCATGTCACAATATAATATACATTCCCATAATTATAAGGAGATATCTGTTTCTCATGGAAGTGCCTTAATTGTGACGTTTTGCTGAAATATAACTGCAACTTTTACTTCTTTTACGCCCATTCAATTTGAACTGATAACTATGCCTCATGACAGAACAATTAGACAGCTGTTGATGTGATTAGTTGGTCGCAGTAGGTGTTTAAAATGGTCTGGTAGGAGGAAGTAAGAAACGAACATCCCACTGTCGTCTTCGTTGCAGCAGACTCCGTGGGCGACAAATTATGTCACTGAACCAGAGAAATACAGGATAACCTTGATGCCCACAATTAATATTTGCCTCATTAGTGGCACCAACGACACGTAATAAAGATCTTATCAGATGCGCTTGGAAAAGGCTTAAACGCAGACCACTATTTTTGTATTCATATAACACAAACTATCACATGCAGTTGTAATTTTCGATGTGTATTAGGCCAATAAGCAGAAACATAAGAAAATTTAATTAGATCATAAAACAGTGAAAATGGAAATCTGTTCAGCTAGTATTTCTCTCTGAAATAATGGCAGTCTAAACTGAGCTAAATTACACGTTAAAAAGCAAGTAACTGAAGTTCGTCCATGACCAAATTTGACACATAATGAAAATGCGTTTTTCTCCTAACTGTGTTCCGAGTAAAGTAGATATTTGTCTGGAAATTAAACGGAGGTTGGCAGTAAAGCGTCTATATTTTTACAGCGAAATAGCCTAAGAACTAAAACGCGAAACATCATACATATTTGAAAGCGTAGTAAGTGTGACCCTAGTCTTGGTCACTTGCAACACACTGATAGCGAATAAAAGTGTGTTTTACTTTTCCTGACTAACTTCACATACACAATTCCTTTGCGCTGATTTGCTGTTGTGCTTGGAAAATACGGAGGACTCTCTAAGGACGATTTCAGCCGCAGCCTGTCATTTGATTTAATGCCTATGTCCTTATTTCTCTAAATCAAAATTAAAACAATCAGGAAATCAAAATGCTGCCTCATTTTGTCGCTAATGGAACTACTATTAACCAAGTCCCTCCTCTTCCTTGCTTTTCTCTGCCAACTTGACACTAGCAGCTAATTATTATTTTGTATGCAAGTGATTGCGTGAAATCCTACTTTCGTCAGATTCCCTCCCTCTCATTTTGTCTCATACCACTAGATTCACACTTACAGATTTTAACTCGCTAAATTACATCGTGCGAAACCATAATCATTGCACTAGTACTCAATAAAGTTGCGTAATTTTAATTTTCATGCACTCTTCATTAGTTTTGGCCCTCATTCGATAAAGAGTTTCAATTGAAAAGCTATCACTCCTTCCGGTTCCTAACTGTGTGGATCAGCCGAGGGGTAATTTACGTTCACCTACTGATCCCAAATTGGGTTCCAGGCAAGTCCTCTTTTTTAGGCGATCAACATACCTGATCGCGAAATTCCTTCCCCCAAACCATCGTGTGAGATGCATCACTGATACACAGATGCATTCTACTGGCACTCCAAGCGGTCGTATGGAGTAGACATTTAAACGTTACACCAGTGTGATGTGAATCTTTTAACCTCTCCTCCAACGACTACAACAAAAGAATGACCGCTGATCTGCAAAGCTGAGTCATCAGAACGCGCCGTTACCGGAGCTCAGACAGCTTAATGCATATTGTGCCCCAACCTGAATAATGATGTGACTCATGTGGGGCTACAATGTGGTTCAAATTTTCTAAGATTTTCTATGTGATATTCGCCAAGCTGAAAACAAGCGAGGTAAAGATACACAACAACAAATCATACTGTCTCTGGTTCTGAGTGGAATGCAAGTCTCTCCAACTGATACCTTGTGTGCTGCTTTAGTTCGGTTGTCGAACCAACTACTGGTCAAAGTATGGCTGAGTC
The DNA here is from genome assembly GCA_944474145.2 of Dicrocoelium dendriticum. Classification (NCBI taxonomy): domain Eukaryota; kingdom Metazoa; phylum Platyhelminthes; class Trematoda; order Plagiorchiida; family Dicrocoeliidae; genus Dicrocoelium; species Dicrocoelium dendriticum. The sequence continues at coordinate 57,715,465 of OX104068.1, forward strand.
CGGATACATAAAGCTTACCGGTACAAGTGGTATATGCTCCGCGATTTCAGTCAACAAACCACATTTAAAATCAGCATTATCTTCAATCAGCTGACATAATGATGAGGGGTATATTGTTCCGAGTGCAATGCGATTTGGGAATAATACTGGAGCAGTGCATTAGAAATGCTCCTTAGCAAACCTGCGTATCATATTGCATCTGTGGATGCAAATTCTTGATACCCTTATCAGTTACTGAAAGCTGCTTGCACTAAAACAACAAGAATTTCACTCATCCCAAACGAAGGTTTAAACAGTTAAGGTGAAGTTCTATCATAACATAATGACGTGCAAAGTAAGATAGTAGATGAATGTTGTATTCGAGCAAAACTAGATATTAGCCTGGTAATTGTAGTTTATTGCCCAGCAACATTCACTGTTTTAAGGATTTCGGTCTGAATAATGAAAACAAAAAGTGCGTTATCTAGCGAACACAGTATATGGTTGCGAATGCTTCCAGCCTGTGTGAATGTGTGATAATTTAATTTGCTTGCCTCAAGTTTCCCAATACCTGGCACTGACAAATATGATGATTCGAGTGAGTTTTTCTTCCAGACACCACGTGTCGGTTTCATAGTTGCATAGATCAAGGTCATATCTTTCGTTGGTGCGATCGTGGGAATATTACGCATTTCTTCATGAAACATGTGTTTACTTAACATTTTACTGTAAGGAAATACATAATAATGCAAAAGAATGAACAGCCCCGTCATTGAGACAAACACAGTTTAATGTTTCCGGAACAACAAAAGTAAAAGCAGTATTACTAAGTTGTTTATGCGCATGAAAAGGAAGACTATATTAGTTATCATACCACAAATTCGAGATTTAGGAGCATTATCGTGTCAAAACTAACTACACTGTGAGCTATATAAGTGATTTAATTACCCTCTACTTGTGTCCTCTCATTGGAGAGAAGTGATCCCTTCGTCAGCTCAATTTCCGACGGCTCACTTAATCCGTATCTGATTTTTCTTCCTTTTTCCTCGGGTTTCGTTGTTTTTGAGGTGCACCGCCAGTACACTTTCTGGTTTATGTGCCTTTGGCTTGTCCAAAATTCCGCCAAACGGAAGTAGGCTTAATTTAGAGAAATTTACCAGAAAAGCATTTAATTTTGTTTGAATTAATATATATTCATTGTTTAAACGCTGCACTTGCAAATACTGACAACATATAAACCGGTGAGATAATCACTTTGCCTATAATAATCATTTCCCGTAGACGCTGCTAGTGTAGTGTGTGCTCTTGCGCACTGTATATTTATGACGTTTATTTAACCAGTTATACTGGTAAGTTCAAACCGATACAAACATATAGATAAATAAATAATAATAGAATTAAAAGGGGTGCGATGAACTATTTCATGTGTTCAACTGTGTGTCATCAAATGTACACTAGTGGATACATCATGGTATTTTGAATGTGTGACTAACATCCCACAACATTTTCATCTAATGATTTGTCCGCAGACTTCTGTTGATTTAACTGACTTAAATCTTTTCTTGTTTATGGCATATCTGGTGTTTGATTGGTGTCTGTTTTGACGCCCAGAAGATGAATCAGAGTGTATTCTTGGTAGGCCATACAGCGATACAGAAAAGGTGGTGAAAAGCATATGTCTGCGTAAAGCAGCGACTGCAAATTGAACGCGATGTTGTTTGCCTGCTCTAGTTTAAGCGAAACGAACCGATCTATTCTAGAAGTAATTATTCTACTAATATTACTAACATTCTTAATTTATTCCCGATTTCCATAAGACACAGGTGAAGTGCAATGAGTAAAGAGCTACGTGCACATGCACCAGAATGATCGCAATTCGACCGAAACTCGGCGAGAACATTAAGTGTAAACCAATGCATTCGAGGGGGCAGTGGATTCCTGTGTCAGAGATTTTCAAGCAACAAAAGGTCAGAAGAATCTAAAAGTCGATTATAAGGTAATGATTGCAGCTATCAAAGTCACTTTTGACATTACAAATAAATGAAGTCCAACTTAGCCTTGTCGTCGTAAGGCATAAAATCAGCCACTGGAAGCCATGATCTCGATAGCCTGAATTTCAACGTGGTTACCTTATTGATTAGCTGTCTCATGCACTCAATAAATCCTCCCATTGTACGTTTGTAGGCGACTGATTAAGAATACATGAAATAAGTTGAATTCGGTCTATCTATAGATATGCTGGTTTTTCTTGCCATGTTGAATTTTCTCAAGGGAGCTGGCGCATTAATTTTTTGAGTGTCTCGGTCGAACGGTTTTAGGATCTCTAAAAAGATTACGATACAATCGCAATCGCTCCAGTGAGTTTAACTAATACAAATGTAATATAAGTGGGATTTTGAAAAACTTGTAATGAAGCTGATGGACAACTTTGAGAAAAATTGCAGAATAGCAAATATTTCTTTTGCTATTCTCTACACCATCGTTAACAGACTGCATTTGAGGCTGAGTGATAGTGTCAATACCCTTTCCATATCCACATTTTATTGCAGTGTGACGATAAGCTGCACAATTTCTATAGACACTGACCTGGGTTTAAGGATATGCGAAACACGATTAGCAAATCTAAGGAGTAACATTAACACCGTGCCTAATAAAATCTGAAGTGATACTGCCAAGCTCAAAATTGCACTACTGTCGCGGCACAATAATCATTCCTTTAATTACTTTGATGTTGAATTCAACAACAAAGCGCGTTTCAGATATGTTAGATGAAACCGGAGATAGCGGAGGCGCATTCGCGATGCCGGAAAATACAGCAATGCATTCCCCAACTTCGTTTGTTGCTGCGTTAGGTATAGCGACTGCACTAAATTTTGATGTGATAATATACGGAAGTAGAAATACGTATCGTCCTTACCTATTTTTCAATAAAAATATTTACTCAGCGTTGCAATGACTTATAAATTCTCTTGCATCCGGTTCAACTACAAATTCAAAAGAAAGAACAGAACATCGAAGTTACAAATTTTCATAAGTCTCGAGTTAATGCACAAAGTTTCGACCGTGATCATCAACAAAAGCAACAGTAGAATATGAGCTCGCGAATTTAATCATATTTCTAAATGACTGAATTTGCGAGTATATTTGCGTGTTGCAGCAGATAAAACGGAGAAATTCTGGAGCTCATGGAAACACAAGAAACCTCAACTTTGAAACTTTAGTAAGGTCGAAAATTGAAACACGGGATGTCATACTACAGACATAAAACATATTCTTAACATATCCATTTGGTTGGTAATGAAGAGAAACGCAAATTCGTATACTGACAAATGGACCTAATATAACGTGCATAAGTGACGCGATAGAGTAGGCATGTGGAAGAGAAATAGTTCCTTGCAAAGTTGAGTACCATTTTGTCAGCGTTAGTGCTTATCGCCAAAAATATTCTGATTTTTCACTTGCCAGGTAACCAGTTGCAGTTTGCTGTTTGTGAGAAAGAGTGAGTGCATCACTGAATGTACTTGCGAGCGGATGGCATAAATTTAACTGGTAACTGTTCTGCTATCACATTCTGGGAAAACAATTAGTTTGTCAATGGGAATAAACATAGAACCTAAATTGCAAATTAGGCCCGACCCGTTTGTGGAGATAAGGATATGTTTGGTCTGTCCTCCAGTCATAAAGGAGCGCACAAAGTTTGTACGACTCCTGTCAGTTAGTAAACAAGGGTACTGGGTGCAAAGCAGTTTGAATTTCCCTTATTTGAAAATTTTTAATAAAAAGAATAACAGTCACACCAACTGGTATATTTCTCCATCTCGAGGCACATTACGACACAGTGTTTGATCATAACGTTGCAGCGAGATGGGATACAATAGATGACTGCAAAGTATTTAATGCGGTTAAGAAACGAATTTAGGGTAACCTGCATTTCGATGTACCTTTATTGTTGATAAATTGTAAACAATTAGAGAGGTCGCAAAATATCCAAGCAATAACCTGCATGGAACCGAAATTTGTTCCATGAAGATTATCCTCACCAATGGTTTCACGGATATATCGCAGTTCCATCTAGCCTTAAGCAACGGCGCCTTAATAGTATGTATTTCAACACCCCTTTAAGGCTGTTTAACTGCAAAAATTTTTATGTCATCAAGCCATCCAACCAGCACTATGACTGCTCATTTCGAGTAATGCAACTTAATTTTTAGACGCTAGTGAGCCAGTGGCAATACACTTTGCATAGGTAAGAATGTTTGCCTGTAAGCATCAAGGCATAATCTCAGGAGATCAGGCGAATCATGGACAACATCGAAATACGGAAGAAAAATAGGCTAACATTAAAAACAATAATAATAAATAATTCAATTCCCTACAAGGTGAGACACTGTTTAACACACGGACCAATCACAGTCAATGGGAATGCTTCACAATAGCCTCCTCAAGTTAATGATCTAGTACACATGCTGTCATATCCACCGGTGCTCCTCGGATTGACATCCGCAAAGAAAACACAAATAGCTGTGTAAAATATTCGTCGCAGTTCGATACAGACCAACAGCCACCACAAATCCGGGAAAGCACTAGATGGCAGCTTTGTCTTATTGAGACTAGAAACTGGCGCGCACACGCCAATTCCCTCCTGATTCCACTTCAGTAACCTACTCTTGCGAGTTAGTCATTTACGCCACTGAGCCATTGGTGACGGCACCGGACCGTCATTTTTGCTATATAATTGCAATATTGCGCGGCACATCCTACACTGTCATGCATTTGATGAATGTGCAGAGGACACAGCTGGCCCGCAGAGAAACCATTTCTTCTGCAAGCTGCTGCCAATCGAGTTGACATGTATGCAGTTGAGGCTACTAGTGATTTTTGTAAGTAGTAGAAGTATTTATTTGTGAGTGACTTAAATCCTGACAGGGCGAATTTTTGGTAGTTTATTTCGTACCTAGAAGCGTGTTACAATTGAAAACATGAGCGTTTATTTGTATACCATTGTACATTAGTGAGAAGCCTTTTGAGCCGAATCAAATCACGTTTGAGCATTCTGCAACAGCCTTATTACCTAATCTGTCTATTGTAGGTGGTTCCCAACCATTTTGAGGTTGTTGCCTCCAAAGCGGGTTCACTTTAAGCAGTTACCCCCAAACTTTCTAAAGCCAATTAGCTAGAAATTACTGCGTTTTTATTTACATTATGGCAAATGCATACAAAATGTAATGACTTTCGATCATGCAAATAAACGAGACCCCCCATTGCAGTGCAAAAATTGCATGTGTTTCTTTCATTAAGTACCACATTCTAAGTATTCTTGATGATCTGAACGCGACTTTGATGGTGCTGTTAGAAATCGATATCACAATTATCCGTAACGCATGTTGCTCTACACGGGCGATTTTTAACATTTTTGAGGCTCTCGCAAACTGGATTTGCTACAATCAACGCACCCCCCAATTTCCGTTTCAAACGATAAGTAACGAATAACTATCACGCTGTTTGTTTCTAACAACAGGAGCTGATAGTTATTTGGAATAACCCACGATCGATAAAAGAAAGAAAACAGTTGTTTGGTACAACATTGTATGTAATCGTGGCGATATACATCAATGGGACGGTTGATATTTCTTAATGCTAACCATTTCTGCTATATTTCGTTCAGTTGCTGCTAATGCACATCGGAAGTCGTGCTTCAGGTTCATTCGACTCCTTGCTTTTGTTTGCATTGAAATGATTATCGAAAATCCACTTTCACATCTCTAATTTTTTGCAAGTGGGATCAATGTTCTCAATGCTTTTTCAGATATCAATGGATACTCACCAACTATCTTTATCCAAAATGCTACCAGTGGTGTGCTTTGAAAATCTATTTTTAACTCGTTATCTTCGCGCATTCCTATGAATTTTGCTTTGGCTACGACGGCAGTATCCGTAACAATTTCTGCATTCACTAAAAAGAGTCTTCGCACCCACGCTTTTACTTTGTGATTTCCTAATCGGGAAAATATTTGCTGATGGAATGGACAACTGATGACAAGTGACAAGTTATATAATCTGTGAAAACGCATGTTTCATTTTTTCCAGCAACCACCATTGATTGTTCTGGAAATATCGACACATCGTCAACTGTTGCTCTGTGTTGATGAAGCTGCAGTTTAATTAGAAAACTGGCAACCTTATCTTGCGCAGTTATAATATTAACCATATTTCCTAGCAAGCTGAGGGGCAGTGCATTTATTTCTGTGAAGAAAGCTGCAAGATATGCTAGTTTGGAAATTAAATCGTTGTCTATTATCATAACATGTAACCCGTTCACCTTACTCTTATGCAGCTCCTTCCTTTCGAGAAATATTGCAATTTATTCTCGAAGCTCGAGCACTCAGTGCAACTCCCTGCCTCGGGATAAGCAACGCACTTCCGTGTGCAATAACAGGACGTCGAATTTGCCTCCAAATTCATTGTACAACTCTTTGAAAACTCTTGTATACGTCGCACTACCACGGATGACATTTATGATTTTCACTACGTTGGTTAAAGCGTCTAGAGAAACAGGCAGAAGAGTTTTAACCGCTGAAGCGTAAAGATGTATTATGGAGTGACTGAAGGTACAGTGCAGAGCAAACTTTTTGACTAACATTTGGAATCCAGTACGGACGCCCAAAATGGATGGTGTTCCGTCTGTACAGACAGCCATCAATCTCGACCACTGTAGATCCTTTTCCTCTGCAAAATCCTTCACTGTTCGAAAGACATCTTCGCCACGTGTGGTTATGCTCAATGATTCTGATAACAAGTACTCTTCTTTGAAGCGGTTGCCTTTTAGGTACCGAACATAGACCAGTAGTTCGGAACAGGATGCAACGTCGGGCGACTCATCTAACTGTATTGCGAAGAAAATACTTGGCTTTATTTCGTTGAACACCTTATTCAAAGTATTCTTGGTCGAATCCTCTATACGACTTTGGTTGTGTTGTTAGAAAGTGATATTATGCTTGCCTTTGCTGCATGTTGCTCCCCAAAAACAAGCTTCACTGCATCGATTATGGAAGGTTTTATGAGATCCTCTCCTATAGTATGCGGTTTCTTGTTTTTGGATATTCGGAGAGCGAGGCGGTACGAATCTTCAAGACGAGCTTCAGTTGACTGAGAAAAGGAACCCGATGTATCCAGGCGCGAAATTTTGAGCGCAGCTACTTTCCTACAAACTGAGAATGACTTCGGTCGAAGTGATCCTTCAATTTGCTGGGTTCCATACTCTCCCCGTGAGTACATTGCTGCACAAAACATGTTGCGGCTTCTCAACCCTTTTATCAACAAAACTGGTGAAGCCCGATTGAAGAACAACTTCCTTGTAGGACATCTATTTTCCAGAAGACCTGATATCTGCAAATAATTAGGCAGCTAAATTGTATATATAAATATGAATGTTTTCGTGATTTAATGTAGGTGACATTATCATAAACTTTTGCAGATAAACTCATTATTTTCTAAATCAAAACCATTGAATTAAATCACTCACTTGCTATGGTTTCTTGTCACAAACAACTGTAGATGAATGTGATCAACCCAACACCCAATAGTCACTGGCGTCCAATCCGCTGATTCTGACTTTTTGTGACCCAAACGCGGTGTTCTGTGCACTTTCAGTCGCCTGATGTTATGCATCTGAGGCATCATATGACCAATTCGTGTGTTATCCATGATCGATCGTGAACAAATAGCAACGCCTTCTCACATGTTGTATTCTTCCATTCCAAGTCATTCCTGCATGATATGTTGACACCACCACTGTATCGATACGTGGTGAACACTAATCGCCCGTTTTGACTCTTCTAAGCTGGAGACAATCGTGCGTCACCTTGCCTGGTCATCTGACCAAGGCTCATCTGCTAGTTTGCAATCGACTCCATAACTGAACCCGGCGAACGAATGCCTGACGATAGTCACTGGAGCCGATAGAGGCGTCATCTGGTTGCAGTGTCTAATAGCTGGTCAGTGAAGTCTAATCCAAAGTACATAGGTAGTTAGCGACATGTTTTGATAAGGATGATTTTGGTATTAAACTTGTTAAGCGACTGATTGATGACCCAATCCTCGTACTAATATTCCCCCTTCAAAATGCCATTTTACCCATTTGGGGATAATTACCCCGGGTTGGGAAACCCTAGTCAAGTGGAACTATGAACCAAGCTCGCAAATTTGCGGTGAACGCGCTCCAGTTCCAAAGCATCACACGGTCGCGCGTTATAGTAAACGAAAGAACAGTACTTTACACGGGGCGTGTACATATCCTGAACAATATTAACTTAGCATCCGTTGAATGGTGCAGTCCAAAATATCGCGTTTATTTTTTTCGTACCAGCTAATGTACGTGTTGGGTAGTTCAAACAAATGAAATAATTTAAACCTAAGTGGCATATTTTGGTACGGAAAGTATATGCTTTGACAGTTAGTCAGCTTGGTAGATTGAATATCAAAGCGGCATGAAAGTTGTTGTCTTCCACTGAGAAACTCATTTTTGAGATAGAGCACCATCAGAATGTACTCCGCAGTGTGGATGTTCAAAAGTACTGTATTGAGGGTGCACACAATTTTATTGACATCTGCGAAAATATAATGGCGACCGTGGGTAAATACACCATTAACTTCATCTATATACCTTTGGACTAGTAAAGAGCAAAGAACGCTGCCATGAATAACCCCACGTGTTACCAGGCTGCGTCAGGGTAAATGGTTTTCGAATCTAACTGCTTAGGTTCTGCCATTAACACAGTATACATATCCACAGCGTCAGCGGTTAGTTACATCAAATTCTTCAAGCTTAGTAAAACATTTTCATGAGGTACTTGATCAAGAGAACTATGCACATGAAGAAACATACATCATCGTATTATATACCCACATCGACAGACATTTTGACGTAAATTAGTATTTCCATTTGAAATAACTGGCATGACTGGTATTTAATGAAACAAAGTTGCACTGAGCTGATAATACTTTGGATAGTAGATATTCGTAAGCCATATTTTCGTTATGTAGTGTTTGAATTTAAGCATAATAAAACAGTAGTTTGCTACCTCGTTTTTCGTACCATTTATGTTACACGGATTTACTATGGCCTGCTTCTATTTAATTGAAACGCAGCAAACTCTCACCGATAAAGTGCACCTTTTTTGCAGCAAGATAGAGATAAAAGGTGGAAAAATTTATAAGAGAGATAATGAAATACAAGCCAGTTCTTCGTAAATTGATGGCTTTAAGGAAAAGAAGATCTTCCCTACTTTGATATGAACAGAGTCAGTAATCACCAAAACCTTGGTGGAATGAAAAATTGGCAGAAGAGTAGGCGGTGCTCGCAAGGTGTAATTAAAGAATAAAGCGATGCGCTGATTGAAAAGTGTTGGTTATATTGTTGTATCTAAGAAAAAAATATATATATTGCTGTATATAAGACAACCTATATAATACCGACATTCTGGAAGGCTTGCCTATATTTAAGTAGCCCGACAAGGTTACCTTGTTTTCCTTCAGTGGTCTAGGACATGAAACGCTCTTTCTTCTCACGTTATTTTCGCTCACACCCAACCCCGTTTTAGAAAAATATTAGATCATACTCTATCCCGCTTACATTACGTGACATAGTCCGTTTCCATTGAAAGGCGGATTAATGCAAATATTTTTCTTACCAACCCTCTCCATTACATAGCGTTGAGAAGACAAGCATAAGTGCTTGCGTGAATAACTCGATAAGTCACATCAAAGCAGAAGTTTGCCTTTTTCTTTTCACTCCAAACAATCGTTTTCTTATCCCTACTCCGGCCATCCTAAGGAACCTACCAAGCATTGTTTTCTTACCAATTGTGAATCAATATACATTGGTAAATGCACAAAACGTTTGGGTTTGTATTCAAAACACCAAAAGTTATGGAGCAGATTGTATGCCAGTGCTCGTTCGGTGTTTGGTAGAAAACACTCATCTAGAATTGTTTTTGATGCGAAGGAATATTACGTGGTTGAACTAAATCTGTGGTTTCAATATCGATAACAATGCATTTTTTTGCGAATGTTTACGAATATACCACATGCGTTACAGTAACTTGCATTAACTGGTACATATATTTATATATGTTTGGCGGCATCCGGTTTCGGATTTGCCTGTCACTGTGGCAAGCCACAGGACGCATGTGCCTACAGAGGGACCATGGTTGGCTTGCGCTGCACCACCCACAGCTCAAACCACACACCCCATGTCCAGTGTAAACCCGAAGGAATAAGACCGGGAGGCATGCGGATGGGAGCCACGTTTCATCAACGGAGCCGGCCCACACTCCTTCACAGACAACCACAAGCACGCGGTATTTGGGGAATCAAGTGCACACAAGGCGGTGGCTGGACTGCAGTCCGCTCCACACTGATTACATGGAACCACTCTTCGAGCCTAGCACGACCAAAAGGATCGTGCACCCCGTCCCCTCCAGCAAGGACCAACTGTCTCCTAAAGCCGGTATGGATGAGGTAGTGGGTAATAGACAGGCAGGCACTTTATCAACATTCATATCAAGCACAACCACTCCTGGGATGTCAAACAACAGCCAAGCGTTCGAAATGCCGATATGGAATAAAGTGAACGCATATGACGACATAAATACTCGCTAACTGAGCATATGGATAAATTGGTTATAATTGAATCCGCAATAAGTACAAAATGTCCGAAAGTTATTTAAAAATACAAAGCGATAAAATTACGCAAGTTTACTACAATTTGCACGAGCGAAGTGTGCCAGTTAGGAGATTATCAAGTACGCAGAACAAACCAAATCAATTGGAATGAATTTTATCCACATTAAAAGACCTAGTTTAGGAGTACCTTGGTTTAGCGCAACTGGGATGAAGAAGCATCATGATTGCAACATCAGCCTCAGCATTGGGAACATATGCCATGAGAAACATATACCTACACAATGCCTCATCTTGAGGCTGATGCTGCAGACGCCATGCTTCTTAACCGCATTCGACTTACATCTAAAATAGATATTGTTAGCCATCATGAAACGGATTCCAGTAGATTTGGTTTGCTTAGTTCTCATATTCTGCCCAAATTTGTGTCCATTTTGCGGTCATATTTTATTTCAAATTCAAAGTTTATCGTTTGATATCTCCGGTGTGGCTGTGTGAATGTTGACAATGTGCCCACGATTAATGGATCCAGGAGAATCTGAATCGTTGCTGGAGGGGGGGCGGGGTGCACGGTCTTCGTGACATTGCTGGTCTCAAAGAGTGGCTGCATGCACTCAGTGTGGAGCGGACTACGGTCCAGCCAGCGCCTTGCGTACGTCTGTTGCACATGCTTTTCCAAGTAGGTAAGAATGATTACGCACTGCTTCTTGAAGTAGTTTTGGCAAGCTATTTGAAGAAGTGTGGCTCCCATCCACTTGCCTCGCGGTCTTATTCCTTCAGGTTCCCCCTGAATATGAGACGTGTAGACGGAGCTGCCGGTGTTAAAGCACAAGCTAATCATGTTCCCTCTGTAGGCACAGGCGTCCTGTGGCTGTCATTGTGGATGCCACAGTGGAAGGCAAATGCAAACTGGATGCCGCGGAACTTATATATATATATATATATATGACTTCGCAGCCGCATAATTTTTCAGAATCCAAGTTTTCTGGAATAATGTAGTCCTAACAAGAAGGTGTTCCTTATTGCGAATTTACGGATTTAGTCTCTAAAAATGCTACGAGGTTCCAACGTGTTTTGTACAACAAAATGCTTACGGCAGATTTTGAAGCGAAGCAAATTGAAAGACCACTTTGAGCAGAGTCATTCTCAGTTTGTAGAAATTGTGTTACCTTCATCAAACCTAAAGATGCTGCATTGAGAAGCTCGCACATGATTGCATCGGACTAGCGTTTCAGTCAACTGAAGCTGACCTTGAAGGTTCTTAACGCATCAGTCTTCAAATCGACAAAAGAAGAAAATCTCACACAATAGGATAGGATATCATCAGACATGGTGGATTTCTTGCGCTAAAGCTAGTTCTTGGAGAGAAACAAGCTGTAAAAATACGTGTGATATCGCATTCTAAAGGTAACCTCAGACGTCGTATCCAGGACACCAGCATGAATATTTTGAACATGACGCTTGATGCGGTCAATTCAGGTTCTATTTCCGCACTACATTTAGACCTGCGGACCGAGGTTTTAGCGTGTTCCGAGCTATTTATTTACCTTCGTACATAATGGGTAACGGTCTTAAAGAAAGGCTGTTGTCCTCATTATCATTTGGCATTACTATCCGTGACAAAGATATCTTTCGAATAGTACATTTTGCTTACGCAAATGAGTTGTGATGGGTGTCTACAAACGGAGAACCATATAAGCTGGGCTTATATCTCAAATTCTATACTTTATTAAAGTGGCTTTGCATGCTATGTTTATTCATGCCAGAGCAGTGAAAACAATCCTACCTGCTTTGCTGGACCCATTTGCTAGGTAGTAAAAACTGTAAGCCTCATTCGCGGTATTGAGAAAAGTACATGGAATTTTAAATGTTGTGCATGTATTTGGAGGCAGACTTGACACACATTTATTTCACACAGATTTACGTCGGTTCTCAGGAGACTAGGTGTTGCACCAATTACTGGAGCTTTGGGAAGAAATTGTGGCGCATATTATAAAAATTGCTCAAAAATTTGGTGTTTTCTTTCAGTTGAATGATCGAACGTTCTTAAAAATATTGACTATTTTCCATAATTTGAAGCAAATATGCAACAAGTAGTTAGCATTTGAAACCAAAGGTTTGATAGGGTAAGTGTATCTAGTAAATCCGTTTTGTAGTTATCAACCACAAAATGGTTGATAATCGCTAATGTACTAATATATACCCTGTATTATCGAAAATAAGACCCCGAGCGATAAGCTGACAATATAACTTTGCAATATCAAGTTGACCAAAGTCGTAAGTATTATATTAATCATCTCCAAACAAATCATCAAAAAGGGAAACGAGAGTGTTTCTCCAAGATGTTTACTTTATCACTTCCTGCTCTTATTTGAGTAGGTTCCAGCGAAACTTGCTATACTGTTGGTTAATTTCGGTGACTAAGGTGTTATGATTACGAGTAATGGGAAGTAGAGCCGTCGGATCAAAGGCATGTATTGTAATGCTGCACGTCCTTACAACGAGTAAGAAAAGCAAGTGAGAGCCTGAAGACAGGAAACTTTAGGACTGCCACAAATGCTTGAAGGGAAGAGAGCAACATCCGATAGAAAAAAACATGTTTCTGGCACTAGAGGAAATGCCAGCGCAGCGGTTTATGAAGTCAGGGCATCTAGGGTTGATGATTACCCGAACGAACTTTCGGGTTTTGGCGCTCACAAGGTTGAAAAATCCTAAATCTCAGTCCTCAAAACCGGTGACTTTTGTTACTTCCTCGGGATAGTGCAATCGTTTTATAAACGGGTTTGACGAGTGTTTCCGGACCCTCATATGATTAGATCCGAAACTGCAGCAGGAGTTGGACATCAAAGCTGAATCTCTTCATAAGTTTGTGCTTCAGTTTAGAAACGAAACAATATTAAACTCTCTCAGTTTGGAAATATGTATGATATCACAGAATTCACAAATTCATGCGGAATCATATAGTAAGTGTAAACATGTCCACCGCTTAACGTGCCGAGGAGTTTTGTGTGGTGCTGCTCTATTTGTTTTCGCATAACCCAGTCACGTGTTGAGAATGAGTTACCCAAAGGCGTGTTGGCTTGCAACTACATGGCCACATCTGAAGCGATAATATATCAATGACAAAATATGCTACTCACATGTTGAAACCGGTTTTATTAGATAAAATATGAATCAAACTTCATCTCACTACAGAGATGGAGAATTGTCAAAAAATGTCCGTTTATATTCGGCAAAATAGGTAAATTCATTTGGAAAGATGGGTTAAAATATTGAAACTGTAACACAGTTGTACATATTGTTTGGTAAAGTATCGGATGAGCCTGTTAGCTTACAGCAAATTGTGCTACCTAAAGGGTGACAGACAAACGGTGACTTCGTTTTCGGGCAAATGTGGACTAGCGCTTCTGCTTGGTTTGCGTGGGTAAACCACCAGATAATACACAAATAAGCGGGCGAATTTTGTCGATAATATATCAGGCACTAGTAAATATATAAAAGTGAGCCTAGACATACTGCTACATCAGTAGAAATATTTTGACGACCTTGCGATTATTCTGGTGTGTTTGCACCGCAGATCAGGAAATTTCGCTGCGATGCAACGGGTCCAGTGATGGAGAAGACTAGTAGTGACAAAACGAAGTAACAAATCATACGGAGCAGTGTAAGCTAGCAAAAAACTTATGCTGTAATACGTAAGTCCTGACTTTGAATATGTGGTTCACATGACGTGACTAACACAAACCGTAGTTAAGCTTAACGCCCAAGGACGTAAATATTGCGGATGAGTAAGACTTTTGTCCTCGATGCGAAATTTCGGACACCGCCTGTGTTACCGATCTCCTCAGTTTAGTGGAAATTGACAATCTTGCACCTTGACACGTTAAGCGACAGGTTGAGGACTTCCGACCAAAATGGGAGATCTTCAAGGATGACATGTAATGCGGCTGAAAACACGGTGTTGGTTGAGTTGCGCTCAAAAAATGTCAGTTGCCTAGTTCAGAAAAATCGCCCCCTGATGGCCTGAATTTGAGTTAACTTGAATTGAAAATTTAAATGTTGACGGAGTAAATTCAAGACCACAAGCGTTTGTTAATAGGGGCGATAAGTTTCGGCTTACAATTAGAATATTGAATGTGACCGAGCTAATATTCCCTACATATTAGAATAAATAAATAAATAAATTGCATATTCCTCGACGATGCGAGAAGCTGTTCCCTGAAAGAACAGATCAAATAATGGTGCAAGCTTTCCATGACATTTCATTAATACGTTTTCAAAAATAAACATGAGCGCAATGACAAATTAGGTAACATAGCTAATCAGAATCGTTCTGCTACTTTTTCCTGCTATTGAATCAGGATTCTTCACAATCACATGACAGATATTTGGCCCGAGAGAAAATAGTAATGAAAGGGGTAGTTGTCCGAAATGTTGTGTATGTGTTTCGGAAATTTATGCAGGCATAATGGATACCGTTTACGAATGCCTTATCTAGGGAATGTGCTGTCCCAAACATCTTACTCACATTTTGGACGGTTAAATGCTTACTAATCGCAAGCTTAAAATTGTAAACTGCATAGCATGTTCTGATATCACTTGGAAGTTTGTTACAAATCCTTGAGTATTGGCTTAGAAATCCTTATTTGTGTTCAGAAAAGTGTCGCTCCTCTTGGGCTGACCTCAAACTGTGGAAGGCAGTTGGAAAAGATTCATTTGACCGTTTTTGTTTCAGCATCCTCACAGGACTAATTCTTGCAAACACCTTTGATTCCGTTGAGTTGCAAACAATCCGCACATATCTACATAGTCGCTTCTTTGGTATTGGCGTCAGCTTGGCACTTCTCTAACAGTCAGTAGTTTTATGGCCTTGAATACACCGTGTAACTAGAGTAGCAAGAGGATTGGCCAAAAATTAATCATCTTTCTTGCAGACAACAAGTTGCAATCTGTCCAAACAGCTTACTTCTCTTTCTTTTTGGCTGTTTCAGTAACACGTGTACATGTTCGCTCTCCACTGGGAACAATGCGTTTACAAAATATTTACGCCGAGCACTGAATGAGTCCTATACCGCAAGGTTATATAAGTTGCAGAACTAATGTGTCAGCTTTCCCACATCGTAGTTAGAGGTTGATGAGCATCGAATGGACCCGCTTAGCATTTTCAACCAACTTCACTACGCATGGCAGCTACTCTTTTCAGACATATTCGACAGGTACAAGTTTACATCCTGGAACATGTCCTTAGTAAGGACAGCGGCAACTTTACTTGTTTGCTATCTTTTCTTATGCAAGTCTTTTATTTTATTCCACCTAGCCTATTCAGATGGAGGGAAGAAAACCTGTTCGCAAGGATGAAGATTTTTCCATATACAGATATGGTGGAAACTGGAGTTCAGGTAGCTCGCTTATTGACAACAGTATGTGGATATATCAGCGTCTAAAAGTAAACTAAAGTCGTTGAACAAGACAGTTTCCCGTGATCGGTAAATATTCTGTGCGGAACAGTGACGCTATCCAAATTTGGGAGAGTTGCAACAAGTGGGCTCTGTATAGTATTTCGTTTCATTAGGATAATCGACAGTGTAACTTTTAATTTATCAGAACATCCAAGCGGACAGCTATCGTGCAAGAACAGCTTGACGTCAATAAATATCAGGTCCAGACCCGCAGTGGATATAATGGGAAAGTTTGCCACTTGCAATAGTCTAAGTGCGGTGAAAATGGTTGTGTCAGATCAACCTAAATCTCCAGTAAGATACATTGGGAACAGTTGACATGTCACTGAGGGTCGCAGAGAACGTGGCATAAATCACCTCTGCTTCGGGTTTCCGACCGATGAGGAACATGTAGATGATAACTAGTGGCATTGTGTTGCAATCATTGATATATCTTGGCTTGGTTCTCAGAACTATACGACTGTTACTTTGATAAAAGAAGCAAAATTTAGCTTCCGTAGTTATGTAATGTGAGAATTTGTTGTAAAAGTTGAATCCCCACTAGTGTTTTGGTGGACGTAATGAAGGTATACCCGATGACAATCGAGCTGCTCTACCGAAGGGAGTGCGACGTCCACCTCTTGCAACAAAAGGTTACCCAAATGTAAATATTCTTGAGAGTAGCTTCATTGATTTTCCTTAAAACCAAAAGGAAGTTTGATTCAATAAGACGGATAGGCTCACATTCGGCAATTAGAATTTTCTGAAAACCAACTTTTAGTTGGTGTATAATTATCGAGCTTTATGTCAACTCTTTTCAGTCTATTTCTTTTACACCACCTTCAGAACTAGTAAAGCTCGTAGGCACAAAAGCACATGCTGAAAGGATATTGCAAGAACGGAGGGATGAAAATAGTCGAAACACGATCGTTCCAATGAAGACAAACTATTTTTGTTAATGAGTCTACGCAAAGTAATAGTATAAAACGGCGCCGCCAAAGAGAATCTTAAGGAATTGTTAGCACACTACGCAACTCAGCTGATGGGTGTTTCGGGAGTAAATACCGCCATCCACAAAGCGGTCAACAACATATAGCCAATGTTAACTGAATAGATCAGGTTATCCATCGTTTAATTAAACGAGTAGGTTGCCTGAGTGTATTTTCGGGAAAATATTGGGAAGCAAGCAGGCAGGAAATTTGGAACACACTAGTCAATTTGTAAACAAAAAAGATTTGCATTTTGCTTATCTCGATTCTGTAACGAAGGTATATAAAATAGATAATCACCATCTCATGGTGTAACTGGAATGTACAACGCGGCATCTTCATGTTTGAAGGTAACACATTCCACGCTTGCGTTTACCCATACAGGAAGAAGCCATTGTGAACGGTACCAGGGTACAATGTTGCAATAGTGTAGGAGTGATTGAAGGAGATATAGACGAAAGATTATGGTTAAGGCTAATACAAATGAAAACAGTGTTGATAAAAAGCGCGTAAGCTACATGGCATACCACGTGGTTCGCTGAAGCAAATTTGTGAGTATTATTGACTTGAATTGAGGGCGGTCTAAAATCCCCCAATGGTATATTTGTTCTGCACTGAGGCCGTCACTTGATATTCACACATTACATCACGTAGGGGTCACTAACTTATCAAATGATTTTGAACATTTAGACTGTGTCACTATTAAGCAAATGCAGTGGGATAGAGCTGCCTGACAGTGACACTCGGAGTGGTGAAAAATTTTGTCGGCGCTGCAGGCGTCCAGATTAGAAAATGATAGCCTAGAACGTAGGTATTTCGTACTGAGTTCTCAAACATGCTGTCGTAATTAGAATTATATAGCACCTGATACATAATTATAAGATCTCTCTGTAGATGCTGATAGCGTCCGCTGAATACAATGTTTTAGCTTAAGTAGGTCTGAGAGGTATGACAAACCTTTGTCATTATTCGTCGCCCTGCTTCGTGCATTATCCACTGCAGTGAAATGGTGCTTCTGTCAGGATTACCACGCGAGGATAACGTGTTCTGCACGCGGCCTCACGTATGCGCAGAGCAATTGAGGAAGTATCGAAGCGTCAAAATGTCCGAACTTCCCACGCAGGAGGGCGAGGTGTGGTTTGATTTCATAATGTTATTTCGGTCAGGTTCAAACCGCTAAAGTCATTTTCAAAAGAACTTTAGGACGGTTGCTATAAAAAGCGGGCTGCAGAATTTGTGTCCTCAAACAGTAGTCCTGAAGGCTTTTAATGTTCAAGCTCAGACATTGACACGGCCTTGTTGAAACGGAGCACGTTATCGGTAGACCATGTGTATGCCTTATCCAGATCACTTCGTGGGGCTGTTTGATCATACATTACCCTGATAGTAAGCCACATCTCATATCATAAGGGTAAGGTAAAATATTTGATGAGTTTATCAACGCGAATCAATTAACAAAGATAAGAAATGGGCGTGATCCAAATTCCGAGCGTTGAAATACGCCGAATTATGCTTAGATTGGGTCGGATAGGTGTTACGAACCCTCACATCCAGATGCGTTTGGGCGGGCAACTTGTTTATCTTACTCAGAATGGGTTTGTCTATTCCCTAATTCTGAACTTGTAATGTTGAGGTCAAAGAACTAGAAGTTCATATGCGTTTAAGAAACACCTAGACAGCATTTTGGGTTAGGAGCCTCAAAAACTCAATTTGTTTTAAACCGACAAGTAGTTGGTAAGTGACAATAATAGATTGTAGGTAGATGGACCAGAGCATATTTGGCCATAATTATAAAATTTACCGGTTGCACCAGTGAACATGGGACATGGATCTGAAAACGGTAAAAACGGGAATGAAGACAAACGAGCAGGAAGGTCTATAGCGGCCACCCGTGAGCTGTCTTACAGCATACGCTAATTATTTTCACTACATTCTCCCCGGATGCTTCATGCAATGCATTCATATAACTACATAAATCAACGACCGTGCATTAATTTTCCTCCAAATTCTTAGGTTTACTAAGCTATGGCAATGGGGATTGCCATTGAACAAGATGTCTAGTTTAATAGCCACTCCATTTTTTGCTAATTATTCTGTGAAAGCTTACACAAGTTCCAAATCAATTCCCGGACACCGTGAGTATATATACAATTAGAGCACCCATTTCCTGAAGACATATTTTGGGTTCTAACTTGTTGGCTTGTAAACCGAACCCGGAATACGCCGTTGATTCCATCAAACAACAGCTTCGCGTCATGTAGACGAGCTGGGAAACAAAGGCAGTGTTAAAAAATTAACGGTTTACTACCTTAAAAATAAGTTTGTAGGGATTTAATCAGTTTCGTTTATTTAGTACGCCTTGAAGAAACTCCACTAACTGACCAGGGTTGGTGTAGTTATTGCAAATAATAGTTGTGGCTCTGAAAACCAAGATTCGGCGCAAGACAAATAAATCTATCGGCCGCTTCTGGATTGGCCATATCGCTTGCAGTTGTGCGGACCGGATCAAAGCCGTGGCATTTGATCGGGTATATGCTATCATTCCACCACAAATAAATGTGACGTAATATTCGTCCACATCCACTGTAAGGTGCTGACGGTTACTATTTGACCCTTTTACATGATACCAGAAATAAACTAATCGGAGTAAGGTTAGAACGAAAATCGGAATACCGCAGCTTGAAATTTTAATATTTATTAACACATCCTAAAAGCTACTTCGTCAGTCAAGTTGTATTATCATGGTATTTATTCCCCATTTTATTTCTTTGCAAGACACATATTGATTAGCTTTATATCTTATAAACGTTGCAACCGGAGGAAGAGCAACGAAGTAGAGAATGCTTATTGGAAAATAGCATGGCTTATCTAAAGTGCCTTTTTCCAATCCGTAGAATTATTGACCTAACTCCATTTATTCCACTTAGTTAGTAGGATGAATTCTTCATGCTTCAAAGTGACACTTTAATTCAGAGTGCTTACTGGCGCATTTTGTGTTAAATGTTTGGCTTGCAGTTGTATAGCTCAGTGTCCTAATTACGAACGCTTGTCCTAATCTTAAACGTATGAATCATGTATAATAGCATAATCAGGAAGCGTAACAACTTTAAGTGAAAAAATATTATTTCTGGCACACTTATCGGTTTTAGGTATTGACCCTTTTCCCCAATTAGATGTTACCCTGATTTCTATTTTCTATTTACTAATCGGCGTCTATGTTTTTTTATAGCGGGTTATGTGAAGTGCATGCAAAGAAATCGACCGACAAAGCAGTTGCAATTAATTTGAACAGCAGACATCCATTTATCGATCTGAGCGGTATGTCTGGGTACACAGAGGATATTTTCTACGTCTCTTAGTAGTCCGATTCACAGGTTTGTGTGCGCTGGAGTGATGTTTAGAATAATCCGATTGACAAATTTTGCGAACTTGCCACTCCGTTGTGACAACTTTAGACGAATCTTGGTTACTCAACACACGTGTTAGCGTTTACTATAAATGTGTTCTGAACGCATTTTTTTAAATCTCGAATACCATTCTTGCCCATGGAAAATCGTTTTCCAAACCATCGGATTACTGATGAAGTGATGCAATACTCATGATTTGTAGGTGATCTATACATAATGAACATGTTTTATACTGGTTTGACATCGCCACTCCACTTGATTACTATAGATAGCTGTTCGGTCGCTCGTGCTAAATGTGTTTACGATTTAATAATAAAAGAGAAACGTATCAATTAAGCCTAGTTGTGATATACCTACGTTGCCATATTCATGTCAACTTCTGAATATTATGCTATTTGTTTTATTTCTTCCCTAATATTCCTACGATTGACTAATAACGGGCAATAAGAAATGGTTGGTCATCTACCTGTGCTGTACTGGGCATCCGCAGCAGTAACTGGGTGTTTACCTTACCAGTGCCCGCCAGATGGCAAGCCCAATCACATCTTTAGTGGCTTTGCGCTGCATATCGGCATGATTCGTGGATATATATATATATATATACCACCAGAATCATGGCGGGAAAAGAAAACCAAAAACGAATAAGATGAAAAGCGCACAGCATCTTTTCAGTTGTTTTCACTCACGCTTTTGTGTTTTATGTAACTGTTTGTTTTTGTTGGGCAGGGAAGGGAAATCAGCGTAACACGCAGATATATACATCCGCCATTGATGTCGGTACTGAGGCATGACTGTTAGGGTCTCCAATCAACGACACTCTGAAATCACAAAGAAGGAGTCGAAAACAATTGACCATGGTCAACTGTTTGGTCAGCCTTTTCATGTGGCTTCTCCATGTTGTAGGTCGTCCAGCGCGCCGTCACTCACCATCCTGTCCAGTCATCGCGAACAAAGCCCGACACGGTAGGCGATGAGCGCGCATGCACAGTACGTGTCCAAGCCACCCCAACTGAGGAAGCAGGACGAGCTCCTCAAGCGAGTGGCTGCCTCTACCTAAGACACGCTGCCTAACTTCCGCAACGGTTACGTAGTGCAACCACCACACACGGGCAATGGACCGCAAGCAATGTTGTATAGAGACAGAGAGGCGGCGTAGATCAACGGTATTAACTGGCCAAGTCTCTTAACCGTACCAGGGTACAGCGCGGACAGTAGCAGAAAAAAGGCACCCTTTAATGGATTGATGGACGTTATGGCGACCGGCCAAAAAATCTGTTCATAGTGCCAGATGGGTAATAAATAAATAATAATGTGTCAGCTGTAGCCGTAACGGCACTTCGCTGCCGCGCGACCACCATCAGTCGCGCGCGGGCTGAGTATACCGCGAGGACTTCCACCCCTACGCGGATTCGAACCGGCGACCTTATGGTTGCAAAGCAAAGGTGCAGACCACTCGGCCACCGGCCGAGTGGTGGTGGGTGGTTCGGCATTATCCCGCGCCAGCAAATGGTTCGGTGTCAGTGTTCCCGGACGTGACGTGCTTTCGTTTTAGCAAGCTTTCTCCTTATAAAAACATGTTTTTGCTTAACAACACTATGACTTGGCGGATTTGATTCGCCATTAAATAAAGTCATGGACATTTGTTTCTTTCGGAGTGGCATTTTAACTTCAGGGTGTGTTGGGCCCATGGTCTTCTGCAGGATCTTAATGCGTATAAACCACTTGTTTGGTCATCGGCTCTTAACGTGTTACGACGTTCTCATATCCCCCTGTTTGCTTTTAGGCTAGACTCTTGATCAATGGCTCTCTGCAGGGTTCCTTAAGACAACCCCTAATTCGGCTTGGGTAACCGGATATTACTGCCTCCATGTATGATTCATGAACGAATATAAATACTGCTTTCTCCCTTTTTATGTCTACCTACTCCATTGTTGCTATTGCTGAGTCTCCACTCACTGATCGTCCCAATTTCCACTATTCAACTATCTTTTTGTTCTCCCGGGTCACCGCCAACAGCACCTCACTGGTCGCACCTGATGGAGGTCAGAGTAAAATTCTTGGTTTTCGGTGACTTCCGATCACAGATTTCTCACACTCTAACGAGGCTGCAGCTAGTCTTCGATATGAATATTCACTTGAACTCACAGCATTCAACCTTCGCACTCTGGTGCACATCGGACGGCAAGTTTGCCTGGCCCGCACCTTTGAGACGCTTTCGATAGACATTTACTACGTTTCGGTAACCAGACCGCCATAAGAATGACCTCTCCGGCAAGCCCTAACGTCAAATATCACTTGCGCCTTTCGGGGGCCCAGTGGCTGCTGCTTCTTTTCAGGTTGGTGTTGGATTTTGCGCTAAGTGGCAGGGCTGCAACCGCTCAAAATTCTAATGTGTGCAGTCAGGCTACAGGGTTCATGTGAGTTAATTAAGCGCCGAGATGTGAAGCGTGACTAAATTGAAGTCTTCGTATATGCTCTTGCAGAATGCAGCCCGGATGCATTCGAGGATTGCTTTTATCAATACTACATGACCTGCCTTCCTCCAAAAGTCTGATAATGTTATTCTTGCAGGAGAATTTAACTCAAGAGTTGGCCGCCTGCCACCAAGCGAGATGGAACTTGCTCTTCTCTCTGGTAATGCCAGAAAACCATTTCACTTCAATCGAGTCACGGAAGGCTCCCAATCTAGAGTAAACGGAACAGTCTGCGAATGGGATGGCACTCTCATCACCAATCTTTAACGATGACTGCTGCGATGGGCCGCACATTTTCCTTCGCAATTTTTCTGGCCACTAGCTCTATCTGTTTCCCCTGAGGCACGCAGTGACGCTGAGTTGATTGTCCTTACTGATCTTTCCTACCACCGAAAAATCCGGCGAAAACTCTGCTGCCTAAAGTGTTATAAGACACCCGACCCTAATAGTCTATATCCTGCTCTATTTGAAAATGAGGGCTATTCGCTGGTTTGATAATTCACCGCATGGTTCTCAGAAGTCTGGGAAAAACAGAAGCTCCTTTCATCTTTATGTGAGTCGATAGTCGTCCTTACCTTCAAAGGGCCTGAGCACATAGTGCTGCAGTTACAGTGGCATACGTTTGGTTCCCCTCTTTTGCAAGATTTAGCTGCCCAACATTCTTCGCAGGCTATCCCCAACACGTGATTCACTACAGCGGGAAAAACAGGCTGGGTTCCACCCCGGCCGAGGCTGCATCGACTAGATTTTTACACTCCGCCAGGTTCTCGAGCTCCGTCATGTGTATAAAAACCAACCATTGTTGTGTTCCTGCTTATCCCTGCTGAATTCGATTCTGTCGACAGGGCAGCATTGTGGTACTGTCCGTTGAAGAATGGCATTCTCGGGAAATATTTCTCCGTATTGCGTACCATGTCGAGCTTGACGTCGCATAGCGTCAGGGCTTGTTGCAAGCTTCCTCCTTCCATTGTTGTCACGAGAGAACTTGAACAAATATGTCCTATCTCCACATTACTATCCAATTTTGCTATTGAGGATTTCCTAAAGTGTGATCTGGATAATTTGTTGAGCGCTGTTATTGGGCTCCTTCCAGGTAGCCGAGTTAATCACTTGGACTACGATGATAATATCGTCTTAAATAAATACATAAATGGTATCTTCCTCGGTGATTCGAGGTGCAGTCCAAATATGTAGTCTGATCAATGTGTACCACAGGATCGCAAAACATAAGCAATTTGTTCAAGCATTTTACAATCATTCCAAATCAGGTATTAAATTAACTGACAGGATTAAGGTGTTAAAGAAATTAAAAAGGCAGGAAACATAACAAATTGCTGCGGGTCCGTCAAAAATCCCCGCAAAATCGCGCCAGGAACCCCGGCAGAATGGCTGTGGAAAGCGAGGTTCAATTCCTCCCCACAACGCAGCAGAGCTCAGCCACTCCGAGACGCGCCCCAATTGAGAACTTTTTGACAACGGTCATTTGCAAACTACCACCTCTTCGTGGTGACTGTCTTCCCTAACTTAATAACCCGTAGCATTGGCTGTGATCGCCCTTTGTCGGTCGTAAAATGCCTACAGAGGAGCACTTGCCTTTTCTTTCTCTTCGCCTCAGTTGGGAGTCGGTCGGGGCACGTAATTGCGTGTGAGTCTTTAGCTGGCCAGCCATCGCGTCTAAGTCATTAGCGCGCGTCTATCGTACCCCCTCTCGTGTGCGCCCGTTCCGAGGGGTAAGCTTCTCTCCGAACACTTGTGGCTAGGATCGGTCACACGCTCGCTCAATTTTCCGTCGCACCCGGCTAAGCTAGCGTCATCAGGTTAGCGCAACTCGTTCGATTGGCCAACGTTACAAGCAATTATCGTAGGCGTGCTCCAATCGGGCCAGCGACAATCTTATCAGGCGTTACGCAATCCATATAACAGAGGCGGCGTTCCCCCTCAATTACAACAGTGGCGACAGAGTTGACGAACCATGACTGACGAATATGCCGATTTAAAATTGATGCTGCAGCAACAGCTTAAATTGATGTCCGTGTTAACCGAAAAGCTTTCCAGTTCTTCCCTTCATGCAGGTCCGAGCGCCAATTCTCAGTCAGTGGACCAGGTGGTTAGCGGCATCAGCGAATTCCTCTACGACACCAAGGACGGAGTAACGTTCGAATCTTGGTACAAGCGGTACGAGGACCTGTTCACCGTAGACTTGGCTTGCCAGGACGACGCGTGGAAGGTCCGCCTGCTTCTGCGCAAACTTGGTACCCTCGAACACTAGCGCTACACCAATTTCATCTTGCCGAGGAACCCACGGGACGTTACCTTTGACGACACGGTCCGAACGTTGTCACAGATTTTTGGCGAGCAGTCCTCCCTGTTCAATGCTCGTTATCAGTGTCTGCAGCTGGCCAAACGTGATTCCGACGACTTCATCACGTACGCAGGCGTGGTCAACCGGGAATGCCAACGTTTTCAACTTGGCTCGCTCACCGAGGACCAATTCAAATGCCTGATCTTCGTCTTTGGGCTCCAGTCTCCACACGATGCCGATATCCGGACGCGCCTTCTGTCCAAGCTACAACAGGATAGCTTAGTCAAACTCCAAAACCTGGCCGAGGAGTGTCAAACGCTTCTCAACTTGAAGCACGACTCTGCAATGATCCAGAACGCTGCCGCACCTGGTATGGTCCAGGCAGTCACAGCTCCGAGAGCGCAATCGTCCGCGCGCCCAACCCAATCCGACCGAGCGAAGTCCCCACCCTACGCGTGCCGAATCTGTGGTGCTTGGCACTTCCAGCGGGACTGCAATTTCCGCCAGCATCGTTGTCAACGTTGTGGCAGGATGGGGTACCGGGATGGTTACTGCCATCCTCCATCTCCCACAGAAGCCAAAACTGGGCTGGCCCCCACCCGCGTTCCAAAGAATACATCCCGACCCAGACGCACACCCAAACCTGGTCCGGTTGACAGCTCCCTGAGCCTGCTGGCCACGTTCCAAATCAACGCTGCGGATCGGAGAAAATTTGTCGACGTCCTGTTCAGCGGTCAGTCGGTCCGATTGCGGTTGGACACTGCGTCGGTCATCACGATCATCTCCGAGGATTTCTGGCGATCCCTTGGCAAGCCCCTGTACGAACCGACTTCCCAATCTGCCAGCAGCGCCTGTGGTGGTCGCGTGCAGCTAACTGGGCAGCTGCACTGCTCCGTCTCCTTCCGGGGCGCTACGTTCAACGCGACCTGCTACATCACAAAGGCGAAGCTCAACCTGCTTGGTCTCGACTGGCTCGAAATTCTTGGCTTGGCCGATCTTTCGCCTCGGGCCACTCGCAATGCGGTACATTCTCCGACAGTACCAAACGACCGAACCGCCGACATCATCAGACAGATCGCCCCGGTATTCTAGGACGGTCTTGGCCGCTGTACACCCACCCGCGCCGCGTTACAGCTTGTACCTGATGCTCAACCGGTATTCCGTCCCAAAAGGCCTGTCACCTACGTAGCCTTACTCTTGGTCGATGCCGAACTCCAACGTTTGGAAGACATGGGCGTCCTGGTGCCTGTGTCCTATTCCGCCTGGGCAGCGCCGATCGGCTTGGTCAAGAAGCCGAATGGACCCCTCCGCATATTTGCCGATTTCTCCACTGGTCTCAACGCAGCGCTAGAGCCAAATTGCTACCCGCTACCGATCCCAGCCGATCTCTTCACGATACTCAACAGTGGTACGTGTTTCGCTAAAATCGACCTGGCAGACGCCTACCTGCAGATCGAGGTCGCCCCTGAGTCACAAGCCCTCCTGACGATCGATACGCATCGTGGTCTTCTCCAGTACACCAGACTCCCATTTGGTGTCAAGACTGCTCCAGCTATTTTCCAACAGACAATGGACGCTATGATCTCTGGTATTCCGGGTACGGCCGCGTACCTGGACGATCTACTCATTGTTGGTCGCAACCCAGAAGACCTACGAGAGCGCCTGGATGCAGTCCTTCAACGAGTCCAGGAGTACGGTTTCCGCCTGAAACCTGAGAAATGCCAATTCTTCCATCCGTCGATCAAATACCTTGGTTTCGTTTTTGATGCCAATGGCCGTCATCCTGATCCTGAGAACATCAGAGCCATCCAGCAGATGCCAGCTCCAGCGGATGTGTCACAACTGCGGTCCTTCCTGGGTCTTATCAGCTACTACAGCGCCTTCTTGCTATCGCTACACGATGTTCGAGCCCCGCTCAATCGGTTGTTGCAGAAGGACGTTCCTTGGCACTGGTTCCCCGCATGCGAAAAAGCTTTCGTTCGCCTGAAAGCCATGCTGAGTTCTGATCTACTGTTGACCCATTACGACCGGGCCTTACCGATTTTGGTCGCTGCTGATGCTTCTGCCTACGAGATCGGAGCAGTTCTCTCCCATCGGTTCCCAGATGGTTCCGAGAAAGCTGTTATGCACGTCTCCCGCACCCTGAAGCCTGTGGAGAAAAACTATGGTCAGATCGAGAAAGAAGCACTTGCCATTATCTTTGCCGTCACCAAGTTCCACAAGGTGCTGTATGGCCGACGGTTTACGCTACTGACTGGTCACAAGCCCCCACTTTCAATCTTCGGTTCGAAGAAGTGCATTCCGGCATATTTGGCTAGTCGACTTCAGCGTTGGGCGGTCAGTCTTCTTGGTTACGACTTCGAAATCCGCCACTGCGGTACTCAGGATTTTGGTCAAACCGACGGTCTCTCCCGCCTCATTTCCAAACATGCCGCAGTAGAAGACACAGTGATTGCCGCTGTAACCGTCGAGGACGACGTTCGTTATCAACTGTCGTACGCTATTCGAAGTCTCCCTATCGCTGCCGCCGACATACGTCGTGTAACTGCTCAAGACCCTGTCTTGCAGAAAGCCGTCAATTACGTTCAGTCGTGCTTGCCAAGCACTACCTTGTCTGGTGAACTCCAGCAACTGCATCAACGCCGCGACTCCCTTTCCGTGGTCGATTCCTGTCTCATGACTGCAGATCGAGTTGTCGTTCCTTCATGTCTCCGGCAAGCTGTACTCCGCCAGCTCCATTCTGCTCACCCCGGTATGAACAGAATGAAGGTAATTGCCCGCAGCTTTGTTTACTGGCCTGGCATTGACAAGTACATTCAAGATTTGGTCTGCCGCTGTTAGAAATGTCAACAATCATCCAAGATGCCACCACACCAATCACCAGTTCCTTGGCATCCGCCAGCAAAACCGTGGTCTCTAGTGCACATTGATTACGCTGGTCCCATCGATGGTATTTCCTATCTGGTCGTGGTCGACGCCTATTCCAAATGGCCGGAAGTGTTCGCCGTCAACTCCCCAACCGCATCCGCCACGATGGCTTGTCTCCAACGAATCTTTAGTCAACATGGCCTTCCCGAGGTTTTGATGTCCGACAATGGTACCCAGTTTACCTCTTCCATCTTCGAAGAGTTTTGTCGCCGACACTGCATCGAACACTTCAGCTCACCGCCTTACCATCCCCAATCCAATGGTCAAGCGGAACGATTTGTCGACACCTTCAAGAGGGCGCTTATGAATTCTCGCGAGGAGGGGACCGTGGATGAGTGTCTATAAGGCTTCCTGCTCTCGTACCGGTCCACACCGAACCCAGCTACGCCAGGATGCCAGTCACCATCCGAAGCATTGATGGGCCGTAAGCTACGCACAATCAACGAAGCGCTCATTCCGACTGAGAAGCCACCTTGTCACTCTGGCGCCTACAGCAAGCACAGAGAATTCGTCGTTGGAGCTCCGGTCTACGCTCGCGATTACCGAGCAGGTCATCCTCGCTGGATCAAAGCAACAGTGATGGCCAGGCGAGGTGACTTGCTCCATGACATCTCCGTGGGTGATGACACCTGGGTTCGCCATCGCAATCAACTTCGTCCGCGCCACGGAGAAAACTCCACGCCAGCCAGCTATCCCGCGCGCCTGCCGCTGCACATCTTGCTGGATACCTTTGGAATGACTCCACAACGGGAGACCAAGGTCAAAGCCGCTCAATCGCCGCCGCGTATCGAAAACGCACCTTACCGACGAACAGAAAGAATCCGGAGGTCAACGAAATCCCTCCAGGTCAATCCTCGCCAGATGCGGTACGCTCTCTTCAAAGGGAGGTGTTGCGTGTCCGTTAAAAATCCCCGCAAAATCGCGCCAGGAACCCCGGCAGAATGGCTGTGGAAAGCGAGGTTCAATTCCTTCCCACAACGCAGCAGAGCTCAGCCACTCCGAGGCGCGCCCAAATTGCGAACTTTTTGACAATGGTCATTTGCAAACTACCACCTCTTCGTGGTGACTGTTTTCCCTAACTTAATAACCCATAGCATTGGCTGTGATCGCCCTTTGTCGGTTGTAAAATGCCTACAGAGGACCACTTGCCTTTTCTTTCTCTTCGCCTCAGTTGGGAGTCGGTCGGGGCACGTAATTGCGTGTGAGTCTTTAGCTGGCCAGCCTTCGCGTCTAAGTCATTAGCGCGCGTCTATCGTACCCCCCTCACGTGTGCGCCCGTTCCGAGGGGTCAGCGTCTCTCCGAACACTTGTGGCTAGGATCGGTCACACGCTCGCTCAATTTTCCGTCGCACCCGGCTAAGCTAGCGTCATCAGGTTAGCGCAACTCGTTCGATTGGCCAACGTTACAAGCAATTATCGTAGGCGTGCTCCAATCGGGCCAGCGACAATCTTATCAGGCGTTACGCAATCCATATAACAGAGGCGGCGTTCCCTCAATTATAACACATTTGCACATTTAAACAAGTTTGCAGTTAAAGTAATACTTCCAATCGTGGAACCGTCCTCAGGGGACCATCTTCCACGCAAGGTATTCCCTTAAAAGGTTTCGCCCGCACTTCCATGCAATACCTGGCCGCGTGCCGGTGTGGCATAGCAGCATATGAGCCATCACCTGTTTATCATGTTCTGTTCCTTTTAGAGCTGCTTTTATGCATGTATTATGAGTGAGGAAGCCTCAGCCCAGTCCGTCATGCGGATCATTCAATTATGACACTTTTTTATACGCCCGTCAATTTGTGGCAATGTGCCTTGTATAGGTAAAGTCTTGTATAATCTGAAAGCTATAATCCGTCACCACAAGTGATCAGCCCAATCGTGGCCAACAATGAAAAAAGAAGAATGTAGAAAAGCAGAATTATGTGAAAGAGGTCATATGTCGTTAATGTAAAAGATAGGCAGCTATGTGTGGCGTGACAGCCGGAGACAGATAACTGTACGAGTTGTCCATTGGCACAAGTCACATAGGGAATCCGTTATTGCCCTCACTGAATTCAAGTATATGTTTCTGGACTGTTAACTCCAGAATAGAAGGGGAACTGACTAGCACTGCAGAACAAATATAACGAAGGAGATCGCAGAACAATATTATGAATTAATCAATTTGTGGGGAAAATTACGAAAATAATTCCTGACGCCACATCAGTAAGTAATTTTACTCTCAGTTTTAAACAGAAGACAGTTGACATGAATTAACTTAGAAAGGAGTAAAACCACATAGGAGGTAGCATTAAAGAATGGCACAAGAAGCGGTTTGTAGCAGCTCATCCTAGATGATCATATTTTCTCTAGTTCATTCGAGCCGATGTTCCCAGGTATCATATACGATCCGGCCCTTCTTCATAAACCTTTTCAACATAAAGTTGAATTTTTTAATCCATTTCACTCTGTCCGTTTACAGATAAACTTTTATTTTCTTTCTTTAGCATGCAAAATTGTTCAATACATCTTATCTCTTTTGGGAGCTTATTCTATATGGAGCCAAACCTAAGAAGGTAGAAATTTCTACTAAGGCTGGTCTTGAATTTAGGTAAATAAAACATACATTCACTATCACGCAGTTCATAACTGGTAGTTTCCCGAATGTGCAAATTATTGCTTTCCGCCACGCGAGTTTGTGGAGGAAGCACAGATTTAATTGCATTCTTCGTAACCACAGAGGTTCAAAATTAAACTGCTCGCACCTATATCTGTATGAAAGAGCGATTGAATAGCCAAACATGCGATTCATAAAGGCGCGTTGGACGTTTCAATGGCTCTCAAGTCACTTTTTCGCAACTTACTGAATGTAACACAGCAATATTCAAGCAAAGGCCTGACTGATTTTGGAAGTAATTAGTTTGGTTTCTTTCAAGGTTAGCAGGTGGCATATGAGACCGACTGCTTAGCCAATCTCACGATATGATTTTTATGTTCGCTAAAGTTTAACGAACTGAAATATCTTAAACCGAAGTCACGATCAGTGACGGTACGCAGGCCGTCCAACTTGTACTCAACCGCTTGGCGACTGAAGCGTCAATGTGATGGGTTTTCACATTTAAGTATAAAGCACTTGTCCAAGACTTTCAGATGCCTAAACGTGCACTTAATCTGGGTGGTGAGACACTAGAGATTGCGGCGAGTATTGCTTACCTGAGCAGTTGCATCACAGCGGGTGGAACTGTTGGAGAAGAGATTTTGATGCAAAGCTCAAGAGCTTTCCTCGCTCTCCATAAGCTGGTAGAGTTGTAACCGGAGATAAACTAAAATTGCCACTGGTTTCCTTAATGGAATCGGCCTCACTGGAGACAAGCAGCTTAAACTTATATTATTGGATCATATTTCATAGATCGTTACTGCTTTTAGTGGACTTTCGATGCAACAAGTCCTCGGAGTTTACCATGTGACGTATGTCTCATTTTAGCAAATCTTGCAGACTGTACGCAATTTCAATGGTAAACGACAAATTGTAAACTGGGTATAAAAGGTAAT
This sequence comes from Dicrocoelium dendriticum, assembly GCA_944474145.2. Classification (NCBI taxonomy): domain Eukaryota; kingdom Metazoa; phylum Platyhelminthes; class Trematoda; order Plagiorchiida; family Dicrocoeliidae; genus Dicrocoelium; species Dicrocoelium dendriticum. The sequence continues at coordinate 57,747,190 of OX104068.1, forward strand.
CCCGAATGCATCGGGCGAAAACTGTCAAAGATTTTGGAAGCAGTCAGTTGTTAAACAAGAGGATTAAAACGCCGACTAATAAAAAATAATACTGGATGATTATAGGTGACGGCATAATGTGAATAAATCAGGCTAACAGATTGCATTACCGAAAAAGTGTTGTTTTCCGCGGTTTAACATCGCCACTCGTTGAAACAGGGCTCAGATTCCCCATACCGTGAGTATTATTTCGCTTTCAAAGTTGCATTTACAAGTGCCTAATGATATAAAGGAAAAATTTTCGCAACCAGCTATGTGATGTTTAACATCCCACATTGTGTACGCGTACAGATGCATTTTTCCCCTTCACTGTCAACATGAGGTTGAGATTGAGCCTCGCCGCCCTCTCACTCTGGTTCAAATTGAGTGTTCTTGAACGCAAGATGAAATCTTCAGGGAAAAGAGATATTAAATGACTTCAAGCATCTCGCTTATGACCGATACCGTGATTTGAAGTAAGTTAGACGTCATTGTTATATCCATGGTCTTATCCAGCAACATGATACACACCTGTATTTGTGTTGCAACCAAATACACCGCTTAGAGGCTCTACAACCTTTCAAAACGCAAGATGCTTAATGTTTATACCTTAGTAATAATGTGCCAGCTGTATGCCGTAACGGCGCTTTGCTGCCGTGCGCGCACTACTAGTCGCAAGAGGGCTGAGCATACTGCGAGAGCACGCTATCCTAAGCTGATTACCTCTAGGCTAAGGGGCCAACAGTTTATACTTTAGTAGGAAATCAGGATAGATAATAAAACCTCATGACCGAAAGCAGATAATGCTATTCATGTTAAGCGGGTTTACGGGAGACGGTTCCATCGAAGTTCATATTGTTTACTTGAACTGACGTCTATATATACTTTTATTTCTACTAACCACTTCTCTATATTTTACTACTTGTAAACTCTTAAGCACTTCAAATTCTCCCTTGAGAACAAAAGAGATCTCGAAAAATCTATCTTTACTATCAGACTTTGTCGTATCAGTTGACCAGCCTGGTATTCGGCCTGTGTCTCGCACGTCGAGAAATATACCAATTATGTATTTAGATATTTTCACATCTTAAATTTTCGGGCTTTTATTTTTTATTCAGCTGCATCATGGTGCATTTATTCTTATTTTATTTTAACAAATATGCTTTTTGCAGTACCAGTACAACATTGAGCACAGGGGAAGAATTATATGAAGCCGTACCAGCCTTCCTGTGTTTTACACATGTAACGCAACTGGGCCGGAGTTACAGGCTAGATTGAGGTACGGTAACGGTTTTAACTGGTGGGTTTACAATCAGATATTACTTGCATTTGTTCAACAAATGTGAGCACCATAGTAGCCTAGCGCATCTCAGCAGCGATCTGAAACCTGGTTGGGTTAATACACCTGCATATTGTTAATAATTTTCCACGAACAATTCTTTTTCTTGTGAACTTGACTTCTAAAATTGTGTAGAGAGGATACCACACCGAGAGATAAAAGCACAACCGACTAGAGCTAGCAGCATTTTACTTATATCAAAAGCATTTTCTGGTCAATCGGCGGCAGCGACTTATACTAAAGTGGCAAAATAGATGCGATTCGAAATAATCAGGTTATTTTAATATTGCAATTCAAACCAACAATCTGGCACTGGTACGTGGTGATATATGAAATACCTAGCGGTCTGTGAATTAGCGGCATTGATTAAAATGCTGAAAATGTCACTTTGGTCCAAACAACGTTTTCAGTGCATAGAAATTATAAATTGTGTACATTGGAAACGCCGTTTTTAATGGTAAAATACAGAGCATTTCGGTAACAGTAATCATGGAGTAAAGTTGCACATTTAAGTGGGTCTGAAGGATATTTTTGTCATTAGTCCACTGCTGATAAATTTATCATTATGATTTCACTCCGAATAACGATGTAAAAATAAACTTCTTAAATATCTTGCATATTTCTTTTCCTAACAATGGAATATGCAGCTCCCAAATGTGTTTCACATTACTGAAAATTATCACCTGAGACTAGTGGCAAAGTGTTCCAGGTTTTCAAGCGCGTGTTTCCACCCTCTGTAAAGTACCAGATATTCCCTCTCATTTTGAGAATTCAAAAGGCCTAAGCATTGACAAAACGAGCAAAAAGCAAAGCCTTCAGCGTTTTGTATTCGTTGCTTTAGCTCTGTTGAATGAGACCTAAAAGTCATGGTAATTTGGCCTTGCCAACCATTATATTATCGGCGAAGAAAACCGGTCGCGTGTGACAAGATGTAGGAGCACCAATCAACGAGTTAAATCGGATACTGACCATTTGGTAAGAGCGGTAATTCGACTGAAAGAGTGCGTATCTCTTCCGAAAATATTTCACAAATATTTATGTTATACACCGACCTACAGTTTTCGGTATAGATAAATTAACATGTTCTACCTTCTAAGGCTAGGCAGTTACAATTTCTCTTTTAGCTTTAAATGCACACTGGAAATAACATAAAAGCGAAGAACAATTACGACTTTACTTGATCTTGATGTTGTTCTGTGCATGTGTCTACGTAGAACCTCATTGAAAAGTGTTGTGGTAATTTCAATTCTTCACAGTCAGACACAGACAGGTAGCTAGCTTCTAGCGGTGGTGCGTGCTTTCTTGTTTAGAACGACCAAGCACACTCCAAAGAAACAGACAATGAGCGATGCAAAGCAGAGCGGCCCAAGAAAAATGACATGTTAAATTATGGGCACGTATACATCGGTATTACTCTTGCTGAGGCTGCTGTTACAATTAATTTACACCTTTACTGTAGTTTTGTTAGCCTGGAATACACACATGCTTGTTCCAAAATACACTAGATCCAGCATAACCCCTTGATTTTGTCTGCTTAGTTCTGTCAATCCTTCGCATATTTCTTGTTTATTTTGAGCCTTTTTCCGTAGTTTTCGTTTCTCATCGGCTGATTTCCCAGTCAAAATAATTATTCTCACTTTAGGTCAAATGCAATGCACATCTGGCATACGCTCTCTGCTGATGGAGTGTCGCATACTTACTGTCATTTTGCGTCTTAGTTTTGTCATCATGTGTGGTCCCTGTTTGGTAACCCAGGTGTGTTTGCTCTCAATATGAACGTTGACAAGGTGCGTACCTGTTGAAAAACAGCTACATCCATTAACGTGTCTCCAGCAGACAGTTGGCTGTTTCTTGCACTATACTCGTAACCGTGCTACTGAATACTACTGAATACTGTATACTGTATTATAGAGCGAGTAGAAAGGAATTATCTACCATTCGTTCGAAATATGGTGAAAAATGTTATAAAAATTGTCAGACGTGAATATTTTTGTTGTTCTCATGTAACGTTTAAAATATCTCACTCACGATATTTCAGGACTCACAAACGTGATATGTCATCTTAAGTATGCTATCATTCTCTGAATCGAAGAGCGGTAAAACATAAATCTAACAACGTGTTGAACTGCTGCACAGATTTTGCCTTCATCACACGTTCAAGTAAACTTTTCCAAACATTTACCACTCTCCATTAGAAGCACAGTGTGTGGGGAACACGCTTCACATCCGGAACGACAAGTTTTATCTGTGTCCGCGTGTGCTGCATAACACTCGTAAGTTCAACATTGGTCTCAGCGCGGGAAGTCACCAAGATGTAGCATACGGTAGATCATAATGAGGTCGAGCCGCATCCAACGATAGGACATGGTGTAGAGTTCTAGTTTCTCGCACCGGTCTTCATACCCCAAGTCACGTAAACCCGGGCTCAACCAGGTAGCAACGTGTTGGACCCGTTCGATCTATTGTGTCCCGCCTCGGGTAATCGGAAAGTAGGCGGCCGAAACGTACTCTAGCATTAGACTAATGATGGAAGAGAAGACGCGAGTTTGAACCCCTTCAGACGGTGTGCCGAAGCTACGTTTGAGCGCCCAAAGCATGCGCAGTCTGTTACGATATAGCCTGTTCGTGTTGTCCGTGGACTTCAGATCGTAGCATGAGAATACTCCTAGGTCCTTTACGGAGGGTGTGGGATATGGCGCTTGGCCATAAGGGGTGTAGGTTCGGTCGTTAGCACCCTTCCCCTGGGTCATAAATATAGATTGGGCTGTGTTGACCGGGAGAAGAACTTCTGTAGACCATGTAGATAGGCAGTGGAAGTCTTGCTGAAGTAGGCCAAAGTCATCGGGAGCGTCGATTTCTCTCCAAATCTTCATGTCGTCAGCAAACAAGGCATACGGCAACCGGAGATGCTGATGTAGATCGTTGATGTGGATCAGGGACAGAGTGATCCAAAGTAAAGTGCCTTGTGGCACGCCAATTGTAGAGGGACACCAGGCAGTTAGATGGTCGTCGATCAGTGCCCTCGACTTTTGTCTAACAAGAAAGTCGCGTATCCACCGGTGCAGTGAGTCACCGACACTACACATCCTGAGTTTGTGAAGGAGAACCTCATGGCTGATCTTATCGAACGCTTTACTAATGTTGGTGAATATCACGTCGACAGAGTTCCCCTTGCTCATTGCCTTCAACTACTCATGCATCGTCACAAGCAGGTTCGTAATGCATGAGCGACCTTGCATAAAACCGCGCTGTGCGGGCGTCAAGACCTCGTTTGACTGTAGCAACTGCAGCAGTCCCTTCTTCACGATTTTCTCAACAACCTTTGCCAAAATAGTGTCAGATAAATTGGCCTGTAGTTGTCTAATTTGATAGGGTTCCCGCCTTTCGGAATAGGCTTCACCACCGAACATTTACAGACAAAAAAGTCAGTCACGACAGGAGAGAGGATGGTCGAATTGACTTGAGAACAAGTGGATGAAGCCCATTAGGTCCGGCAGGTTTCGTGCCATCAAGGTCGGCGAGTAGTTGGCCTACCTCTTCAACGCTGCAATCCAGACTATCGATTACGGTAAAAGCGGTACACGTCGAACTCGGAACAGACACCTGGACATTCGCAAATACAAAAACGAATTGCGCCGCCAACGCAAACGCACGCTCACTGCTGTAGGTTAGGGGCTGTCCATCCGGGCCATACAGCACTGGCACGTCACCTACCGGCTTCAAGCGTCGCTTCACGTATGCAAACATTTTCTTTGGTTCGGTCTTCGCGGCTACTACGAGCTGCTCTTCGAAATGTCGACGTTTCTTCTTTTTTGCACTGTTGAAGTGGTTCCGCTGACATATATACACTTCGTTATCATTGTAAAACCAGAGAGGAGGTATTTGTCCCACAGACTGCTCTGCCTCCCAGTCAGATTTCCATACTCGTTGTCAAGCCAATGAAGCTTAATCGGTCCAACCTTCCGACATTTAAATGGCACAAATTGGGAACACATTGATGTCAGCCTAACTTTTATAACTATCCAACAGTCTTCCACAGATGCAGCTTGTGACAGAGACCAATCCAGTTGGCTCGTGGCGCGAGCTAGACAATCAAAGTCCGTTTTCCAGTAGTTGTATGCTGGTTGCAGCGGACGTGAATACGGCAAACATAATTCCATGGCAGCTATGAGCCCAGAATGGCCGCTTGTAGCGACGGGCTCCAGGATCCTAATGTCATGCACTTTTTGTTCGTAGCTGGTTAACATCAAGTCGAGACCGGACGGGGTTAAACGTGTTGTTATGCGTGTTGGCTGGCATATGCGTTGCGATGCACCAGTTTCAAGTACCAAATCCACGAAGTTAGCTTCAGTCTCACTATGTTCAGGCATCAAATGCACGATAGGCCATCGGATATACTCGAAATTGGTTCCATTCTGTGTGGAACGGGCTAAGGCCTTATCGCCGCATTGTGCACGCCTGGTAGGCATGGTTCCAAATTTACAGAAACAGAGATACTGCTGTTGTGTATGTTGCAGGAGTGAAGGCTTGATCAGCTGATTTAACCTGGCTCCCACCAACATACCCCCCGGTCTTATTCCTTCTTATTTACACTAGATATTGGGTGCTTGGTTGAAGCTGTGGGTGGTTCAACGCAAGCTAATCATTGTCCCTCTGTAGGCTCAGGAATTCTGTGACTGTCCTGTAAAGGCCGCATTAGCAGATAAATCCGAAATAGAATGCTGCCAGCAATACCACTGTAAGGTTTTTGAAAATGTGATTTTAGCCTAGCGGCTACTACTTGCTATGGAGTACTAAATCAATCAGTGATCTGGACAGTTCACGAAGCACCCGAATTCGTGGATGTCGATGATTGAAGAAAACACAGCAATGCTTGTAAAATGCTGGTTGGAAATTTCTCTAGAATGCAATAAACATGTCACAAGGATGAGGAAGAAGTTCGTGTCAACCGCGATAAGTTTCATGTGGCAGCAAGAGTGGCCGGATTTTTAATATCTGGTAAGCTAGAATGAAACTGCCTGTATACGGCAATACCTTCTGCTGTACAATTACTGGGATTTCAGCTGCAGATAATCTGGTAGGCGAAACAAGCCATCCGCATATTAGTTGCCCTTCGCTGTGCGGTCCCCAGCGCAACCAGATCTCGTTTGAAGCAGGTTGGTCGGGCCAAGATCGCGTACTTTACGTGGGGCCTCACTAACGAATTGAGCAGTTGGGGAAGGTGGAGAGGTCGAAACACCCGAACATAATTCTTAGACGATAAACTGGTTGGTTTGCGCAGTTGGACCTTATCAAGTACTGCGCAGAATAGCCGAGGTCTTCGTGCGTCACCACCACATATTCGTGCTCCTGTGAGATGGCAATTAGCATGTCTCCAAGCCTATATTTAAGTGGGCTTGTGGCATACAAGTGCAGATATGCACTAGTCCTCCTTAAACGGAAGCATATTTATCTTTGAACATTTCCAACGCACGCTCTAATTCTTGTTTGAGCATAAGGTAATCTACCTGATAGAGGACCGCTCGCCATATCTTGATGTCATAGACAAAGTCAGGGCACTTGACTTGATGATACGCGAGAGATCCTTAATGATGGGCGAGAATAATCGCAATTCCAACAATGACCCATATGTAACACCAAATTCCATCTCAATGGGATCAGAAAGAGCATCGAAGCGAAACTTGAGGTCGCCGTTGAAGGAGAAAATTTCCGCTGCATCTAAGGACATGGTTTACGAATTTGTGCGTTTTCAGTTTTTTGATCGAGATTCGGTGATGCAAGCGGTAGCAGACGTTAGAGAAGTCGAAGTAGATGACTTCAGTTCTCGGTCCCAGTGTCGACAGTTTCGGTAAAAATGTCACACGCAATCAGTGGTTCGGTAGTACATGACAGAGGCTGACGGAATTCGTGTTGCTCCAGTGATATTATGTCAAATATTTCTGGCTAGCGCATTAGTGCCTCAGCTATGAACGACTCCGTCAACTTGGAGAGCACCGGGGAGAAAAGCATTGTGTGCTACTTGGCTAGCTCTGAACAGCTACAACCTTCAAAATCGTGACAATAATACCTGATTCTACTTGTTTTGTACCTACTGTTAATAGCTTAGCTATTCACGCAGCTGGCACCTGCAGTTAATACCGTGGAACGTTGTCAACTCCGGGGAAATTACGCGTGTGCAACGAAAGCAGCTTACTCAAAGCGGTCGTTGAACTAAAGCTGACGTGTGTAAAGAATGGCGTCTGGGGAAATGGGACAGGTATGTGTCACTTTCCAGTGTCATGTCAGAATATTGGAGAGAGCATTGGCGCTCTAGAAATTTGGCGTTTTGAGCACGCCCATTTGCTTAGGTCATTGGGGTAACAAAACGCTTCAAACTCCGGAGGATGTTTACATGTTAGCACAGAAGCTAGTTATTAGCAAAAGCCCTACCCACTAGGATCTGCTCATGTACAAAATATTTCTCACGGACAAGGGTGGTTCAGGGATTATGATGAACAATATAGCTTTTCAGTTTTCAGGACTAGGGTTCAGTCTACACAAGTGCCACGCTACGTCTCTTGCCGTTATGTTTTTTGAGTTCTGCTCCAAATGTTTGATGATCCTCATACAGAACAAAGGAGCCTGTTTATGTAAACGACTTAATCAGATAGCGAAACTTACCAGCTAACTCCGTCCAAACGGTATCAATGGAACCGTTCTCCGAAAACTCCAAGGTGACATCAACAAATTTTATTAGCGTGTCATAGAGTGTGATTGTTCGAAAAAGGTCACTGCACCTTGGATATCCTGCATGATACACTTAGTCCTAAACCATTCTAACATGATCACTCAGCCTCAGAGTGCTCTCCAGCTTCGTTTTCTTGATCAGGTGCTCTTCATTCATGAGCACTAACTAAAGAACGGATGGCTTTTTTCCCGCTGTAAATTGGGTGTGCTACCTGACTTAGCAGATTAGCGAAATGCTTGCAATTTTCTCTTACAGATCCGCATTGAATTCCTCTCTAGCTTATACCGGATCTTTCAGATCATCAACATTAACGTCGTCTGAGATGGTAAGATGTCGAATCATCGTACCAGAACTCTCCCCAAGGCTAACTTCCGGTGGGAGTTTATCACTTGGGTGGATGTTAGGGACGATAAACAACCGCTAAAAGACAGTGGTAACTGCGTGACAGTCGCAGACTGAATAATAATAAGACTATGATCAGTGGCGCCGGATCGTCCACCAGCTCGCCTTGCAGGTCACTATGGTATTATAAAATAAACTCACTGCCCTTGCTGAGGAGATTGCTTCGAGGAAGTAACATGAACTGTATCGCGATTTCGGCGCCCGTAATTTCTGCATGTAACCAAGTTTCCATTAAGCATAAAAGGTCCAAGGAATATATATATCTATAATTAAAGTAGCCGCGTTTCAGCCAGCCAGTTCAAGAGATCTTGTGTTTTGGTGCACATGCGGGGAATATTCGCTGTTCTTAGCGATGTGTGAGGGATGTGGTTCTGCGTGTACTTTTCTGCTGACCAGTGAAAGGTCAGTCACTAATAGTTTTTTGGGTAAATAACTGGTGATCCAGAGATCCAGTCATAATCTGTTCGCGTCTCTCTTGCTATGGTATTTATGGTGAAGTTTGCCAGTTTAGATGGATGTGGTTATCCAAACCACAAAAACTCCTGGTCACATCATTTGTAAATTAGCGATCTGCGAAGCCACGAGAGTAATTGCGCTTTGGGAACATTGTGAGCAAGTATGGCCCTGGCTGCGGATTCCTTCCTGTATTCTTCCAATCCGCCATTCGCATGTTTGCGCTCGCACCACGGAATTTCCGAGAATATGTGGATCTCTCATGACACATTCCGGAGGCGAGCTTTCAATAACAGAACACCTGTCTCATCTGTATAAGTCAAAATATACGGGGAATTCTCGGTTTGCCGTAGTGCTCGGATTCTTGATGACCGATGACCCGTGTCATGTTTGTGCAATTAACTGCAAAACCTGCATTGGTACATATGAAACTTCACTGGTTCACATCCTCGTTGTTTTAATCTAAGGGAATTTGACGTTGTTTTTGAAATGATGGTGCAGATTACCGGCGGTAACCAATGTGCTGTTTGGATTGAGGTCAACCGTCCAGTTGGTTTATATGCAAGTGGTAGAGGTTGTGTATGTAGAGCTCCACGTTGTTCATTTAACTTAGGCCCAGTCGGTGTAGTTGAAGGCCTAAATTTCCAAGTATCTTTAGCAAAAAGCATTTTCCAACCACCAGTAGTTTCGACAACCTTATGAAATGTGGAACAATTTAGAGGCTGGAGGTGGAAACGGCCCTGTTGGTTCCAATCGTACTGGCGGTGGCTGTTTTAGGCAATATTTAATATTTAAGTCTAAAGCCAGAGGTGAGGCATATTGAACACTGCGCACCGCTAGACCGCAGTGTTGAAGCGAAGTCTACTGGGAAGTACTGAGGCTTACTCTCCGTCAAGCCTAAATTAAATGCATCGTTTTTGTTTTTCTTCAGTTCTTCACCCACTGCCACCAGCCTTCCTTGTTTCTGCGATAGTTTGTGTACAACATTTATATACTGCACAGAATTACAAAGTTGTGTACGTTTAACTGGTTTACCCTGAGCTTATAAAATTTGAATGCAACTTGAGAGGCAATTGGAACACTGGATTCATGTTCATATATTTTGCAGGCATGTAAGCAAGCGACCAACTAAACTCAACCTGGTCGAGGTATAGTGGCCATTCTTTGATTGCTTGTTACAATACACTGTGTGTATTGATGCTTTTCCGTCACTGGTCGAGCGTGTATGTTCGAACGTGCGTGTTGCCTGCTACCTGAACTGGTTGCATTTTCATGGTCGACGCGATTGGTGCTCCTAGCCCAGTTGGGGCATGTTCACTCGTAAAAAAAGGAATGAGCGTTATGCTCACGGAATACCTAGTAGCTACTACGCTTATCTGTCAAGCGTGGTGGTTGATTGCCCATGAAATAGCACTCGGGGCTGGTCTTCGTTTGAAGCCAAACATATGGTTACGTGGTTCGTTAATTGGAAAAGTCCGCATTAGTGCTCCTCTGGGGACTGTGCGCAAGATGCAATATGTGAATACCAGGTTATATACAAAAAACTAGATCTGTAGGCTGTAACGCACCAAGTAGCGCTGATAAAGCTGCATGTAATGGGCTTAAAGACGTGTGTGCTGAGATTTGTGACGGGGCGTGACAGGTGCGACATTTTGGAATGCATATGTCCTGCATCGTATGCAGATTCAAAATGTTGGTTTAGTAACGTATCTGTAGGCATCATTCTTGTTCAATGCTTAGCATTTTTATTCGTTTTATTGGTGACGAGCAACATCCAATTTCTTGCTGTGTTAGCGCTGCTCACGGAGCTGAATGGCATATTAGTCGTGGTGATAGCCGCCAAGCGTTATGCGCCAAATTCCAATCTCAGTTCGGCTATTTCAACCTGCTGAGCCAAAAGCAGGACGAATCCGTCGGTGTTGGAGTCAATGGATGGAAGAGAGCCACAGCGAAATCCTCCACTTCGGTGATGGTCCCAGTGATCGTGTTGGCAGAGATCGAGTTCATATGCAACCGAGGTCACAACTGAGATAGCGTGTCCCCATCCAAGACACATGGCAGGTGCTGCAAATCCTAAAAAGCTATAGTAATGCATGATGATATGTTAAACAATTGAGTGACAAAGAGAATTAAATAATCATCAAATTTAAGGAGGTTATACCAGATACAGGGTTTGTACCCGCTATACATGACCATCTGCTCTCAGACACATCTTAGGAGTTGCAGCAAAGGCTATTGTACCAGTAAATTTATTTTATATTGCATTAGGTTATTTTAATCACCAGGCTTCCTCTACGAATTTCCTAAGATTGTTACGATTTTAATATAAACACAAACCGCACTCGCAGAAAACTAAGGCAAACAGACTTTGGGTAAAGTCGCGTCTACCTAAAAGAAAATACCTCGATTTTATGGTGTAGTTTGTACGATTACTCACATCCTGCTTTTGAGACCAGAAGTAACTCGTCCTAATCCGGAAGAGTTAAAAAGCACGCCATGCTCGATCGAGATAATTAATCAACGAGACGTACTTTCATCTGGTGAAGCCTTCCCTTCATTATTACGTGTTTTTCAAGCGTTAGGCATTAAAATTAATTTCATGACTCTAAACCAGCTCTTACATATCAACCTGAGTAGATTACCTAGTGTGGTTTGCTAGGGTTGACCAAAAGTTCCTCTAAGCGATTCGAAAATCACTCAAATTTGGCAGACCAAAAATAACATAGGATTCCATGATTAACCTGGGGACTGAAGCTGAAATAGCTAGTGGCATAAACAAGACGATTTATACGTCTGCGTTGTGACATCATAATTTGGAAGGTTTGTACCGACACTGACGGCATCATTTGATGTTCAGCAATAACAGAACCTGATTGGCACTTGCGATAACTCGTATTGTAACCCATTTTCTTTAAGCGCTGACTGGGCTCTATTTCTAAGCATTGGCTCCACATCCGAAATGCCCTCTCATTTTCTGCTATTTTCACCCTAGTTTCAACATATCCAGAAAACGAGTATACAGTGCACTCCAGTTTCCATAGCCCACGTAAGCTACACCCACACCAGAAAAATGGACAATTAATAACCTCCCACTTGTTCTGTCAAATACAAGTAAAAGCGTTGCTGATTAAAACCATGAGCTGAATCCATATCTATCTAGCGCAGTTTCTATGAGCGGTAGCTTCAGAATGTATAGAAACAATTACGAGATTTACGCTTATAGAAAACGCTTCGCATGACTGTAGTTCCCTCACACATGCAGAATTATTTGTCAGTCTTCAAAAGTCAGTTGGAGTTTCGGGTACACTCTGGTGCGCTAACCTGCGACCTTCGCTTGCTCTTGCACAGGAAACATTCAGGTTCACCCTGGAGTACCTCAGAATACCTGTATCACAGCTTATATTACTGAAACATTGCCGAATCTGCCTATACCCATAACTAAGCTCAGCTATATAGTGGGAGCGATCCACTGTAGGTTGCTTAGGTGCTCGTTCCTACCGCATTGCGTGTTCAAACTTGTCCTGGCTTGGCAAGTTACCATAAATCAGGAGCCAACTTACAATAAAAGTCCGGTTGCTGGCATACAACGCTATATATATATATATATTTGTTATATTTGTAAACAATGGTTAGAAGACTAAAGCCGGCAGATGCATGCACTTCGTATTCTCTTCTCAGTACCTTGAACAATAACGATATGCCCAGTGAACTTGACTCAGGACTTGATGCCAAGAAAATGAGCTATATCGAGTTTAACTTAGAAAGTTACTTCACCATAGTAAAGACCAGTAAAGATTTAATCTCTGCTAACCAGCTTCGTACAGTGCTGCTCAAATTGTGGCCATTACCGCAACTAGTACTTTGCCATTGTTTCCCATGAAGAATGTGCAGCCAACTGTGGCAAAATTACACAGCGTCACTCCTTTAGCTTGACACCATATTCATCTGACCCACTATTAGTTTGGTGACTATATTGAGAAACTGCTATAGTTTCGCATCTATAGTTTCACCGGAGTTGACAACATTCATCGAATAAACTGAAGGCGGCAGCAGCGAGGCTAGCCAATGCGTTTCGCAGATTCTTTAAAGGGTACTTGGATGTGGAGCAGGAACCTAGCATGTGGAACCGGGATAACATTACCTGATTTTAATGACGGTTGTTGTTTCGTATTCGCCAATCGCCTCCCGGGTATCCGCCCTCCTGTGCTTTCAAAGTTAATGGTTTCTATAAATGCTGAGACTATAATGAGATATTTAAACGATGTCTCACCAAAGCACTGTTGCAGCACGTATTCATTTAACATGAGTAGTGTACTAACTAACTTTTGAGTGAGAATGCCAGTAGGACCGATATGATAGATAGGAGTACCTTAAACGTTGTCCGATACCCGCATGTTTTCGAGGCCTCCCACCGCTTAGTTCACGGCGTTCTATGTTAGAGATTGCAAACTTATTAACACAAATCCTTTCAATGGATATATAGGAAAGCTCCTTCTTCTGTGATGGCCGCAGTCGTTGGAGTGGTGCTCATTTTCCGACCTATTGAGGTAGAATATTTTGCTCCAAAGGACCACTGTTGGAGCCACGTTTACTCTCGCTCCATATTGATGAACGGCATTGATCTTCGAGTCGAATTTCGTGCTGTTTTATTATGTCATCAAACTTTGGCTGGCGATCGGGAACCAGTACGATTGCGATAGTCTACATAAAGGCTTGGATCCTATCATTAAAGCAAGGAAGTCACGTGCGAGAGTTGATTGTTGCAGTAGATTCGTTCCGAGCCGGTATGAGTAGCTGCCCTGAGGTCGAATGGAAAGCACCTTGCATTTACTGACGTTGAAATGCAATAAGCTGTGGGTCGACCATTGATACACCGTACCTAAATCACTCTGAAGCACCTGTTGGTCGGCGTTCGCCTGGATTATGCTCCAGATCTTGATATCGTCGACAAACATTAGGAAGTTTGAAGCGATTCCCTGTGCAAGGTCCTTACTAAACACCAAAAACAAACGTGGACATAGAACTGAGCCTTGCGGCACACCACACTCCACTTGTATGGGGTCCGATAAAGAGCTACGAACTCTGATCACTAATGGTCGTTGAAGTAGAAAGTTGGCGATCCAGCTTAAAAGAAGTCGCTGATTATTTAGCACTGGAGCTTGGGGAGTAGCGTTCGATAGTCTAGACGATAGAAAGCCTTGGAAAAATCCAGGTAGATCACATCAACAGCTTCTCCAGGGTCAGCTGCCTCGGTCCAACTACTGCGTGCAATTAGTAAATTAGTTGTACATGACCGCTGTCGACGGAAACCGTGCTGTTCAGGAGTGATGAGGTTGCAGTTTTCCAGAGAGCACACCAGTGCATCGGCAACTATGGATTCCATGACCTTGGAGAGTATAGGAAGAAGGGTTCCTGGGCGGTAGTTGGAGGGATCAGTGCTGTTTCCATCTTTGTGAATTGGGGTTATTATTGCAAGCTTCCACATGGCGGGAACTTGGTTCTGGTCTAAGCAGCGCTGGAAAAACTGAGCTAAATCTCCTGCCAGTCGGCTTGCTGCTGCTCCCAATGCCTCTGGACGAATGGTGTCGACACCCGGCGAGCTGTGTTTGCGTGGAGAAGTCAGCTTTTGCAATACAGCCTCTGCGGTAAAAGTGATGCGGGTTAGTCCTGGCGAGCAGAATACAAAGCTTGGTAGATCGCTTGGTGGCAAGACTCACACTATTGCACACTAATGCACCACCTTAAGCGTCGTTGCAATGCAAAACCTAGGTGACACCAAATACAGCCGGCTGGAATGTTAGCTACATATATTCCATTATTTTTGTGAAGTCTTGAAACCCCATTGTGAAATTTTCCATTCATGTGCCCCTGTTATTAACTTCATTCTAAACTTTATGCTGCATTTGATTTAGTATTTTAGTCATCCGTGACTACAAGCTTTTTGTGTAAGACGGCTGAAACCCATTCCTTCTTTCCTTAACATTAAAACAGGCGGGTCTGCACAGGCAGCTCCACCGTGTAATTCGATAAATTACTATCGTACTCTTAATGGTGCCCAGCTTTTACCCTCACGTTTTGAAAATCGCAACATCCGGTAGTCGTTTTTCTTATTGAGGTATGTTAATGTCTAGGGCTAACAACCATCAAAAACAAACTTGGGTGTTATCCTAGTAAAATTCTTACATTTTTGGCTGCATTTTTCACTATACAGAATGGGTTAAGGAAGCTTGGCTCACAGCAAGTTCTAGATATAATAATGGTATTTGGCGCAATTAACATGAGAACAAATAGGTGCCTACAAAGTTGTAGCTACACCAACAAGTCTTCCCCTCGTACCAGTGACTGCTTCTGAGTTTTGCTTAAACCCTTAGGGAAGAACAATGTTAACAATATTCGAGTTCAGTGAATGCATTGTGAGAGATACAGTCAGAGATTTGTGATAAAACTATGGACCTGAAATGTATACTTAGGTCCTAATGCATGCAAACCATCACTCCACGTTTGAGTAGCAATGATTGAGCCAACTTAGGAGTAGTGTATCGACTGTCGGCAAGTACCGAACTGAGTTTATTTAACTTATACACTGTCCGACATGACTTCCTGAAATTATGCTCACCAGACCTCAGGAACTCCGTGTGGAAGGATCGACATGTGTGCAAAAAGATAATACGGAATCGTCATGTATACTCTCTGAACTGATGTTCGCTGTTCGATAACGCCTGACAACAGCACACTCATTTTATCCATATGTATTTGTGTGACAAGGCCGGAAGAATCCCGTCAATACTACCCCACAAATTCTGGAAAAACCAAGATTCCATGAGCAAAGATTTGGTGGTTGAAATTGCGTGAACGTTATCATACAACGGTTTGTATAAAGAAAATTAAGGGAACGTGGTTGTTCAGCTAATCCGAATTTAGCCAATAATCTCAGATTCGAAAGCATGAGAGTTGCTTGAACAGTGGGTTGTAATATTCAGTGAGAAACATAGAGGTTTATTTTTCGTATTGGGCTGTGCATACCAGCAGGAAAATAATACTTTCCCTTGTTGGGACCCCATATCTAGACTCTTTGTAGGAGTCGATATTAGACGATTGAAAGAGTAGTTGCTTTCAACCATAAGGTGGATACGGCACTGGATTTCTTGAACAATGAAATAACGAAACTCATTATATCATCAAATCACGGAGGGAAAACCGGCCCCTTTATTGTACACTATGATCATATCAAGTCAAGGGAAGCTTTATTAACCCAGATGGACGCCTTTTTAGCATTTTACACTATCTATCACAAATGTGATAAAACAGCATCAGTTAATATAAACAATATCCAATAATAAAAGCAGGATCGGTAAATATTTCCAGGGTATCACCAAAGTAATCAGGCCCGCATCCTTGAGCAACTATGGCATACTGATAGAAAGAATTATAATGTTACTCATCCGGTTAACGTGGACAACATTTGTTAAAACCCTTATTGGTAGCTCGTATAATTTTGATTAAAGCGGCAAACACCAAGGTAAGCGCGGTGTCTCGAATACTTTTTCAACATATCGGTGGAGTTGTGCCGCCACATTGACCCTGAAATGGTTCAGCCAAAGAATTGCTCACAATATTCATAAAAATTGATAGGTCTGCAGCAGATAGCGCTAAATATCCTTGGTTTGAGGGGAGCGGCAACGGTCAATCCAAAGGCCCCGCTTGTAAATGATCAGTGAATGGTAATCTAAAAAATTCGGTCTGCAGGGAAAGCACGCACACAGATCAAATGCTGAGCGCTAGCACTAGAAATCCTAAATGTCAGAGAATAAGCGGCATGAAAACTGATTTCCATAGAACACACTAAACTGTATGGAAACCACCCGAAAATATAGAAAGATATTTTTACGTTCATCGTATGCGACGGGTTCCCAATCAGTCTCAATGACAAGGGAAATCATTCGCAGAAACAGAACCGCCACAACTACCACACAAATGACGAAACGGATGGCTTTTCCACACAACAAAACATACAAATCGACTGTCAGTTTCCTAAAACGACATAATATGAGGGTGGCTTATAAAACAAAAGTCACTTTTAAAACAACTTTATTCAAACGAAAACGGTGAAACGTTATTTGCAAGGTTTCGTGATAGAATTGGAAGCGAAAATTTGCGCTAAAGGGGACAGAAATTGGCTGCGATGCCAAAGCACCACCGAAGTTCTTGCAGAAGCCATTGTGAATTATCTTTTATCTCAAACCACAGCGATCGGACACAATAAAGCTTTGGTTTAACTACACCATCTCCTGGTCAAGTTGTCCTCTAGGGCAACAGAAATAATCTGAGGGGCATTCAACATGAGCCTACTCAAGGAATTTGTTCCGTGTGTAGGAGCTGAAGCGTACCACCTGTACCCCTATGACTTAGTGCGTCTGAGGTCCAATTGGCTGAAGGCGACGGGCTATACACGCACACCCACACACCTGCACAAGTGACTGGCGTACGCACGGAACAAATTAATTAGGTAGACTCATGTTGAATGCCCCCTCAGATTATTTCTGTTGCCCAAGAAGACAACCTGGCCGAGAAATGGTATAGAATAGAGATCCTGACATATCGGGACACAAAAAGGAAAGGTGCTACCTAGAAGCTGGGTTTTCAACACAAAATGCAATAAAAAGGAGTACTGAACATAATGTTGTCTACCATCAAATAAGGATATTATACATTATACGAAACTAAAACCGGGACTTGAGCCAATGATGACTAGCGACCTAAAAACAAAGCATCCATCCATTTTAGCCGCGTCCCATAAGAAACATAGCTACTGCGCTGCTGAAACTACAAGTTGATAAGCTAGGCTTCAGCATGAATTGGATCTGCCATTATAGGTCACTCGTGGCCTAAAAAGATTGCAACATGTCAAACGGGCAGGCATCAGCTAATGGTATCCATGTCTGAATATATTCTTGGCTATATATATCTGCTCAATAGCCACTTACTGCTTCGCAATGCAGATGGTTTCATAAATAGTATCGAAAATTCTACAGTCGTATGGTTCATCTCGGTGAGCCAACCAGCGCTTCCACTGCTAGATTAAGCTACAGATGTTCCGCGTTATTGTAGGATCCTGTACGTTGAACCACCGTACCAGTGCCCAAACGGTTCCTGTCAACGAGTTGAGAAACCCGAGTTAGACATATGTTGCTATATTTCTTTAGAAGTACCTTGGCGAAGATGATGCATTTGAGGAACATCTGGTTCTTTTTCAACAAAACACTGCCTTTGGAGTTGGGGTAGGTTAGTTAATGTGAATGCTAATCTTATTGATAATGCAAAACTAACGGATTCGAGTTTCGTCAGTGAATTCAGGAAGCCTTTTTGAATTCCCTATCAGTGATAAAGTACGACCTCGGGATGGAGATTATTTACGCGCTTCAAAACACTGCCACCTCTGATTCATAGAAACTTGTTGTGGGCACGAAAATATATCTGGCCATCGTTACTTTGACTGCATGTGCGCATATGTACTAGGTTAAATAACTTTACCAACATAGCCTCGCTGCCGCTTAAATTGGCACGCAGTGACTGCTGCTGGACCAGGCAGTGCACTTCGCGTATTTTCTCTACATCTGTAAGACCCTGCACGACGCAAAGCCAGTAGGTGTCCAAGTGCTAATTTTTTCTGATACTTGAGCTCTCCTCCTAGAATCTGGAGGATACATCTATCACTTGGATTGCATGAGCATCAAAGACCGAATGGCAGCTGCTGAGTCATCCACGTGAACATTAGCATAGCAAGTAAACGGCGCAGTCATTTTAGGAAAGTTATGGTGATGGGGTTCGTAGTAAGGTCTGCTTCGGGGACAAAAGGCGGCGTTTGGTGAACAAAGAGTATAGCGCATGAGCGATAGGAGTATGACACACAATACTGAGGCCGATCCTCTGTCGCAACGTTACTGGACCTTAAGTTGGTGCAATGGTTTGTGTATACCTGTGACACATTGTGCTACGCTGAGTGACATTTTCAAGTGACTTTAGAGCCACTTATACCAGTCAGGTCAAAGTTTATTGGTCAGACTAAGTCTGTCGTCCAACCACCACGCTACATTGTGAGCAGTCCATTTAGCGGAAGGCTCAAGGTAGAGCTTCCTAAGACAACTTTTTACTTTGGCTTGGGCAACTGGGTAGTATCACGCCCAATGAAAAACCTTGGACTGTTCAGCTGCAATATCACTCTTATTTGCTTTTGCTCTTGCTACTCACTCACATTCGCACGTCACCTGTTTAGTTGTCAGCACTCACTATTATCCGTTACTAAATTATTATTGTTTCCGTGGTTCTAATACGGATGATGTCGTCGACACCCAGAGAGCTCGGGCAGTCGCAATCGTTCGGCCTCGGTCTTCATTCCGTCTGGCATGCTTCAATGAAGTTACACCCCTGCAAATCGAGCGGCGTGCTGGTTGCGCGCACCTTGGAATCCCTCGCCATCGATGTTTACTGTCTTTCCGAAACGTGTTTACAAGATCCCAGGACCATGCTTGCCTTGAGATCTCCCACTTACCACAAAGCCACATTTCACCAACATCTATCTGGTGACCCAGAAGAAGCTGCGGCATACTTGGATGGCGTTTGTGTTGCGCTAAGTAGCAAATCCGAGGCTGCACTGCTGGACTGGTTCTCGATTAATAACCGACTGTGTGCAATTCGGCTTTGGGGATCACGTAAGTTAAACTGATGTCACGAGGGGAAACGCAGCTTGCTTGTGATCTCATCTTACGCTCGAACTGAGGTTCCGACAGCGTCAAAGAAGGTTTCTACCGTGAACTTCAGCAGCATTTGTGCAGAGCTAGCAAATCCGACATTTTGATCCTTGCTGAGGATATCGAAGAACGGTTTGGTCGTCTATTGTCAGTCAAAAGTCAACTCGGTGTTCACCATGCGCTCGATGAGAGCCACGCATAAAATAAACAGAGACTTTTCACACTGGGTGAAGATAATCATCTTTTTTCTCTCAAACACCAAGTTTCGACATTCAAGGAAAAGTGTCGCTACTTAGGGATCCCCATTTGCTTCTCATTCATGATCTCAGATTAATCATAACGCAATCATTCTCAAATGGAGGGGTAGTGTAAAGTATTGCAGATTCATCTGGTTCACTTTTTATTCAGACCTTGCTCTTGTCTGTGTAATCATCTGCACGACTTTCGGAGTGTCCCCGAAAAGGACGCGCTGTAAGACAGACCCGAGTCAACTATATACTGTTTCGGTCCAAGCGCAGTTACCAAGCTTCCCGAGTTAGTGAACTCGGCTGCGACCCATCGCCTGATATTGATGAACACTGAACGTGAATGCAAAGGGCCATGATCTCTTCCGGACAGCAAGTCTGTACTCATACGCAGCACCCTATGAAGGCCTGGATCTCCACGCACTCTTTGGTCTTATATAACCGCCGCAGGAATATCCCAGTGGTCTAAACATAATGAAGTGCGTCTTTCTGTCAATCGGCAGCTCTAACAAATCCTAGGCAGTGACCGTGAAGCCTGGTGGCCCCAGCGTGCTTCAAAAATGAAGGCGGCTGCTCCCTCTGGCAATACTCGCAAGCTCTTCCAGCTCATACGATCCACTGGCCACAGAAATCCTGGTGTCACTGAGAATGTGTGCAAAGCGGATGGTTGGCTGATTACCAACTTACAGAGACGCTTGGACGGAGAGGCAGGGCATTATCATTCCCAGTTCAATCTGCCCTCACTGTTAAGTTAGATCTCCTCCAAACGCAGCTTCCCGCCATGGATCGTCACAGTTGCTCCACCCAGCGAGGCGGAAATTTGTCTTGCGGTTCGACACCTAGCAAGATTAAATTCAGCGGTCTCAGGCGGACTTCCTCTGTAGGTATTCAAACATGGAGGTTCAGTTAACATTATCCAGCTAACCTCATTGTTCTCCAAAACCTGGCATGAAGAAAAGGTGCCTTTTGACTGGGCAATTCAGTTATTGTTCTGGTTTTTTAGATAGGTGCTCGCACTTTGTGTATCAATGACCGAGGGATAAGTTTTTTCTGTTGCCTCCAAGCTACTGGCATTCATTCTACTTCGTAGACTATTTACACATTCACGAACCGCATTAACGGGAAGAACAAGCGGGTTTTCAACCTGGCCACGGGTATGTGGATCAGATATTCACACTCCCGTCAAATGTTGGAACCCCGCCAACTTTACTAGAGGCCTACCGTCGTTGCATTCCTGGACATCCGTGCCGCATTCGACTTAGGTGATCGACTTGCACTATTGCGTTGTTTGTTAAGGTACGGTGTCCCAGAAAAATACAGTGCCAACCTACGCGCATGTATTTTCACATCTCTGGAAGACAGTGTGTATGGCACGCTTTCTTCATCCTTCGCTGTCAATAGCGGTGTACGAGAAGGCTGCCTTATGTCCTCGTTCATCTTCCAGGTTGAGATTGAAGACATCCTTGCGTGGGCACTAGGCGGTTGCCAAGATTTTGATATGCAGCTATTGCTTGGCAAACGAGCAGGCGACTTAGATTATGCCGATGGTATCGCCTTAAGTGATGAGGACTCATAGAGCATATAAATCATGCTAGACTGTTTGACGATTGAGGCATCCATGTACGGAATGTGCGTTGTCCCGTCAAAGTCTAAAGTGCTGCTTCAGCATTGGCAGTTAACCGTTCCCGTGCTCAATTTTGAAGGTATACAGCTTGAACATGTGGATAGTTTTGTCTACCTTGGCAGCTGTGTGTCTGCTGTCGGCACCATTAGAAGTAAGTTGCTATTCGCATCGACAAACCTCGGTCGGAGTTCGTCAACCTGCAGGAATTGTCGTCGGGATACCTCCGTCTTGGTAAAGGGTTGTGTTTACAACGCCACCGTCCGTGCTGTGTTGCTATATGAAAGCGAGTCATGGTCAGTTTGGGTAGACGGCCTGCACTGGCTCTCGGCCTTCCACGACGGGTGATTTCCGAGCATTGTCCGGGTGTGGTGGCCACAACACGCAACTGTGAAGTCGCATGGGGTGTCTTAGGGAAAGCGAGTATTCCCTTCAGTAAGATGGTTTTGCTATGCCAATTAATGTACCTTGGTCAGGTTCTGCGTATGTCAGCTGAGCGCTTGCCCTATGGCGCTCTATTAACTCGTGCAGGACTCAACTAGCAGAGGCCACGTGTTGGTCCGCCATTCATCTGGCGACGGCAAAAGAAGTCGTTGACTTCACGTTTTGCGACCAATGGATTCACAAACCTGCCTAGTTAAGGACCAAATAACTAGAGTACCGATGACTTGAAACAATTCGGGATTTAGCTCGTATTCAAAAACAGTGGAGAATCTGTGTGTCTAACTGCTTAATTTTGGATACTTAATGCTTAACTATAGAAACGATAAAAGATAAAAAATGGCCTGTACACAATAACAACAAATGCTCCGTCGATTTTTAATTGCGGCATAATAGCTGCATTTTGTTGCTCACCATCTGTTAGGATGCCATGGTGTATTTACGGTGTTCAACCTGTGTTATTTTCATAATTTCCATGGTTATGTTTAGCTCTGTGTTTATTTAATATACGGCAAACTAGATTACAACCACTCCCTTCAGAATGTGTGGTTCCCGAATCCCTAACGATAAAGCACTGTTAATCCAACCGTGATTACCATCAAGTGGCTTCACTTCACTTTTTCTCAATGTTGCGTCTGCGCATTGGTGCATGTTTGGCGTTTAAATACCCTTTAATATTCGATAGCAGAACACAGAAGGGCTTGTTATGTTAGATGCAAGGGAATTTGTATTTCATTTTAGGAATGAAACAAAGTCTCGAGGTTAACCATTTGAGGATTGATATATGCTAGGCATTACATCATTTTAGGTATGGTCAGCGCGGTTAATGCGCGGGACTCGGTGTCGGTACTATTTTGTGACCATGTGGTAACATTGCGTGATATCCAACAAGAACATTGCCAATATTCCAAATCTCTGGTTACGTAAATGATTACAATATATCCACAAGCAGAAGTAAAATAGATTAACTAACTCTAGTGTAACCAAAAGGATAAGTTTTTAGTGGCAGAATATTCATTTGTATAATTTGGTCAGGCGCATTTGCCTGGTATCAGCTATAAAACTAGACAAGCTACACCTTCGAATGCAAGTTCCATTAACCGAAACGAGCGCTTATTAAATCTAGTTGAATCAAATTATTCAGTAAATGCTTGCGTGGTCTTTGGTTGTAACTGATTTCATCTGTCAACCGTTATATTTAATGGCGCTGAGGTTGAGTATAAACTACATGTATAAGAGGTCGCCAATAACATACCGCAGTTTATAGACAGATGTGGTTGTGACGCCGTCGAACTGTTGACTGGCACAGCGAGTTTTGAAATGCTGCATGTGTCATTGCTGAATTCGTGGAAAGCTAGCGGGATACTGAATTGTATGGAATACGCTGCAGATATCTCAAGATATATATCAGTGTTAGATTGCAATTGCTCAATTCAAGTTAGCCAAATCAATAAGGTGCCGCTTGCACCCATTAAGTGCGAATATTCAGTCGTTATAAATATCTTGCCGATCAAGTTAACTAATAAGAAAAATTATTGCAAACTATAAGCACAACACAGAAATTCTAGAAAAGTCTACGGAAAACAGAAATAAAATATTTTAACAAGCCATTTATTAACTGACAGTCAAACTAACCGAATAAAGTTAGGAATAATATATTGGTTAAAAAAAGCCGTTTGGTACGCTTGATTCAGATTCAGAGCATGTCCTGTGAAGTGCACATTTTATGAGGAAATAGGCATGAATAGATAAAAGGTGGTCAATGGTATCTGCTCTTGTAATTGTGTTCTATCAAGCCGGCCGATTCAGTAAATAAAAAATCGTATTAAGCTTTTTACTCAAAAGACAACAGAAACTCAGAGAAGGTCAGTAGTTTTAATGTGGCAAAATATATGTTTTGCCACTTTGTATATTTAAATAATAGTGTACGGTGGAACAGTTGGTAGGTGAGACCTAGTAGAGTACTCTACAATCGGTGAACATTTGTTCCTGTGAATGGAGCACATAAAATGTTTATCAATTTCTTGAACTTATAATACTACTGGACCGATACACATAATCGACCGTTCCTCGGAAGATCTAGTATGAGATAGGTTCCGAAGTAGCTGAAATTTGCCTTGCACCGCTCCGATACTGGTGAATGATATCCTGTGTCTTAGGAGCGTCAGGATGTAGCAGCACTGTTGTGTTTAAACTGTTTGATAGTAATGCAAATCTTCCGATTTTCTGACAAGCAGGTTCAATTCGTACTGGAGTCCATAATCTGGAGAAACCTGCTACGAACAACGGACAAAGACATATCATGGGTGAAGAAGCACCTACTTGATATGTCGCGTACGAGGGCTGTGGTTAAAACTGCAATACCAGAAAAATATGCGAGTCATCTGTTTAAGCGTATATCCAACAAATACACTGCTAAATAACTATAGGAAATGTAGTAATTAAATGGGAAAATCCGGCACAAAAATGGGGACAGCTATAGCTGTAGCAATCTTTGAGTAAAAGGAACCATCAAGCATGTACCACCGTTGATCCATTCGACATATAAATACGGTCTACGAACATGATACATATATGCTAAATAATACAGCTTATGTAACGATGTAATGAGAGCCTAGGTTAATAATTATTGGTTATTAACATCTGTTTTGAAGGTAGGGGACAATTGGGTTTTGGAGAGAAGGATAAGTATGACAAACTCGGAGCAAAAAATGATCCACTCGGCTTGCGATAAGGCTAGATCTTTTCCTCAGTTTCATCTATTTACCTATGAGGTTACTGTTTTGTCTGTTTCAGTTAGTCATGGCATACGTGGATGTGGTCATACAATATTTCGTATACTAATATGAGCTCACTGTGATACATTTAGTAGCATCAGTCGAAAATCCCCAGTAACTTATGCCTTTGCTACTAAGCGACATATAGTAAACCCTTGACGATTCTTGCTGCCCTGCGTTGTTGCGACTCTGGCATTTCCAGGTCGCGATTCAACCAAGCTTGTCTAATTTGGATAGCGTATTCAACGCGAGGGTGTATTTATTAATTGTGCTTCATCGGGAAGGTTGAATGGCAGCACTCCTGAATAAAATTCGCAGCAAGCCGACGCACTGATTGTCTATTTTCACAGCTGCCTTAGCCAGTTTTGCACAGTTGAGGTCACATTGCTTGATCACACCAAGGTCGCGTTCCTGGGATGCAGTTTGCGAAATGTGTGGTCAAGTGGTCAAGCCTATGACGCAGTAGCCCCATGCGACATTTTTCCACATCCAATTGTGAGGTATTCTGAACTGATTATTTAATATCATTCAAAGACCATGCTTGAGCTCTACGTGATTGTCCGGTTCCCTCCTCGCCCTACATTTCTTGATCGGCCAGCGAAGCGTAGGAAATAAAAATTACTTGCCGTCGCCAAGTTACTCACTAGTACCAAGAATAGGCGAGGTCCTAGCACCGAGCTTTTTGGTACACCGGACTCCATCCCAATTGCGTCGGACAGTGATTTGGGTACTTTTAACTCAAACCGACTTTTGTGTAAGCAATTGCGTACCTAACGCAACAAGGGTTACCACTGCCATAGTTATAGATTGCATAAAGGAGAATTCGCTGGGCCAAGCAATTGTGAACTTTTGAGAAGATCAGGTAGATGACATTAACTCCTTACTCCCAACCAAGTACATCAGTCCAGCTCTCGTGTGCAGTTAACAGATTTATAGTGCATAAGCGGTTTGGGTAAAACCCACGTCACTTCGGGACTACTATGCCGTGGCAATCGACGTACTGAATCAATGCATCCGCGCTGAATGATTCCATAACTTCTGAAGAAACATAAATCAGCTTTATCGGACTGGAATTGGTACAGTCATTGCAGCTACTTCTAACATAAATAGGATAGTTGACCCCTCGCTCCCTTATTGATGGGATACGGATTCCCTCTTGACATCCCTAATATAAAATAGAGGTTTTGCTAGGTCACTGACTTCTGCCTGTGGAGATTTCGGTTAAGTGTTATAGACATTCAGGGAATTGTTGGTACGCATTGACAACGGTTTCTCCAATATATCTTTTTCAATAAATGCGTGATATGACAAACTTTGTGTAGGCGCAATGGAAACAAGATAATCGTCTTGTCCGTCAACCGTGGAATGTATGGGAGTAATAGAAACGAAAGAAATCAGCTGCTTCCTTCGCTGATCGCCTTCATTCTGTAGTCGCGACAAGTGCTGGAATTAGGCGCTGCATTAAATTGTTGATTTTGGAATCTGCGATTCATGCAGAATCGCGTCCATAATTGCCGCTGATTCAGCACGTTTTTCTGAGGATTGATTTTGTTCGGAACTTACGCTTTGCCGTATATTCAATCCAAGTTTCGACAATCAAACTGTTCTTGTGAGCATTCCATACCAAGTCCTAAAAGGACATGCGTTTACGTGTATCGCCCCTCAAAAATGACTTGTTTTTCCTTTGACAAAGGTCCGGTTTCTTTTCCGACGCGTATTCAACAGTGAACCAAACAGCTTTGTAAGAAGAAGAATGTCCAACTTAACTTTAGGGCATTAGTATATAACAGGTGAAAGGGTGTGTCAGCATATTATCTATCATCCTCGTCTTTAGGATATTTCACATAACACACGTAGTTAAACAATGGTGTAACATAGACATTGGGAACCAGCAGTGTGCTTTAACTATGCCGTCGGCGATTAGTTTATCGTTGTTGCTCGAACGGTCAAGTCTATTAGCCGTTGGAAAGTTGATGTATATGTACTGTGTTTGCGCAGAATGGAACTGAACATTAGCGCTTGTGAAGTGCTGAAGTCTGTTAGCAGTATTTCCAGGTAGTGGGAATTACACTCACCTGAGATGATAATGTAACTCTGTGGCTTCTTCAAAGCAAAGATGAAAGGGAGATAAAGTTTAGCATCTGTTTCCGATCTTACTTTTGGCGGAAGAAAGATTGTAACAACAAGACAGGTGTCTTTGTTCTGCAACCAAAGCCGGCACCAGAGCGAATCTGGGGCACGGATTACTGAGTGATCAATAAGGTGGCATCGAACCGTATCGTTGTATGATGATTTACACCGCCAATCTTTCCATTTCTCACATTTCGAAGCATTGATCTACCAAGCAAATTGACAAATGAATTAGCTGCCTCAGGACTTCATTAACTATTCGTAATCGACTAGTTCCTTCGAATGCGGCGCCCCAGATACCATAAGTTTGGTCAACTTATTATGAAGGCCTGAGGCATTACTATACAAACAGGATAGTATTTCAGATATTAGAATAATATTTGTGCCCTTCACTTTCCGGTTTATTTTTAAGCCCAACTTTTTTTGCGATGGGCTCTTAATCGCTTCCTGCGTGAGTCAATAGTTATTGAATTTTGCTAGAGCAGCACGGAGCTTCTCTAATGTAGAGTTTCCCTCGTGCGCTTTTTTGTCCTTTCAGGCGTCGCAGTTATTTTCTGTTTATCACTGGGGGGACGGTGAAGGCGAAGGATGTCCAGAGGTTGCAGGTTCCAGGAAATAGCTGGCCAATTTTGGCCGTGCGCCTACTATCATTAGTCGAATCTCGGTTGGTTACCTAGAGCAAAAGTTCATCTAATTATACAATAGCACTTTTGCCCAAGCATTTAAGCGATAAATGCATTCGCATCAACCATCTATCGAATAACTCGTCCAGAGAGGGTGCATTGCCGATTTAGCATCACTGCTCTTGAACATGCGTTTTTAATCCGTCATCAAGAGTATCCGATTTGATTATTCCTTTGCTTTAAGAGCCATACCCAAGGAACATGGAGTAGTATGTGTGTTTAACCTCAGGAGCTGCGAAGCAAAATTGCTAATAGTAGAACTTTCTCTGTCACTTCTGCTGAGTTCAACGTTACTTGAAAAAAAATCAAAGTTCATTGTAGTGCATTGAAAGTAAGATGACGCGCTACATTTCCTAGTATAATCAGCTAAACCCTTTTACTATTCCCATCGCAGATGGAAATCCACTGGTTGCCATGGTCTACCTGCTTACACTTTAGTGTGACAGATTTGGACTCGGGAAGGTTAGTGAACACAAGTTAACTCACTGTTTTCTGTCTAGCGTATGTCGATTTGTGTGCCTTAGCTGGTAAATTAAATTGTTCAGCTGATACTATATATATACTGAAAACTGCGTCGCGTCGCTCGTGCCTGATTCAGAAAATAGACATGCGGGTGTCGATTCTGGGGGTTTTATTCGAGATGACCGGCGCTTATTTTACCGGGTTCTAGGCTGCAGGTGTTGTGACCGACTCGTTAAGTGTATCATTCAGGAGCGAGTCTAAAGCAGTCAAGCCGGATGTGCATTGCCAACTCAGAGGTTTGGTAAGTATCGGAGTAGGTGGCGCAAATACTGTGGCACAGTTAGCAAAATTGACCTTACAATTCGAGTTAGAGACAGAGCTGAGAGCTGCTTGCTGCAGAACAAGATTCGTCTTGTATGCTACCACTGGCAAAGTCTTGAAACTTGCCATCTGCTAGAACGTTTCAATTTTCTAGTGTTTTAATGAGCAATAATATATATTGATAATAGGAATATCCTTCCATATTTAGTAAAACAAGAGCGCATCAATCAGATTATATTGTCACCTTGGTCTCAGTTAATTTACTCCACCGCACTTAGGGTGGGACGTAAGGGCTTATTCAAAAGAGGTCTCCCCCCTCCTGACCAGTATTGCACTTTCCGGTTCACCACATTTAGCGTTTAGTGGAAAGATGTACACTGACATCCATTGTTGCGGTCAGATGTTGCATCCGCTCGGTCGTATAAGCTGGGGGTGTGTGCTACTCATTTCGTTGTCAAAGTCGGATGGTTGTCGTCGGTTATTGTAGGTAGGTGTGTCCCGTAATTGACACGAACGCACAGGTGATCTGGCTTCCTTATTGAACGACAGCGGCCTCTGCAGAACTAGGCTTTTAACGGCTTTCAATAAGTGAAGATGGACAAATGTAACCGAAAGCCACAGGTTGTGCCGTATTTTTATTAGAAATTATCCTCTAGGAAAAATGTTAAAATCACTAGTTAGCTTGCAGAATACTTTACCATACACCGTTTCGCAGCGGTGAGAGTTGTTCAGAAACAACAAAGCTATACAGTTACTTTTGAGCACGAAGCATGCTAAAATAGCTTAGGTTACAGAAATCACCATCCGTAGGTAAAATACTGTGTGAAGGTGGCCACTCGACACGGCAATTTGATCTGATTGGACTGTATTTATAACGAATACTGATTGAAGCTGGATCAGAGAACATATGTGACAATGTATAGCACATCAAATATGCGACCGCATAGTGAACAAATAACGACTTTCTACGGACAAGGAAGAATTTATTCAATCGCGCACACTTGTTCGAATGAAGCCATCAACCGTTGATACGGACCAACTTAATTATACATGACTTAGCTACCTGAAAATGTCGAAATAATAGTGACTTTCTTAATAGAAATAAAGTTCTCTGTTCCCAACACATGTCGGTAACGGGTGACAGTTTTGGTCAGCTAACAGAGGATTGGTGTACAAAACATGTATGCACTTAAAAAAACAACCCGGTTTATTCATCTGTAGGGATTAAAACGCAAGTAAGCCAATGCGTGTTCATCCCCACAAAGGTGAAAGCTGTGATTGATGTCACAAAAATAGTCTTAGGATGGTGGAGTCGATTTAAAACGTTGCTCTCAATCGAAATATGGACAGTAATTTATGTTGAGTTGATTCTTGGTCAAGTAGATCACTGGGGTTGTAAGTTAGACCCGTATATACTGTAAGTTGAACACCCGAGAAGATTACACTATATGGTCGTTTTCAATCATAATTACGCAGCGGTTAAAGTAAGATGTATTCTGCGTCGGGACACCTGAGATATGCTAGTCTCTAACCATAAACTAGTGAACTGTGGCATACAACGCTTGTCATAACCGTTAGCGAATGAATGTTTGGATATTTGTAAACAATTGTTGTGTGAACGCTTCAAGACGCGCAATGTCAATGTGGACCCCGAGTAGCAGTGGAGTGAACATTGATCAATTCGACCACTGGGATCCTAACTGATTCAAATATATAAATATATGGGATTCATCGGCCTAATGGCTGGCTCACTGCACTTTATGAAATCTTACACTCGATTCCTTCAATTAGTTGCAACGTTTTCCGTAATGGCAACACCCCAAATTAACCCGATATTTTCAGATATCTACCAAATGCATGTTTGTAGTAGTGGGCCTCATCCATTAGCGACACTATATCTTTCTTGCAGCAAACAAAATGGTTACATACCTCGTTGATTAGATAGATTAAAGTACGACGTAATGTCAACGAATTGGAGACTTCTAAATCAAAATCACTGAATTCAACCGAAAGACGGTTTGAACAGACCGCAGTGGTAAGTTTAGCATGTTTGGAATTTTAGTGGCTAGTATTACAAATGCACTGCTTTATTAATTAGACGGTTTTACAGTCAATATGCTGGTTGTCATAGCACTATTTCTTATGACATCGGTTGGACGCATATATGCTGACTGCGATAAAAGCCCATAACTAGTTCGTGGCTAGTTGCGCTCCGTAAAGCAATGTGGGTGAATATAGTGTAGATGCCTAATTGTACTGTTGAAATCTGAAGCTGCAGTAGTTGTGGTTAGAGAAATGTGGGCGGATCCTACACCTTTGGCCGTGGTTTATATTTTTCTCCTACAAGGACATATTCACACACGGTTTTGACGACACTACAAAACCCATTATTTTACTTTCCTACCATTTACTCCACAATCAGTACCACGATGAGCTATGGCTGCGATATTCCCCAGTTGCCATGTGTTTCCGCGCAATTCAAGTGGGATAATTGATTTATCAGGAATAAAGTACGCAGTGTCTACAAACGCGGAATGAATAAGAAAGTCAGTGTGCGTCTGGATACTAGCACCGGGGGAGAAATTTTGAAAAGCTTCTGCTACCCGCTTTTCCAATCGCCAATGAGGTTCGTGCCTAGAAACTTAATGACATAATAGCATTATCAATAGTCGTGAGTACACAAAAGTTGGAATCATTATGCTGCAAGAAACATGGCTCCGTTTAAATGTTAAGGACGACGTTGTTGCAATCGACCATGTTATTTGTTCGCTTGTTGATTGCTCATACCCATAACTCATTCTTGGCGGTCGTGTGCTAGGTTTATTAACGCTTGTTGGTACCTAGAAATAAAAATGCTCTTCTGTTACTCGTCACAAAATATCGACCGTTTGGTCCTAAGGAGTAAAATATATGACTGATTACGTTCCGCTTAATATTAATTCCAATATCTGTATATCCCCCAGTGGTCCTAACTCAGAAGCAGACGAATGTTAGGATGATTTTACGGCAGCTGTTATAGGGAAAACCGACCAGTCTCTGTGCGTATTTGCATGTGGTTTCATTAGAGGTGACACCATATTCCTCACAAATTACTGGCTGCACCATATTCTAAAGATTCCTTCGGGTTAGCGGCAACAATGTACTTACTATCATTGAAACTTTAGAGATGTTCGATCTGCATTAGGGTATTAGTAAGCAGTTTAGTTCATTATATATGCCAGCTTTCCCCCGTTGCCCAATATTAAGACAGATCACAAGAGTGCCACAATTTGAGATGGTCGCAATTGGAAATGGAAACAATCCCTCTCTTTAAACATTGCGCGGCTGAGCAAAATGGTTGCCACTGCTACTTCAGTTCGATATTCAACTTGAATGTTAATAAATTATGACGAACTGACAAGTTAGCTGAACTTCTGTTATGATCTTTACTGTCAGATCGAACCCATTTTCATCCGTGCTGAACACTTTTCTTCAAAGCTTCTCAAGCAGCTTCGTAATCACAAGGAAAGAGG
The DNA here is from genome assembly GCA_944474145.2 of Dicrocoelium dendriticum. Lineage (NCBI taxonomy): Eukaryota > Metazoa > Platyhelminthes > Trematoda > Plagiorchiida > Dicrocoeliidae > Dicrocoelium > Dicrocoelium dendriticum. The sequence continues at coordinate 57,779,069 of OX104068.1, forward strand.
TTTCAAATATAAAGATCGCGCTTTAGTGATGTTTCTTTTCGCTCGTATATAGGAAGAAGATCTTTGTCATTCTAATATCTATGCCCACACAAATCGGAGAGCAAATACTTGTCTTGAGGATGTGTAGTTGGGAAAAATCCTTGCAAAGCTAAAACGTTAATATGGACGTAGTAGAATCATTTTTGACTTCTGATACACTAACAGCGAATAGCCATCTGACTCATCAGCTACACCGTTTCAGTGGTCTACGGACTCACAGTTTTCTATCGGCGTCGTATTCCTGCACAAGAAGCTAACACAGGTCAATTCAAGCAAATCACGCGGACATGACAGGCTGTTACCCGTCGTCCTTAAATGGGGTGCTGAATCCATAGCCCGACCTCTGGCCAAGCTGTATACAATGTGTTTATAGCAAATGAACAAAGCGGGTGGTTAGAAGATTGTCAGTATAATGTCAGTACGGAAAAAGTGACGGGTAAATGTCAATCTATTTTAGCCATCTCGGTGGCTTTGAAAGTTTTCAGAAAATCATTTTGAATATATGATGGACCAGTCCTGCTTGGATGACCCATTGCTGTTTGCCTATAGAAGTTGATGATCCACAAAAATGCTGTGGCTTGTCTAGAAGAACCAACACACTTGTGGATTGCTTTCTAGTGACAAGACTGAGTACACTAGAAAAGCCACTGCATTCAGTCATGTCGTCAATAGAGAGCAATCCACACGGGTTTGGTTCTTCGATAACAACACCGCTTTCGGCTGTGTTAGCCATACATGGCATTTGCAATACCTACATACACCTGATATTCAAACTTCCCTAATATTTTCACAAATGGACTTCTCCAAACAAACTCCGTTGACCAGATTGGGCGGCAAAAGCCTTTCACCACTTACAACAAAATCCGGTATCCTACAAGGAGCTGTTTTGGCAGAATTCTTGTTCTCTACTATGTCATCTTTATACCAGTCTCAGAAAAAAGAATGCTGTTAAAAAACGCTGTTGACATTATCTTTGGGGACTGTCATCAAACTTCTGCCTCCTCAGCTAATCTGCAAAGCCGATTAGATGATTTAGTGCAATGATCAAACGCCAGCTCCTTTGTGCTGAACGCGTGCAAATGTAATAACATTCTTTTTTCATTAGCTAAATCAGCTCGTTACCAAGACCTCGTCACGGAATATCCCAATCCGCCTACTAGTGGGGAGACAGCTTGAGCTTCCGTATGCCAGTCAAGTATCTTTGAGTTACACCGAGCCATGATTTCTTGTGGTCACTCCAGGTGAATCAAATATTCGTCGAAGCTATGAAGCTTCATTTTACTTCGCTCGATTGCTGTCATCCTGAAGTTCATCAATGCGTGCGTTCTACCGCTGGACACTTATTGTTCTCCTGTGAATTTTCCAGACCCACTGTTTAGGCACTTCAGGCTGCTTGACAGACCCCTGCGGCACTCGCCTCGCTGCAGTGGCTTCCCAAAGCCAAGTCTGTCAAAAACAATTGTATTAACGCACTTTGATTCACGCAAAACTTGCTTCAATAATACTGCCAGTAGCCACCCTCCTCACATTGCATTTTTCAATTGTATATCAATCAACCTCGTCAATCAGACCAAAGTACAGAGCAATATATGCCCGCACGTTGGCTTGTGCTTCGTCGGTCATCCCCTATTTAATCACCTTTGTATTTAAACCAAACCCTAGTATTCAGGAATTTGCTGGTAAATTCTGCCAGTGAGGTTATATATGTCCTGGAGTATTTCCTATTGCTATTAATCGGTCGCTTTGAGTTACTTCTGGTTTATGTCGAACAGCATGACTGTCACGTCACAGGTGCATACAGACGCATTTTTGGCTTGACCTGAGTAGGCTTCTAGAAGAATGTGTGACCAGTGCCGTTAAATGTTGTTGTTTGTGGCTTCATCTACGTCTGTTGGCGATAACGAGTAAAGGGATAAAAAGTAAAGTGTCCACCCTTTCGCGGCTGTTAAACATGAAGCTCCCAACAGAGTAGTTTGATGTTCCTTTCATGGATTTATGTCATCCGAACACGCATCCATTGGGGACAATTGCACACGTGTCTTCAATGCCATCTTGATTTAAATTATAGCTTGCAGATTTCTAATTTGCAAATTTCTTTTCATCTTGTTTGTGAAAGGGCACAAAACCTATTGCCAGTAGATTGATACATAGTTGTGTGCCGCAATTTCTGCACATCATGCACAACCTCCATCTCTAGTGTTTACCCAAACCTATTCGAGTGTGCCGTACACGCATGAATGAATCCATAAATTACAAATGCAGTAAATGTTTCACGGGCAAATATGCATGATGTCGAAAGTCGAATACTGCGTATCAGTTATATTTCTAGCTTAATTTACCAGTGAGTGTTCCATGAAAGACCCCCAGATTGAGTACGGTAGCGTTAGAATTATTTGCATCGCATCTCCCCCAGAGACAACCAGCATTCTTCTGGAGACACCAAGTTTAGTGCCAACAACAGATAGTTGGACAACTCTTCATACTTTATACACATCCAGTTGGGCCTGGTAGGTCAACCGGGAATACTCTAAGCGTGGAACAGCACACGTCCAGTGGCATAGTCAAAGCGAAAAATGCGAAAAATATTCCAAATCAAAAGTTCTGTTGGCACGACTCATCAGATACACACTGGAGCAATATAATGCAACTGAGATGCCGCTTTCACAACCAAGTCCCACTTAAACTTTCCAGTACGAGGTTATCTACGTATCAGACCGGCTCCAAATGAGCGAACAGCCTCGTGCATCGCAGTATTGAGCAACTGAAGTGGTTGCGTTAGCTTTACTGAATACAATGGTTCTAAAGCGTATGTCTACTTACGGGACATTTAGTAATCTTCGTTTCACTTTGAAATGATGTTCTTTACATGGCTACATCACCGTCGGTGACTGACTGCTACTTCCTGTCAGTGGTTGGTGTCAGCACTAGTCAAAGACGAAAGCAAATTATATGTGTCGCAAAAATATGGAATTCGTTAATACCTATTTTTCATTTCCTTTCAGTAAACTGACAACAATGCATTGTTTTAGTAACCTAGTTTAGCTGAATACGACCAGGCGTAGTCAGCAATGGCATCCAGAGAACCGTTCGTTGGCGGACATTTTGGCCCAGCAACGGAGTTGCAGCATTCTTCTATGGCAGATTTTGAAAAGTCATTCCAGCTTGCATAGTTCTCTGTCACGAGGATAAGCCAAAGTTGCGGCAGATTTCGTAAACAAGCACATTAGTTTTCCTCCATACATGACCATATAGCTTTAATCAAGCCTCTTTCAAAACTCGTGAAGTTTAGAACATACATCGTTCCGCTAAAGGCTTTCGTGAATTCCCAAATTTTTCTATGGTTTTCCGAAATACCGCAACTACAGTCAGTTATAAACCATTGGTTATGTATAGATAAACTGACTGAGAGTTTCTGCGGCGACAGAACTTTGGTTCGTTTCGTAACGTCTCCGCTTTAGTATTAGTCTACCTGAAGCATTGATATATAAGACACTTGTGCATAACTATCCGTGTAACTAAGTACAAGAAAGTATTGAATAAAATTGAATGGTATAGGTATACTGAGTGGCGCTGAATCAAATCTACAGGTTGGACACGAAGGCCATTGTCATTGTTAATAACTGATGATTTTGCAATACCATTTATTATTAATTATTTGCACATTTATCATGATATTTAGAGCATGTATCTACGATACATTTGCCTACCCATTTGCCGTAAAACAAACGAAAAATGACAGAAAAATGTCCGCACACCATTGAAGAAAGGCTCACAACTGCTGTTTGCGTACATGATTAAGTGCTAGAAAAAGAACACTGACTAACGTTTCCACCAAATCCCAAGAGCGTTTCAAGAGGCCTGCACCAAAAAACGACATATTGTCATGGGAGAAGAAAACATTTGTATCTGGATCTGTGTTGCATGCTCCTCACTCTGGAAGCCCTGCCTTCAGAATGGAGCGGGTGGAAATTATTTCTCCAAAGAAATCGACTCGTAAGAGGCCTGCTGAATTGCATATTCCCCGCTCCACACTCCAAATGGTACTCAAAACTAACCTAACGTTCAGGTCAATTAACTGTCTGATATTGATCGACAGAATTGAATGGAAGCGTGTAAACACCTTCTCCAGGAATTTCCTACAAAATTTCAATGGTCACTATGTCTTCTTTAGTGATGAGTGTGCTATCTATCTCAGCTCACGATCGCTCAATGTTTACATTTAGAGCAAGATTAAGCCATACTATGCTGAAGAAATCGCCCACAACCCACCGCACGTCATGATGTGGGCACCAATGTCAGGCCACAAAGTCAATGGGCCACATTTTACGAATACTCAATGAATCAGTTCACCTATCGAGAAATGTTGGAGACCTGGTTCATTCCACAACTAGTTTCGTGCATGTAATCATTTTGCAGCAGGGTGGTGCTCTCGCACATTTTGCTATCTCGGTACGCCGTTTTCTGGATGAGAATTTTCCTGGCCGGTGGATTGGAGGTGGATCACAGCATCATCAGCTCGCAGTCCTGACCTCTCATCATGTGACATGCCTTGTGGGGCATGATGAAAGAAGACACCAGCAAGACACGTTACACAACACAAAAAACTTAAAGCTGCAATCCGTGTTTCATTGAACATGATTTCCCCTGATTTTCTGCAATGCGTCTCAGCACGCACTTGGAGACGCAATCGTCTATGTGCTGAGAATGACGGTGAACACACAGACACATAGGATCCAAGACAGTATGATCATAGGCGAGCACATGTTTGTTTCAATACACTTGGTTGATCAGCGAAGAGCCCTTCTTTTCCTAGACAAGTATAATGTACAATATGTTTACATTTATGCACAGATTTACGTAAGCATTTGCATAAATGTGGAGTGTCCAGGGAGTTTGCGTCCATCCCGTACTAAGTTAGTCAAGATGGCATTTGCTATCCCTGTAGGTCAGGGGTTTTAGTCACAGACTGGCAACAGTTGATTTTCGGGTTCGAGCATCACAACGGTCGGAAGAAATGCACACTGTTGACGATTCCCGAAGAAATGCAACGGTCACTCAGGGCTTTAGCACTCATGTAATGTATATCTGACTTACTGTAGATGTTCTGAAATTCTTCTATAAATGAAGAATCAACAACTAGAAGCTATGGAAGGGAAGGACATTGCCGCGCCGTGCATGTTATTTTTGACTGATGCAGCCACATCATGATGTAGCTAGAAAGGACGGATTTCAGAGTCATCCCTGAAGACCATGCTTTTTATCACCAGACGATAGATATGCATTATTATGTTTACCCGCATTAAGATTGTATTATAGACGTTGTAAAATCGCTTTCATAGAAAGGTTTAGTTGATTATTTTACGGTCTAGCCGTCTGCAGTATACGTTGTCTATACGATATTTATGCCACAAATAATATATTATACGCCGAGCAGTATATCTAATCTTTGTCTCTTTAACCTGATCAGAACACAACCGGTGAGTACTGGAATGGTGAAATCATCATTTATGGCGGATCGAACTATTTTGACTTATCTATGGAACCCTGATAAACTGAAACGTTGATATAAATAGGCCGTGCTATTAGCAATAAAAGCGATCTCCAGTATCCCGCCAATCGGTTGAAACGCATCAGCTATACGCCTGTAAACGTGGTGGATAAAGCGCCAGATTAAAGTGATATTTACTAGAGCAATATCACCAGCGTCACCGAAATATTACACTGACTGGTATTTATTCTAGTCATGTAACATGCGTTTGTTAAGCATCTAGAAGACAAATATGAGTAAAGGATTAGCACGTCGCACCTGATCAACAAGACAACGGTCTTTGCCAGTTAAGAGATCGAATGTATCGCTGTGTTGACAAGATCACCTTGTGTTGGATTTCTTCGTTCAATGAAAGTATTTCGTGGAAATTTGGCTACAATTCAGTTTCATTTCTGGTTCTGCAATTTCCGAGAAAAAATAATCGTGTTTTCATTGATCTTGCTATCGACGTTTTCTGCGACAATTGACCACCATCTTGTTTTCGGATTATCCACAATGCCGTTGCAGCCGTCTTGTGGTACTTGTTCTAAAATAGTCAGATACCGTGCAAATGCCCTCATGTGTGTTTTGTGCCAAGTTAAATACCACATTTCATGTGTTGGATTATCATTTGAGCTTTTTCATCGTCTTTCTGCGATCCAACAGGATTTCGTTCAAACTTTATGTGAAAATTGCCGAAATAAGATATACCCAGGAAGAGTAAAGCCGACGTCTAGGCTTCATCATTCCGTTACGAACAGTTCCGTTTGTTTAGTTTAACCACCTAGACAGAAGAGCCTTCAGGTTTCAGCTCAGCCTTCCTCCTCTACCCGTGCAAACTTACCTGCAAGAAGTCTAATTGTTGTGAGAAGCCTATTTTCACCTTGCATAAATTGTTTACCTTTGTTGTGTCCAAAGTACACCGATATCAAAGCAGGTGAACGTCTGCGTGCTGAAGACCAGTGGAAAGAAAAAATAACGAAATTACAAGGGGATGTTGGGCATTAAGCTTCTGTAAGTCATCAGTTAGCCAAACCACCTGAGGTTGGTAATATACTTCGCCCTGAAAGGTCAACCCCGTCCGAACAGAGGCGTTATAACCTCATGATATTCCACGCGCCGGAGTCCAGTGATCCATCACCCCAAGTGTGCTGCGATCACGATGTCGAGTTTTACATAGTCTAATTGACAGATTCTTCGACGCTGGTGAGGACTGGGTAAAAGTGAGGCAAGCTACCTGTCTTGGAAAGCAAGGCGAACAACAAAATCTGCCTACCAGAATCATGTTTGTTGACGAAGCCAGTCCAAGACTGATCATGTCCCGCCTAAGTAGGCTGAAAGGTTTGAAGGTTCATGTCCGTCCAGACATGAACCCACTAAATAGGGAGTGGCTCAAGTCTGCCGTCATTGTGCTGAAAATACGTACTGGTGAGGAGAAACAAATCTTCGTTTTAATGTTGGAAGTTTGTGAGTAGGGTACAGTTTGTAGAAAGTAGGAGTCACGATTAAAATTGACGCACATTAATATGCCTCGACGGGGAGTCAAACCCTGGTCCACCAATTTCCGGTCCGCTGCTCTACCACCTGAGCTACTGACGGCTGACGATTAGGTGCGCAAATTTTAACATATGACTTCTTCGTATCGTAAAATTTTTGGTGGTTTCCAACAATCTGCCAATCAGGATAAACAGGCTGCTCACACATCAGGCACGCCCGACAGCTCCTGCTGCGGCCGGCGAGTAGTCTTCAGATAGGTTTCCAGTGTTATGGACAAGCGCGATGAACTTTGTAGTTTTGTTGCGTTTGAGCGACCAGATGTAGTGGGACTCGCAGAGACATGGCTGCATTCAGAATTATACACCCAAGAACTTGAACTCAGCGGTTATTCGTGCTTCCCATGCGATAGACTAAAGAAAGCCCGCGGTGGTGTCTTGCTTTACATCCGGTCTTCCGTGCGCGGGAGAGTTGTGAGCACCTACCGAAATGACGATGGTTTGTGTGAACTATGTGGTGCTCCATCCGCCTCAGGCGCGGAGGACTACTTGTGGGCGCAGTTTGTCGCAGCCGCCTGTCATTGTTTAGACTGGATGCCCCATTTTTGAACCCACATGAATCGTCCAAACTTTCTACTTATGGGGGATTTTAACTGTCCTCATATGCAATGACCCGGTGTGCATTTAATGCCTAGTGGGGTTGAAGCGAAGTTCGCAGATTTGGTACTAGAAATTGGTGCATCGCAACGCGTATGCCAGCCAACACGCATAACAACACGTTCAACCACGTCCGGTCTCGACCTGATGTTAACCAGCTACGAACAACGAGTGTGTGACTTTCGGAACCATGGAGCCACTGGCTACAAGCGACCACTTAGTGCGCAAAGCTGACATGGAATTATCTTTGCCGTATTCACGTCCGCTGGAACCAGCTTACAACTACTGGAAAACGGACGTTGATTGTCTAGCTCGAGCCGCAAGCCAACTGGATTTGTCTCTGTCACAAGCGGCATCTGTGGAAGACTGTTGGATATTTATAAAACTGAGATTGACATCATTGTGTTCCCAATTTATACCATTGAAATGTCGGAAAGTTTGACCGACTAACCCTCATTGGTTTGACAACGAGTATGGAAATCTGACTCGGAGGTGGCGCAGGCTGTGGGAAGATTCCTCCTTTCTGGCGCTGCCAATGAATACGAAGAGTACAAAAGTCAGCGGAACCTCTGCAATAGTGCAAAAAAGAATAAACGCCGACATTTCGAAGAGCAGCGCGCAGTAACCGCAAAGACCGCCCCAAAGAGAATCTTTGTTTGCGTGAAGCGACGTCTGAAGCAGGCAGGTGATGTGCCAGTGCTGGATGGCCCGGATGGACAGCACCTAACCTACTGCAGTGAACGTGCGTTGGCGTTGGCGGCGCTCTTCGCTACTGTATTCGAGAATTTCCAGGTGTCTGTTCCGAGTTCCACGTGTACCGAACTTGATCGTCTGGATTGTAGTGTGAAGGGGTAGGCCAACTACTCGCCAACCTTGACGGCACCAAACCTTCCGGACCTGATGGCCTCCACCCACTTGTTCTCAAGTAACTTTCGACCATCCTCTCCCATGTCGTGACTGACCTTTTCAACAGGTCACTGTCCGAAGGCTCATTGCCGATTGACTGGAACTGTTTGGTAGTGAAGCCTATTCCTTAAGGCGGAGACCCTAGCAAAGTAGACAACTATAAACCAATTTGTCTGACAACTATTTTGGCAAACGTTGCTGAGAAAAACGTGAAAAAAAGACTACTGCAGTTGTTACAGTCAAAAGTGGTTCTGACGCCCGCACAGCACGGTTTGCTGCCAGGTCTCTCATGCATTACGAACCTGCATGTGACGAGGCATGAGTTGTTTATATTCATCGATTTCAGTAAAGCCTTCGACAAGGTCAGTCATGAGGTTCTCCTTCAGAATCTCAGGATGCGTGGTGTCGGTGACTCACTGCACCGGTGGGTCCGCGACATTCTCGTTAGACGAAAGTGGAGGGCACAGGCCGAGGACCATCTAACTGACTGGTACCCCTCTATAAGTGGCGTGCCTCAAGGCACTGCGCTGTGGCCCACTCTGTTCCTGATCCACATCAACAATCTACCTCATCATCTCCGGTTGCCGTGTGCCTTGTTTGCGGACGACATGAAGATTTGGAGAGAAATTGTCGCACCCGATGACTGTGGCCTACTTCAAAAAGATCTCAACCGCCTATCCACATGGTCTGCAGAAGTTCTTCTCCCGGTCAACCCGGCTAAGTCCGTATTAATGACCCTGGGTAAGGGTGCTGGCGACCGAACCTACACCCTTAATGGCCAACCGCTATATCCCACACCCTCCGTGAAGGCCCTAGGTGTACTCTCACGTTATGAGTTGAAGTCCGTGGACAACATGAACAGGGTATATCGTAACGGACTGCGCATGCCTTGGGCGCTTAAATGTATCTTCGGCACACGGTCTGAAGAGGTTAAAACTCGCGTTTTCACTTCCATCATTAGACCAATGCGAGAGTACGGTTCGCCCGCCTATATTCTGTTTACCCGAGGCGAGGCACAAAAGATCGAACAGGTCCAACACGTTGCTACCAGTTTGGGCCCGAGTTTGCGTGGCTTAGGGTATGAAGACCGGTGCAAGAAACTGGGACTTTACACCTTGTCCTACCGTTGGATGCCGGTCGACCTCTTTATGATCTACCGTATTCTACCTCTCGCTGACTTCCCCGCGTTGAGACCGATGCTGCACTTACGAGGGCCATGCAGCACACGCGGATACATATAAAACTTGTCTTTCCGGATGTGAAGCGAGATCCCCACCCACTGTGCTTCGAACGGAGAGTGGTAAATATTTGGGACAGTTTGCCTGAAAGTGTGATGGAGGCAACATCTGTGCAGCAGTTCAACACGTTGTTAGATTTACGTTTTACCGCTCTTCGATTCAGCGAACGATTGCACAGTTACATTGACGTCACATTTTTGAACCTTGCAATAACATGAGTCAGATATTTTAAATGTTATATGAAAACGACAACGATATTCACGGTTGACAAATTTTATGACGTATTTCACCATATTTCAAAAGATTTGTACAAAATTCATTTCTGATTATCTATAATACAGTATTCAGTATTCATGTCGTATGAATAAGTGATCGGCTCATTTGTGCTGGGAGAGAAATCGTTGTTGATTCTTGGTAGATACATAAAATAACTCCTGATATGCGATTACTTTGCGTCCGATGGGCACAAGAGATAGTGATAAGTCTAGGTCAGTTGATGTGTCGTTGATTTTGTTTTGAATCCTCGCACGAAGTGGTTCAGAACCACTCATTTGGAAACGGTTTTCAAAGGCAATACACATGATTGGAGTACATTTCAATCATTCTGAGGCAGCAGCCAAATGTCACGTGCCCGTAACAAGATTAACATTTAAAAGACCAAGGGAGTTGATATTGCGGCTTGTCATTATAGAACTGACTAGCAAAATGTTCCAAACTCCGTCCGTCGATATTAATGACCAATTATTAATTGTTCCTTAAGATAACTTGTGACAACACTGATACTCTTATCCAGGCAATGTGAACATTGGCACTACATCCAACATGAGTTATGCATCGTGTAAATCAGTAATAGGTACGGTAGCTAGACAAATGCGTGAAATTCCTCCTGTCTCTTAGATTTTCGTTGAAACGATATATAAATCTCTCCAAATTTGCACTTATTCTTCATGTTTAAATTTATCACAATACTGCACAATTCAAATATTCCTTAACTTCTAAGTTAAATCCTTATACCCTTTAAAATGAGGTATGCAACTGTGATTCGGAAGTCATATTTTCTTTTATAAGTGTTAAGATGTGTTTTCCGCGGATGCAATGTTTACCTTGCCGTCAATTTAGTCCTTTTAACTGACATCATCGGACAGACCATTCTACAGGGCTTCTTAAGTCATGGGATTTTATTTGTGCAATTTTATTGTTTTAGGGTTTCCATTTGTAAACTTTTATTTAGAATAGACGACGGTTTGTCGCCTCCCAACTAGTTCATTAGTTGGTATGTTCTTAGCTTTTATAGGGTAAGACCCTGACCTGTGCGTAGTGATTTATATGCCTTTCTGTTTTTTTGGTTTCATCCTTCCTTTCTTTCAGCTTGTGGAACAAATATTGTTAAATAAGTTTGCCAAAACCTTGCTGGCTCCATATTTTGAACTCAGGCCTAACCCACATCCATTTTCCAATGACTGACATTACATGGCTAATCTCTAAAAATTACCGTTGGAACTTTCGTTTTTAGATAGCTACAGCACATATTGATACATATATAAGGTTAGCAATAACTACATTATGTCATTTGTGCTTCCACCAATCATGTCTGTGATATTCAAACCCGTCGTTAAATTACTTGGCATAATCTTCGGCCCAGTGTTTTTTGCGCTGCGTCCACTTGGATTCCTCTAAATCCAATGTGAGCTTCGCATTTGTGTGATACAAGTGGAATTCAGCAGTTATTCCTTCTCTAATTTCTTTCATAGTTCCTCTAATTGTAACGTGTTGAATTTAATAGTTATTAATTTTGTGGACCCGAAGCATGGTAACCTGGCGTACTGAAGTATTCAAGATTCGTTCGTGGATGTCGCTTTTCATCACACTCTAATCAGACCCGTTTTTCCGCCATACTATTAGAATCAGGCTCCATTGCACCATCAAATTTGCACATCCTGGGTTCAGTTATCCTTTATGGTGAATATTCTTGTAGACAATGGTAGTTTAAAGTCAAAACTGATTTTACTTTTAACTTCATCGTATTCTGTAATAACGGGAGAAACTGTGGCGTTTGCAGCAAAATTTGCTTGTTTAGATAAAAATCAGCCGAGCTTCACTCCATTGTTGTAACATCCCTCGTGATGGATGCGTATTATTCACAAACGTGATTTATAGTTAACTTTTGTTAGGCACCTATTTGTGTGGCGAGACAATAAACTCACTCCGGCCCTGGTTTCATTATTTTAGTACCATCCACTTTTGCATTATCATTTTCCTTCCTCACTGTAATATTTGGTATCTACAGCGTCCTCCTAATTCTCAAATTGACATTCCTAGATTAACTATTCACATGCGTCAACTGCGAATGCACTGCCTATTAAGTAGAGTCTTGATAATGCGGCTTGCAATCGCAGTCACCACACACAAGCGTACAGACGGTGATGAGGTTTATCTGTGCATACATAGCCATGCTACCTTCACCGTCGACTTCATTTTCATGACGGGAGGTTGACGGGCGGTCTTCAGATGAACAGTTTGTTAAGAAGCAACCTAAATACTAGAAAAGTTGGAAGCTAAATTTAAAGCTTAAAATATAACAGTTTTCCTACGACCAAAATACCAGTTCTTATGGAGAAGGCGAAATGAATTCAGTTGCTTGGTGTATTAAACTTTTAGAGTTCGGTTTGAAAAGTTTCGTTAAGTAAGGCCCAAACATTGGACAAGGTTTATCTGATCACTGGATGCAATCCGCTGGTTGACAAGACAATTAAATTGCCGCTGCACATATGGGTTCTTCTTTCTACATGGAAAATAATTTTAGGTAAACGGTACAATTGCTACATCACTTGTCATTTAGACTTTAAACTGCTTCTCATATCTTAGCATTGGTTTCAAAACCAACGATCCTGCTGAATGGCAAACAACAAGCCCAACATCATTCTCAGGCATAGGCAAATGGTACTACTAATCCTCTAACCCTAAATGTACGCTAAGGATTTTGTCCCATTTAGCTGTAGAATTCGGCCACTGAGACGTAAAGTTGTTTAAAAAAGCGATTTTGTGTTTTTATTTATTACCCATTATTCAAACCACCCCGTTTTATGGACTTTCACTTAAGTTATCTATAGTGGTAAGGAAAGCTGCAGTATCGTCCCGCCACGGACAATTTCTTGTTTGTAATTTGAACTGTCCTGGTATGTACATGCATTTTATGCATCAGAAGAGCTGACTATGTTGTTGCTCGATATTAAATAAGAGACTATTTACTGGAAATTAGCAAACAACCAAAGTTGTCCAGTAGGTCTAAAAATTCGGTCGCCGAAGGAATGGTGCTGAGTTGTCCATCATTTGTCGATGGACTGTTTTCACTGATTTAACTTCATGCTGTGTATTGTTGCATCACCAAGAGCAAACCGTTAATCGTATGATTGTGTGGAAATGCCAGCGTGCAAATTCACATTGCTTTGAAAAAGGGTTGTAAGGAATTGCTTCGCGGGAGGGGACGTACTGTATTAACGACAATTGCAGAGATATCTATGAACTAGCTAACTTCACTTTTTTCCAAAATTCGTGTATTGCATTTAAGTAATGCGGATGGTATCGAAGAGTTCTCGAGTTATCAGGGAAAGGTTGGTATCATCGTGCGTATGTCAGGAACATGCCAGGACATGATTAAAGTGAGCCTCACACGTTCTAATCTTGATTGCAGATCATGGGAATCGAAGGCGGTTGATCGTGGTGCATGGCGCGATCTAATCACGAAGGCCGTTATTGTGGTGCGGGAGAAAGCCCTCATGCATGCAGAGAAGAAGCGGCAGTTGCGGAAGCGGCAAGCACCAACGAATTGTACTCCATCGACATCGAGCGCATTGTGCTGTAGAACATGCGGTCGCGAGTGCCTTAGTCAGGCAGGCCTAGTGAGCCTTGAGAGAGGTCACTCGGGACCACTGCCGAAGCGACGACGGGTCCCGCAGTGAACGTAGGCAGCACCGGCGCAGCGTTTGTAGGCACGCTGAATCCTATTTACTAACGGCATGCTTGCATGCTAAGTCTCTTTATTTCAGGTGGTGGGTTTTCGGTTCTCTCCTAATGCATTTCTTTCTCATATAAATGTCTAGTGAGTCTTAAGCTGTGCCATTTGGGGACACTACAGAAGCGACGACGGGTCCTGCAGAGAATTACGGCGAGCTGGAACAGCGTTTGTAGGCACGCTGAATTCGATGTACTAACAGCGTGCTTGTATGCTAAGTCTCTTTATTTCAGGTGGTAAGTTTTCAATTTTGCCTTAATGCTTTTCTTTCTCGTATAAATATCTCCCTGGACTCTATTCCATTAACTTGCACACAACACTTCAGCCAATTGTATTCGATTTCCATAACATTTCTGTGTTCGTGGTATTCCGTGAACTATACTTCCGGACCTCGTGCACTTAGATAGGATCCGTTTGTAAACAACTTATTACATATGCCATTTAATTAACGTTTATATCACCGTTTCCTCATGCATTTATCGAGTTTTTCTCTTTTTCTTTCTCTCTCTCAAGTGTTTGGATGTTGTTTGATATCCACGGTGTGGCTGCGCTTGATGTGTATGTTGACAAAGTGCCTACCTGTCTATTACCCACTACGTCGTCCATACTGGCTCCAGGAGACAGTTGGTCGTTGCTGGAGGGGACGGGGTGCACGGTTCTTGTGGCCGTGTTAGGCTCAAAGAGCGGTTCCATGCAATCAGTGTGGAGCGGACTGCAGTCCAGCCACCGCCTTGTGTGCACTTGATTTCCAAATACGGTGTGCTTGTGTTTGCCTGTGAATGAGTGTGGGCCGGCTCCGTTGATGAAACGTGGTTCCCATCCGCATGCCTCCCGGTCTTATTCCTTCGGGTTTACACTGGATATGGGGTGTGTGGTTGGAGCTGTGGGTGTTGCAGCGCAAGCCATTCATGGTCCCTCTGTAGGCGCAGGCGTCCTGTGGCTTGCCACAGTGACAGGCAAATCCGAAACCGGATGCCGCCAACCATGTATGTATGTATGTGCCCCATGCTGAGGCTGATGTTGCATTCTTGATGCTTCTTCACCGCAGTTGGGCTAAACCAACTTACACTGAAACTAGGTCTCTTTAGGCTGCATAAATGTCATTCCAGTTTATTTGGTTTGTTTTGCCAATCTGGATAGTCTTCTATTAGCTGGCCACGTTGTTTACGCTTATTGCGCTTATCTTCGGTAATTTTGTTGTGTTTGTAGCATTTTTAAGTAACTTGTGGACATTTCTTACTTATCACGGATTTGTTGTTAACCAACTTACTTCATGTGGTAATTTAGCGAAGAGTTATGCCACCGTATCTGTATGCATTATTGGATTTATTTTATTTCAGCTTGTCGTTTAAAGTGAATGGCTGTTTTTTTATATCCCCGATGTGGTTGCGCTTGATGTGTATGTTGACAAGGTGCCTACCTGTCTATTACCCACTACCTCGTCCATACTGGCTCCAGGAGACAGTTGGTCGTTGCTGGAGGGGACGGGGTGCACGGTTCTTGTGGCCGTGTTAGGCTCAAAGAGCGGTTCCATGCAATCAGTGTGGAGCGGACTACGGTCCAGCCACCGCCATGTGTGCGCTTGTTTTCCAAATACGGTGTGCTTGTGTTTGCCTGTGAAGGAGTGTTGACCGGCTCCGTTGATGAAACTTGGTTCCCATCCGCATGCCTCCCGGTCTTATTCCTTCGGATATGGGGTGTGTGGTTGGAGCTGTGGGTGGTGCAGTGCAAGCCATCCATGGTCCCTCTGTAAGCGCAGGCGTCCTGTGGCTTGCCACATTGACAGGCAAATCCGAAACCGGATGCCGCCAACCATGTCAGGAATAAAAAGGAGGCGCACTTCATCATAGGCTTAATCAAATGTTATACTAGATAACAAAAGCCGTTGACAAAAGGCGCAATTGGGTTACCTTGTTGTTTTAACCTTTGTAAATGAATATTGTTACCTTTGACCAACACCAAATTTATTTTCCGAATTATGGTTAAGCATCAGAGAACAGTTTACTGAAAGAGGACTGACAACTGAACTAGTCACGAATGGGGACGACCATCTTCCTACCTCGAGGTAACCACCAAGACTAATGAAACAGTAAGACCCTTATAAATTAGAGGATATATATTTTGCCAGTGGCTGTTAATAAGTGCGATGAGTGCCTACCAAATGTTTTTCAGCCAGTCTTCTGTTGTTACAAAGTTATTTATTTTCCCTTCAGTACATCTGCTATTATCTACGTCCACAATTTGACATTACCTTCTAGGCGATAGTGCCGAAAATACAATGCGTGAGGAATACATTTGTCGGTATTTATAATAGTTGTATCACGAGTCTCCTGTGGTGGCTTAGACAGGCAATACTCACAAAATTATCAAATGGCCTGTCACCATTTAGAGGCCTATGGAACAGTGTATAAATATGGTGAGTATGACAAGTTGCACATCACGAAACTCACCCCGAGATGCCGGTGAATGCTCATTTTATGAAAACAATAATTAACAACATTTCAACAGATAATCTGAATTTAGATATTTCGGTATTTTCACCAGTTGTTAACGTGCACTGCGTGGAAACTTGTTTTGGATTTACAAAGTAACAACCTTTAAGGTCATTCAAGTTAAATTTGCAGCACGCGAAATATTACCTAGGTAGGCTGAATTTAGTCATAAACGTAAAGGGACCAAAATGATAGAAGATTCCCGCACCGCCTTCATCAGATGAGAAAGGAGTGTTATTATACGGCCGAACTTGTGCTATTGCACCAAGTAGAAAAGCTACTATGTAAATCCAACCTTGACGAGCCAGCTCCTCTATTTATCGCCTCATGAGTTCTGACTTTTCCATTGTACTTGTGGTAGAAAGTATATTGGCCGAACTGAGAGAATGCTGTCAACCAGGATTTTCGAGCACATTCCACTTAATATGTTTGCGAACGGTCCGAAGCTGCCAGCAAGCATTAGTGCCCAACACAACATAGAATGCTGCAGATGTAAAAATCCCCCGAATCTTTCTAACTAAGTATCCGAGAGAGCAATCCTCGCCTGCTTTAGTTTGCTGAAGCTTCAGCATTATGGTACTTGAAGCCTAATTTATGCAAACGACTACGTTTATGTCTAGCATTACCTTGCCTTGGTAATTTATTTTTTTTCCAATTTAACTGGAATGACCAATAACGTTTGTATTTTAATTTCTACACCATTTTCCACGGAATGTATGATAATAGTTAATGGGAATATATGAAATACCTGATTTTGGATTATCTATTGAAAAATGTGCCCTCTTGCTATCTTAAAAATTTCTCAAGGGAAAATCTTGCATAGATTTCATATTTGTCAAGTGGAGCGGTCATTTTTATGCACCAGTGATACCTAAATGCGTCTGTGCCACCAGACCCCAGCAAACCCAATGTGGATGTTCGCAGCGCTAATACCACAAAATGAACTTCCTTGTCATGCATTTATGATTATTCCTAGTGAAAGTTTCAGCATCAAATAATTTTATCTAGCTAAACTTGAAACAACTTCCAGTCACAGTAGTATAGGAAAATAAGGACCATTTTACTCCGATGAAATATTATGCACTGATGATATTTACTGCGTTAATGACAATTTAAAATAATCAGAAGACTGGATTTTTTAATTTGGTTCTACTCTTCGTGAAATAAGGGGGATAGATACAACAAAGTTGTGCAGATCGAGGACCGAGACGCACACACATAACAGCCAATTCTAATGCGAAAACATGATTATATGAACGGATATGGCGTTAAAGTTTCTCTGCTTCTCTTTTCACTCGAATTTTACATTATCAAACATGCTTTGTACACGTAGGTCCTCTTCTCTCCTCTCTGACTTCATTTCAGGCGTCTTATGTTTGTCCATTGCTACTATCACAGACAATTTCATTTATAACTGTTCAGATAAAAGATGTTCGCGCTGCCCGCAGTGTGCAAGTGCTGAACTTCCTGTATTTATATGATGGAAAAAAAATTTTAATTAACAGGATATAGATCATTTTGATACTAGGTTACCTTAGGCAATATGTACTATTATTTTTTACGGAAGCTATCGATAAGCATGGCATACGTGCTATATTGCACTGTTGAGAAGAATGTAGTATAAGGGAACTGAAGTAAGGGAAATAATAATTATCTTAATCGGAAACCGCTTCGTGTCGTACACAATGCATTTGCTAAATTAATTGTTCCAGAAATATGTACTCTATCAGCAATGCACATGAGCGGTTGCCTCGTAGATACCATTTCCCGATCACTTCTGTGACATACTAGGTACCACTTCCATTAAAAGAGGATGATTGCGGCTAGTTGATAATTAACTTCTGTGAACCCAATGTTCGCAGTTAAATGACGGTATAAGAAAAGACCACTTATCGCCGTGCACATTATCATTCGCAAATGGATGCCGGAGTTATCAAAACTGGGATTGCTCACCCCAGCCCAAACTCAGTGAAACATCCGGAATCAGTTGACAAGGAAAATCGGGAAGAAAACTAATCAGTTCCAACAAATGAACCCATTAGTCACGCACCCGTGCTTGTAACACGGCTCGTCCACGGTCATTCAATTTGAGAAATATGTGTGAAAAGTGAGAATTTGAGAAAACGAATTTGCGGTGTTCTCGGAATAATGAATCGTTAACCACGAATATTCTATATACATGATATTGTTGACACGATGCAAAAAGGAATAGATTACACAGAAACATGTGCTTTACAACCTATTCATGTATACTTGATTGGATTTCTACCCTGAGATGGGGTCATTTTTCATATGATGGTCCAGATCAGTTAACACCTATTCACTGTTTATTTATTTCTCGATAGAGTGCAATTTTCCAGCAACAGACTTTTTCCATTTAGTTTACGCGTATTCATAAGTGGTGTCTGTGTGAAGATCCACATTAACATACTTTTATCAATACGTCGCGTAACTGGCGCCTTAGTCTGTACCACGAGAACATATAAGCAGGATGGTAAGAGTTTGAACTGTCCAACTTAAAACAGACCACTCTGAACGATCTAGACTGTATTTGAAATAACACACTGTGCACTTAAATCTAAGGCATCAATAAATACGCACTCACCTATAGTTAACTAGTTTTTACTTAATGGGTTTGCTTACTTGATCACAAGTCACCTTTTTCTTTGTACTATCCTGTACGTAACTACCACAAAACATAAATAGATGTACTAACTCAACAGCATATTAAATGGGATCGGCATTAACTTAGTCTAACAATGACATGGAAGAAATGTTTGGTCCATAACAACGACTTTGCGATATGCGGTTTGCTGGTGAACCTAACCTGGGTTTGAATTAGCTCCCCTGTTCAACAATAAGTGATACGAACAGATGTGAAAACATATGAAACTGGAGTGAGGAGTATATTAAAAAATACATACCACCGACAGGTCAAGGCATGCGATGCTTTCTTGGTCATCAAATCTCTCTTAAATATGCGTACGCGTCATGACGAGCGGAAAGCGATACCTCCTTGCTCTAGGTGACATAATTGAAAGAGTCGGTTGCGTGTGAAAGCAAATACTACGACTATGCGGAACTACGTTCAGTGTAGAGTAAAAAAAGACTATGGCGGCACTTTATTTCGGGTGAGCTATGTGGTTTTATGAAAATAATTTGCAGGCAGACATGGCCCAGCTGAAGATTGCCACTTTTGTGTAGAGGATAGTAGATTCTTGTAGGGTTTCGACATTGCAAACACCAGTTGGAAAGGTTGATGCAAAATATATGCGGATAATCTTGCTCCAACTTCCTTTGGGATTATTGTTTTGTATGTTTTAACTGCATCCAACATTAAATTTGGCTTGCATTACGCATTTACAGGTCATCATCAGAGTGTTCAAACTTTCGCAGTTTGCACCCAGCTATTCAAGAAAATGGCAGGCGATATGTTTGATTGCATAGTTGCATGCATATTATGATGTTCGGAAGGTTAGTTGCTTTTATTGTGGGAAAATGAAGAACGGCTTCCTTATATTGAACCCATCTTTTATTATCCATTATGATCCAACACCTTTTGTCATCTTTCTGGCAGTAGCATGATTTCATGAGCAAAAAATTGTGTTCATTGCAGACAAAACTTTTGCAGGTAATTTCTGACCTCCTCATTTAAAGGAAACATTTTACCGCCTAAACATTTGCCGCCTAAACATTTTGAAGATAGGAAAAATAATAACCAGAAGACGCCAGATCTGGGGAACATGGCGGGTGTGACGGTTTATCCCTTCCGAGCCGTAAAAGCTTATTGCGAGTAACTAAACTTGTATTAGGTATAGCATTACCTTGTTGATACACTACACCTTTTTTATTGGTCAATTATTAGCATTTCTGTTTAAGTGAATCCTTCAATTTGTGCAGTTGATGAGAATACACTTCAGAATTGATCTTTGTGTTATTCGATAGTATCTCAAAAACAACGATCCATTTAAAATCCCATCAAACATATGGCAACAATTTTTCGAAGATCGGCCTTCGAATTGGTTTGAGCCGGCTCATCTATTGTACTTCATGATTTCGTGTGTTTACTATTGTTGTAGACAACACATTTCGTGTTCCCAGTGATCTTATGCTTCAAAAATGGATCGTTTTCTTGAAGTTTGAGTAGCACTACACAGAAGTTAACGCGATGGGACTACTTTCTTTCTGTAAGAGCTCTAGGATCCAACTTCGACAATTGAGACGAAACTACACGTTTTAAGTAATCAAGAACGAATGCTTTTGATAATTTTTATCTCTAAGCAATTTCACAAGTTATTTTTCGCCGGTTTGTGGCGACTACTACAAAATAATTAATGGTTACAAACAATAATTACTTAATAAAAGTAAAGAATTCATAAATAATGCCGGATCGAACTTTTGCAAATCGGTTCCGGCACTGGCTTCCTGTAAATGTATATTCTCCCTGCACATTTGGTAATTTTTCTTGCTTGAACGCCATTTTACCTTTCTGATATTAAAATAGTAACATTTGCTGAAAATGCTGCTTTGCATATATATATATATGTGAATGGGCAACAACCAAAACCTACTGCGTCAAATCAATCGAAAAATTGCATAATCAAAACTTCCTATAGCACCTGTCAACAAATACAGTGATTATGTGGATTATACGTGAAACTAGTTGTTAAACCATTACAAAAAATAATAAAACGAAAAAACGAAATTATATTCCGAATAACTTATATGTTTATGCTTGTGTTCAACTGGATGGCACTCCGGAAATTAGATAATGGCGGCACACAAACCCACTCATTATCAGATTGGCGTAAATATTTACCAAATAGGACCCATTGGAATTTTTAGTAAGTCAGTAGCTCAATTGCGCAAACGGTTTAATTACGAGACGCAAGATCCTAAGGTTGATTTTTAGTTTTGGTAAATAAGTAACTTTGAATAAAAATACATTTTTAACTGCACTAGAGACATTGTAGTTTAAACTTCATATAGGTTTCCAACCCAAAAATATTCAGTACGTGACACACTAAATATTACCATTAAGTTGGTGCAAGATCAGCATCAGATTGATGACATTTGTTTTCAGTTCATAAGTCAAATAGTAATGCAAGTTAAACGCAATGTTATTATATGTAAGAAAGCAGTGCACTAAATGCAAGACCAAGACTAGTAGTTTATAAAGTATAAATATATGAAAAATGTATCCCCAACGAACTGTGAGCTATCAAAAAGCATATACAACCATATAATTAAGTTTAAATTCGGGTATAACTGAGAAGTAAATAAGAGGTAATAAGTTCGTTCCAATGGAGTTAGTGGTAATTAGCAAATAGAAAACAACATTGATATGGATCTCATCATGAAAATATGCTATATAGATGGGGCTATGAATATTTGTTTTAAGAGAAGTCACTGTGCAAAAGTTATGGTTTAGTTTAAAATTTTCAGAAATATATTCAAACGTGACAAAAGTGACAGGACATCGTTTACTATGTTATTCAACGGACAAGAAGAAGCATACAAACTATCTGAACGTAATTTTGTTATAATAAAGGAAAAATAGAACATCGGATTATTACATGGTTGGTTCCACAGCAGCGTCAAGAGCAAGAACTCACACTGACTCTGTATACAAGCTTTTTATGCACAATTCTGAGGTTATGTACAACGAGCTGTTTTTAAACCTCCCTCGCTCACTCGATCGATCGCTTGATCGACCGCACTGAGGCAAAGTTTCCCTTCGCCCAGAGTTTTAGTACACATCACAGCCTTTCCTCTCTTTTTCGCAGTTTGTGTTGCAGTTTCCATATTCTCGTCAAATGCGGGCGTGCTTTCGGTCTAATGGAACGACATTCGCAGTTGTTTAAATGGCATTTGAACGTCAGCTGCTGTCAACAGCTTCCTTCGCCTTGGACTGAAGAAACGCTGGATCGAACTTGGAACGATCTCAGTAGAAAGCGCTTATCTTCCCTCGGTTATCACAAGGCAAGGATCCTTATTCGGTTCTTTGATACAGAGTATTTGTTCTTTGTTTTATTATTAGTTTTTATGACAATATTTCCTTTCGGCTGCAACCTTGGTCCCTTGGACCCTTTGAATTGAATGTGTGTCGTATGGCACTCTATTCTGATGCAGCTTTACGAGGGTGGTATTCAGTCAGTGACTCTTAGATCAGTTGGTGATGATGCCGGTCGTTTTGTGTCAACGTCTTTAGAACGACGCACTCTTGTTCTTTGAGGCCGTTCGAGTACTGTAGTATGGAATCCTTGGTCGCTTGCTGCTATTCACTGTCCACTGAACATGCATCGACCAAGCGGATGCCACTAGCGAAAAGGGTTAATCGACGATTACAATAGTTCGCAAATCTCTCGATTATTCGGGGAAGATCCATCACTCCTCCATGGTCACAGGAATTCCACGCCTTCATTATATGGCACGCTTCGTTACTTACAGCGTATCGGAAAATGGCTGTATTGGATGACTTCGGATATACATCCAACTGGATCAACCCTGCGAATTTCATCACATTCGCTTTTCGCATGCTTTCCAGGTGCCCGGTAGCATGCATCATTTCTAGAGCAGTCGGTAATTTAATCACTGACACCATGTCTTTGACAC